>CAKAJN010000095.1:0-49430 GCA_916613615.1 Steromphala cineraria
AAAAATCAGCTAAACTTTGCTTGTGGAGGTGTACGGAGCATGTAGATGCGTCCTAACCATGTTTTAAGCAAACTTTGATATTTTTGACGTTTTGGGTCAATTTTAAGCAATTTGGTCAAAATTTTACAAAAATGGTTTCCTTCGTTTTTGGGTTGAAAATCAGCTAAACTTTGCTTGTGGAGGTGTACGGAGCATGTAGATGCGTCCTAACCATGTTTTAAGCAAACTTGATATTTTTGACGTTTCGGTCAATTTTAAGCAATTTGGTCAAAATTTTACAAAAATGGTTTCTTTCGTTTTTGGGTTGAAAATCAGCTAAACTTTGCTTGTGGAGGTGTACGGTGATGCTGTAGATGCGTCCTAACCATGTTTTAAGCAAATTTGATATTTTCGACGTTTCGGATCAATTTTAAGCAATTTGGTCAAAATTTTACAAAAATGGTTTCCTTCGTTTTTGGGTTGAAAATCAGCTAAACTTTGCTTGTGGAGGTGTACGGAGCATGTAGATGCGTCCTAACCATGTTTTAAGCAAACTTGATATTTTTGACGTTTTGGGTCAATTTTAAGCAATTTGGTCAAAATTTTACAAAAATGGTTTCCTTCGTTTTTGGGTTGAAAATCAGCTATACTTTGCTTGTGGAGGTGTACGGAGCATGTAGATGCGTCCTAACCGTGTTTTAAGCAAACTTGATATTTTTGACGTTTCGGATCAATTTTAAGCAATTTGGTCAAAATTTTACAAAAATGGTTTCCTTCGTTTTTTGGGTTGAAAATCAGCTAAACTTTGCTTGTGGAGGTGTACGGAGCATGTAGATGCGTCCTAACCATGTTTTAAGCAAATTTGATATTTTTGACGTTTCGGATCAATTTTAAGCAATTTGGTCAAAATTTTACAAAAATGGTTTCCTTCGTTTTTGGGTTGAAAATCAGCTAAACTTTGCTTGTGGAGGTGTACGGTGATGCTGTAGATGCGTCCTAACCATGTTTTAAGCAAAATTGATATTTTTGACGTTTCGGGTCAATTTTAAGCAATTTGGACAAAATTTTACAAAAAGGTTTCCTTCGTTTTTGGGTTGAAAATCAGCTAAACTTTGCTTGTGGAGGTGTACGGAGCATGTAGATGCGTCCTAACAATGTTTTAAGCAAATTTGATATTTTTTGACGTTTCGGATCAATTTTAAGCAATTTGGTCAAAATTTTACAAAAATGGTTTCCTTCGTTTTTGGGTTGAAAATCAGCTAAACTTTGCTTGTGGAGGTGTACGGAGCATGTAGATGCGTCCTAACCATGTTTTAAGCAAATTTGATATTTTTGACGTTTCGGGTCAATTTTAAGCAATTTGGTCAACATTCCACAAAAATGGTTTCCTTCGTTTTTGGGTTGAAAATCAGCTAAACTTTGCTTGTGGAGGTGTACGGAGCATGTAGATGCGTCCTAACCATGTTTTAAGCAAATTTGATATTTTTTACGTTTCGGGTCAATTTTAAGCAATTTGGTCAAAATTTTACAAAAATGGTTTCCTTCGTTTTTGGGTTAAAAATCAGCTAAACTTTGCTTGTGGAGGTGTACGGAGCATGTAGATGCGTCCTAACCATGTTTTAAGCAAACTTGATATTTTTGACGTTTTGGGTCAATTTTAAGCAATTTGGTCAAAATTTTACAAAAATGGTTTCCTTCGTTTTTGGGTTGAAAATCAGCTAAACTTTGCTTGTGGAGGTGTACGGTGATGCTGTAGATGCGTCCTAACCATGTTTTAAGCAAATTTGATATTTTTGACGTTTCGGGTCAATTTTAAGCAATTTGGTCAAAATTTTACAAAAATGGTTTCCTTCGTTTTTGGGTTGAAAATCAGCTAAACTTTGCTTGTGGAGGTGTACGGAGCATGTAGATGCGTCCTAACCATGTTTTAAGCAAATTTGATATTTTTGACGTTTCGGATCAATTTTAAGCAATTTGGTCAAAATTTTACAAAAATGGTTTCCTTCGTTTTTGGGTTGAAAATCAGCTAAACTTTGCTTGTGGAGGTGTACGGTGATGCTGTAGATGCGTCCTAACCATGTTTTAAGCAAATTTGATATTTTTGACGTTTCGGGTCAATTTTAAGCAATTTGGTCAAAATTTTACAAAAAAGGTTTCCTTCGTTTTTGGGTTGAAAATCAGCTAAACTTTGCTTGTGGAGGTGTACGGAGCATGTAGATGCGTCCTAACCATGTTTTAAGCAAATTTGATATTTTTGACGTTTCGGATCAATTTTAAGCAATTTGGTCAAAATTTTACAAAAATGGTTTCCTTCGTTTTTGGGTTGAAAATCAGCTAAACTTTGCTTGTGGAGGTGTACGGAGCATGTAGATGCGTCCTAACCATGTTTTAAGCAAACTTGATATTTTTGACGTTTTGGGTCAATTTTAAGCAATTTGGTCAAAATTTTACAAAAATGGTTTCCTTCGTTTTTGGGTTGAAAATCAGCTATACTTTGCTTGTGGAGGTGTACGGAGCATGTAGATGCGTCCTAACCATGTTTTAAGCAAACTTGATATTTTTGACGTTTCGGATCAATTTTAAGCAATTTGGTCAAAATTTTACAAAAATGGTTTCTTTCGTTTTTGGGTTGAAAATCAGCTAAACTTTGCTTGTGGAGGTGTACGGTGATGCTGTAGATGCGTCCTAACCATGTTTTAAGCAAATTTGATATTTTCGACGTTTCGGATCAATTTTAAGCAATTTGGTCAAAATTTTACAAAAATGGTTTCCTTCGTTTTTGGGTTAAAAATCAGCTAAACTTTGCTTGTGGAGGTGTACGGAGCATGTAGATGCGTCCTAACCATGTTTTAAGCAAACTTGATATTTTTGACGTTTTGGGTCAATTTTAAGCAATTTGGTCAAAATTTTACAAAAATGTTTTCCTTCGTTTTTGGGTTGAAAATCAGCTATACTTTGCTTGTGGAGGTGTACGGAGCATGTAGATGCGTCCTAACCATGTTTTAAGCAAACTTGATATTTTTGACGTTTCGGATCAATTTTAAGCAATTTGGTCAAAATTTTACAAAAATGGTTTCTTTCGTTTTTGGGTTGAAAATCAGCTAAACTTTGCTTGTGGAGGTGTACGGTGATGCTGTAGATGCGTCCTAACCATGTTTTAAGCAAATTTGATATTTTCGACGTTTCGGATCAATTTTAAGCAATTTGGTCAAAATTTTACAAAAATTGTTTCCTTCGTTTTTGGGTTAAAAATCAGCTAAACTTTGCTTGTGGAGGTGTACGGAGCATGTAGATGCGTCCTAACCATGTTTTAAGCAAATTTGATATTTTTGACGTTTCGGATCAATTTTAAGCAATTTGGTCAAAATTTTACAAAAATGGTTTCCTTCGTTTTTGGGTTGAAAATCAGCTATACTTTGCTTGTGGAGGTGTACGGAGCATGTAGATGCGTCCTAACCATGTTTTAAGCAAACTTGATATTTTTGACGTTTCGGATCAATTTTAAGCAATTTGGTCAAAATTTTACAAAAATGGTTTCTTTCGTTTTTGGGTTGAAAATCAGCTAAACTTTGCTTGTGGAGGTGTACGGTGATGCTGTAGATGCGTCCTAACCATGTTTTAAGCAAATTTGATATTTTCGACGTTTCGGATCAAGTTTAAGCAATTTGGTCAAAATTTTACAAAAATTGTTTCCTTCGTTTTTGGGTTAAAAATCAGCTAAACTTTGCTTGTGGAGGTGTACGGAGCATGTAGATGCGTCCTAACCATGTTTTAAGCAAATTTGATTTTTTTGACGTTTCGGATCAATTTTAAGCAATTTGGTCAAAATTTCACAAAAATGGTTTCCTTCGTTTTTGGGTTGAAAATCAGCTAAACTTTGCTTGTGGAGGTGTACGGTGATGCTGTAGATGCGTCCTAACCATGTTTTAAGCAAATTTGATATTTTTGACGTTTCGGGTCAATTTTAAGCAATTTGGTCCAAATTTTACAAAAAAGGTTTCCTTCGTTTTTGGGTTGAAAATCAGCTAAACTTTGCTTGTGGAGATGTACGGAGCATGTAGATGCGTCCTAACCATGTTTTAAGCAAATTTGATATTTTTGACGTTTCGGATCAATTTTAAGCAATTTGGTCAAAATTTTACAAAAATGGTTTCCTTCGTTTTTGGGTTGAAAATCAGCTAAACTTTGCTTGTGGAGGTGTACGGAGCATGTAGATGCGTCCTAACCATGTTTTAAGCAAATTTGATATTTTTTACGTTTCGGGTCAATTTTAAGCAATTTGGTCAAAATTTTATAAAAATTGTTTCCTTCGTTTTTGGGTTGAAAATCAGCTAAACTTTGCTTGTGGAGGTGTACGGAGCATGTAGATGCGTCCTAACCATGTTTTAAGCAAACTTGATATTTTTTACGTTTCGGATCAATTTTAAGCAATTTGGTCAAAATTTTACAAAAATGGTTTCTTTCGTTTTTGGGTTGAAAATCAGCTAAACTTTGCTTGTGGAGGTGTACGGTGATGCTGTAGATGCGTCCTAACCATGTTTTAAGCAAATTTGATATTTTCGACGTTTCGGATCAATTTTAAGCAATTTGGTCAAAATTTTACAAAAATTGTTTCCTTCGTTTTTGGGTTAAAAATCAGCTAAACTTTGCTTGTGGAGGTGTACGGAGCATGTAGATGCGTCCTAACCATGTTTTAAGCAAATTTGATATTTTTGACGTTTCGGATCAATTTTAAGCAATTTGGTCAAAATTTCACAAAAATGGTTTCCGTCGTTTTTGGGTTGAAAATCAGCTAAACTTTGCTTGTGGAGGTGTACGGTGATGCTGTAGATGCGTCCTAACCATGTTTTAAGCAAATTTGATATTTTTGACGTTTCGGGTCAATTTTAAGCAATTTGGTCAAAATTTTACAAAAAAGGTTTCCTTCGTTTTTGGGTTGAAAATCAGCTAAACTTTGCTTGTGGAGATGTACGGAGCATGTAGATGCGTCCTAACCATGTTTTAAGCAAATTTGATATTTTTGACGTTTCGGATCAATTTTAAGCAATTTGGTCAAAATTTTACAAAAATGGTTTCCTTCGTTTTTGGGTTGAAAATCAGCTAAACTTTGCTTGTGGAGGTGTACGGAGCATGTAGATGCGTCCTAACCATGTTTTAAGCAAATTTGATATTTTTTACGTTTCGGGTCAATTTTAAGCAATTTGGTCAAAATTTTATAAAAATGGTTTCCTTCGTTTTTGGGTTGAAAATCAGCTAAACTTTGCTTGTGGAGGTGTACGGAGCATGTAGATGCGTTCTAACCATGTTTTAAGCAAACTTGATATTTTTTACGTTTCGGGTCAATTTTAAGCAATTTGGTCAAAATTTTACAAAAATGGTTTCCTTCGTTTTTGGGTTGAAAATCAGCTAAACTTTGCTTGTGGAGATGTACGGAGCATGTAGATGCGTCCTAACCATGTTTTAAGCAAATTTGATATTTTTGACGTTTCGGATCAATTTTAAGCAATTTGGTCAAAATTTTACAAAAATGGTTTCCTTCGTTTTTGGGTTGAAAATCAGCTAAACTTTGCTTGTGGAGGTGTACGGAGCATGTAGATGCGTCCTAACCATGTTTTAAGCAAATTTGATATTTTTTTACGTTTCGGGTCAATTTTAAGCAATTTGGTCAAAATTTTATAAAAATGGTTTCCTTCGTTTTTGGGTTGAAAATCAGCTAAACTTTGCTTGTGGAGGTGTACGGAGCATGTAGATGCGTCCTAACCATGTTTTAAGCAAACTTGATATTTTTTACGTTTCGGGTCAATTTTAAGCAATTTGGTCAAAATTTTACAAAAATGGTTTCCTTCGTTTTTGGGTTGAAAATCAGCTAAACTTTGCTTGTGGAGGTGTACGGAGCATGTAGATGCGTCCTAACCATGTTTTAAGCAAATTTGATATTTTCGACGTTTCGGGTCAATTTTAAGCAATTTGGTCAAAATTTTACAAAAATGGTTTCCTTCGTTTTTTGGTTAAAAATCAGCTAAACTTTGCTTGTGGAGGTGTATGGAGCATGTAGATGCGTCCTAACCATGTTTTAAGCAAATTTGATATTTTTGACGTTTCGGGTCAATTTTAAGCAATTTGGTCAAAATTTTACAAAAATGGTTTCCTTCGTTTTTGGGTTGAAAATCAGCTAAACTTTGCTTGTGGAGGTGTACGGAGCATGTAGATGCGTCCTAACCATGTTTTAAGCAAATTTGATATTTTTGACGTTTCGGGTCAATTTTAAGCAATTTGGTCAAAATTTTACAAAAATGGTTTCCTTCGTTTTTGGGTTGAAAATCAGCTAAACTTTGCTTGTGGAGGTGTACGGAGCATGTAGATGCGTCCTAACCATGTTTTAAGCAATTTTGATATTTTTGACGTTTCGGATCAATTATAAGCAATTTGGTCAAAATTTTACAAAAATGGTTTCCTTCGTTTTTGGGTTGAAAATCAGCTAAACTTTGCTTGTGGAGGTGTACGGTGATGCTGTAGATGCGTCCTAACCATGTTTTAAGCAAATTTGATATTTTCGACGTTTCGGGTCAATTTTAAGCAATTTGGTCAAAATTTTACAAAAATGCTTAGCTTAGCAGTTTCTAAATAGCGGAAAGCTGCTGCCGCTAAATAAATGTTATTAAATAAATGTTATAAATTTTGTGTTATTCTACAGCTGAGGACGACGGCTCTTAAATTAGGACTGTTTCTATAGCGGAACTGCCGCTGCTAAGCTAGTCTAGTTAAGCTAAGTTTCAAATGCACAGAGGAAGGCTGCTGCTAAGCTACAAGTTAGTAAAGCACTGTTTCTATAGCGGTAATATTTTCACAAAAAATAAACGTACATGTATCACCAGTTCCATGTTTGTCTCAGTTTGTGCTGAGTAAATTTGTCTCCGAATATAGTGAGCTACATGTCAAAGGAAATGTTTGGGTCACTGTGAATATATTAACGATTCTTCAATAAGAATAAAATTATTCCAATTTATATGTAGATATCGAGCTTTAGGACACGTCATATTTATAGGACATTTATTTGATTTACATAAAAGTACTATTTCCTTCTAACAAATACGAGATGTATACTATTTCATTGGATTAGATACATATTAACGATGAGTTAAAAACATACATGAGCCTTTCATCCTATGTAAGTCTTGCTAATTGCTCCACCTGCCAATTAACATGTGCGTTAGACCGGGACGGACAATTCTTCTCTCTTAAGCTTCTCTAGATGTGTGTGAGACTTTAAATTGTTATCCATGTAAGACATCCCTACTTTCTACAATTATTCCAATTTAAATCTTTACAGAAGATTAAGATATCGAGCTTTACGACACGTCATATATTTAGGACATTTATTCGATTACAATAGGTACAAATTTCTGAATGAATAAAAAAGGTACACATTCACATGTATCACCAGTTCGATGTTTGAACAAACTGTGCTGAGTGAATTTGTCTCCGAATTTATCTGTGCTTCAAACAACATAGCGACGACAAATAGTCATAAAAAAATGTTGGTCACAGTGAGTATACTAACGATTCTTCCATAATAATTCAATTATTCCAATTAATATATTTATATAACATAAAGATATCGAGCTTTACGACACGTCATATTATAGGACATTTATTTGATTTACAATAAAGTACGATTTGTGAAAAGATACGAGATAAACTTTATTATTGGATTAAATACATATTAACCATGATTTAAAAACCTTACATGAGCATTTCATCCTATGCAAGTCTTTTTAATTACTTTATTCCACCTGTCAATTAACCGGGACGTACAATTCTTCTCTCATATAGATGTGCGTACTGCACAGAATTGGTGTAACGCTTGGTGATGCTAGTGTGATTAATGAGTGTATGACTTACGTGTGTGTGAGTGGGTCGGTGAATATGATGGAGTGGGTGTGTATGTATGCTTTTGTATTAATTTTTCTACATTTTAAACATACATGCAACATATATCTTATAATTTCTATTTGAATATACTTAATTAGCTTTTGTGTTTTTTATTACATTACTGTGTACGGGATGAGACATATATTTATCCATGATAGACATCCCTATTTTCTACAATGTTCCCCCTATATTTAATATATTTTATCAACTACTATAGCTATATGATATTTATATTTAAAAAATATATATAGCAGGATAAAGTAGGTTACAAAAATACCGACAAAATTATATGCAAATAAGTAATACGATGACATAGATATATAGTTTTGTAATCAGACAAGATAACGGATTAGGGGTTTAGAGTGTTCATGAGGGATCTGCATGTACAATAAATATTTATTTCTAATGATCTAATTAATGATTTATTTCCTTAATCATGTAACTCTTCTCACTTTACAATGACAAAACTAAATTAAGAAGACAAAGACCTTCTTTTGATAAATTCACTAAAAAGGGCTTCATGGGGAGTTTTAATTTTAATTGAAGGATACATATACGTATATAATGGTGTGCTTTTCTTTACCAGGAGCAGTTTCTAGATGTTTTGAAATACCCATACTTCACATCCATACGTTAAAATTGGAACAACAAGAACATAAACTGACATAAACTAGGTAATGGATAATTTAGATGGCCGGTTTTGAATGCATTGCTTGTCATAAAGTGCTTTTCTAGCAGACGTTGAAGTGAATTTCCTGCTGAATATTATACCGATATTTGTATTCGACATTTTGTAAGAAAATATATAAGAATTTTGCAAATCTATAAGATTATTTTCTCTTTGTGAACGATACATTTACGCATTGTTTTTACTTATTTCGTACCAATCCTTTTTCAAAATATTTTGATGCAAAGATACTACCACAATATACAATATCATGTATTTATATTGTACATTCCGAATAGCCGAATATGTACACATCTTTATTGACATTCAATATTCAGATGATAGATGACACTGGTTAAATACTGCTAAATAACTGCTCTAAAACTACTTGATTCTGATTATATTTGATGGTCGTTTCTAAGTACATTTTTAGCCTTAGAACTAGACATTATGAACCGAAGATAAATCTAAAGAATAAGAGATGGAGACTCACCTTTTTGAAGAATTGTTTTCCTCCCAACAGAGTGACAACGTCTGTAGATTTACTAGTACTTGGCTGGATGGATTTCGTCAAGGCGCTGAGAGAGACATCAAGTGAATATTTTTTTTCCAAGGAGCGGAATCCCTTATATAGACACATATTATCAATGAGGTGACGTCGGTACCTTTGGCGGCATGTCTATTGGAGTGGGCATGCGTAATAATAATTAGTGTCACTGGCCGCTGTGTATTTAATTCTGTGTATTGTCACACTGAGTGACTATGTATTGTCACACTGACCGCTGTGTTTTTAATTCTGTGTATTGTCATACTGAGTGGAGCAGCTGACAGACAATACATCAAACATTCTTAACCAGACAGGATGACGCCACTAAAATAATTGTTGGCAATATTCCTGACGGTGTTTTGATACACGCTTGATTATCGGATTAGATTAATTAACTTCCGATGGGCCGTTTGATTGACATAGTAGTTATGCAATGTTTTAATACTTAACAACCTTTATCTATAGGGGAAATTAGTTTAATGAAACAAAAGTATTGATACTGTTATATTGTTAATAATGATTATTTTACTGTCATCAGTCATTTCATTTATATGCATTTATCTGAAATATTATTAATGATAGAAAATAAAACAATTTAACAGCATAAAATAGCTATTTATCTAGTGATTTAATTGAAAAAGCCGGGTATATATGATTTAAACAGTATTTTATTCCAAAAATAACATGTTCAATACAATACATTTGAATTGAATACAGTACACTGCGCAAGTACATATGATACGTCAAACTGTAGGTAATGAAGAGCTCTATCATCCGCGCTAACCAAATCTTCGCTGACGCCATCGATGCAAGAACTACGATGCCCGAAAGTACCTAACCGGACTGTCCGGCTAACTGAAAGTCGACTTTGCGGCATCCCCAACGACTTCGCCTTCTGCAACAATGTAACAATTTTTATACCATCTTGTAGACCACATATTAAAGTACACAGCGCATGTTTCAGAAGAACAGCGACATTTAAATTAAAAGCTTTATCGCTCTAGCAATATCATTCACCTACTTGTTTTCAATTATCCATTTTGCGGGACATCCTCAGCGTTTACTTATGCCCCGATACCAACAAATGAGGTATCGTTAGAAAGTTTTTTTATCAGGCTAGCCGCTCATGCAATTTATTCCAAGTTTTAAAGACGGTAACGTCACAACGGGTGCCGCAACATGTGCGACAGCAAGGTTTCAGAGCTTGTCGCGCACTTTGCGGGCTTTCCTCCACCTTTACAAATTGTGCAGTCTTAGCAAGTGATATGTCATTTTGTAGCTTATTCAACAAGGAATAATTTCCACTCATTTGTAACCTTGCGTGCTTTGTATTTTTTTAGTTATTAGCCCCGCAGGAAATGTCGCAACTGTTCTCAACATTAGTTTCTCATACTGCATTCTTATTTTACAAGTTTTTCTTCGATTTACTCTTTCTAAATTGTAATATACCTTAATTAAACACTTGTGCAGAAGCTTCAATCACTGGGAAAGGTAAGTATATTATCTATTCATTAGCGACATCCTGCGAAACAATGGGAGAGAGAAGCCGACTTGGCCGACCTACGGAAATAGTCAATCAGCGCGGCTTTTGCCGTGTATTGTTACGGGACGCATAGCACCTTTAAAACTGAATGGACACCAATCAAAGACATGCCGTCTTAAAGTTTACTTCATTGTCTACAGTTGCATGTGTTCACTGCAAATGCGCTCCCCTTTGTTTGGCCACCATAATCCCCGAAACGTAGACAATGGTGTTGCAAAGCCGTCTGATGCACCAATCTGCGCGCTTACATCATTTCAATCATTCGGCCTTTCCTCTCTAACAATTACTGCACGCACCTGCTTAACTTCGGTGATCGGACGAGAACCGGTGTGTTCAACGTGGTATGGCCGTAGGCTACTTTAACTTATAATTTTAATAACTATGTACATACCTACATCCATACGACTGGACGGCAAATGCAATTACACTGCAAAAATAAAGTTTGTTACGTTTCGGGCCATATACCGTATTAATTGTTGTGTGCGCGACATACTTTGCGGGACTTCTACTGCGTTTATCATGAAGCGCATATACATGTTACTTACATCAATTTAAAGAAAATTTCAAGGCCTTTTTAGCGATTGTTTTACATTTGATATATCATGTATGACAATAGTTATGTGACCCGCAAAAAGGGTGGTTAAATCGGCGTAAAGTTTGAAAAACTACAAGTCAGTGTGCTATTTATGACATCTTTTGCGGGACTTCTAGCGCGTTCACCATGAAGCAAATATACATGTAACTTAAGTCAATTTAAAGACAATTAAAATGCCTTTATAGCAATATTTTTATATTTGATATATCTTGTCTGTGAAAATAGTTATGAGGCCCGCAACAAGAGGAGTGAAATCGTCGTAGTCTCCTCTACAAGTCCGTGTGCTACTTGCGACATCTTTTGCGGGACGTCTAGTGCTTTTGTCATGTAGCGCATGTGCAAGTTACTTACACCATTTCAAAGACAATTATAAGGCCTTTACGTCGATACTTTCAGATATAATATAGCATGTCTGTGTAAAAGGTTATGAGGCCCGCAAAAAGGGTGGTTTAATCGGCGTAAAGTTTGAAAAATTACAAGTCTGTGTGCTATTTGCGAACTCTTTTGCGGGACGTCTAGTGCGTTTACCATGAAGTACATATACATGTTACTTACATCAATTTAAAGACAATTTCAAGACCTTTTTGACGATTGTTTTACATTTGATATAGCATGTCTGTGTAAAAAGTTATGAGGCCCGTTAAATGCATGTACTTTGATACTATTGTGTTCAAATGTATCTTTTGCGGGACTTTTAGTACGTTTGTCACGTAGCGAATGTGCAAGTTAGTTACACCATTTTAAAGACAATTTTGAGGCCTTTACGGCGATACTTTCAAATTTCATATAGCATGTCTGTTAAAAAAGTTATGACGCCCGCAGAAAGGGTGTTTAAATCGGCGGAAAGTTTGAAAAACTACAAGTCCGTATGCGCGCGCTTCACTTTGCACGTTCTTACGGGGCTTCTCTCAACATTTCAACATGGTCTCGAATTAAAGACAATCTTTTTACCTACAAAATGAAGTAAAATAAACTGAAATGCAGAATGCCGCAAAGGGGCTACAAGGCCCGATACATCGGCAAGTATATAAGATAATCGCTTCCGAAAATGACAAAGTCTGTCTCCTAACCTAACTTTGCAGGTTTCTCCTGTGCATATAACTAAAGTATACGTTTGTGTAGAATATATTTATGTAAGAGAATGTCCCCGAAGTTGCGCACACACAAATGGACACACTGCAGCTTCCGCTTCCAGTCTTATGTCGCTATGTCTAACTTTAGACTTGCACATATGAAACGACTTAGTAACGCTAGTAACTTTTTAAAAGACTGAACAAAATACTTATTGATGCAATATAAGTTTACTTTCGAATGTGTTTGATGAAAGTATGTTTGGAAAATATTTATACATACTTTCAGTCATAAGGGCAGGTTTTTTAATTGTTTTATGTCCACCCGAACACTTGGATAATGAAATCGCTGTTTCAGAGTAGTTTTGGTGCATTGACGCTTTTATAATTAAGTTAAAATCTATAAAATATACATGTAAAGTTTATTTACGATGTTGTCTATACATTGCACTTACTTTAACCTAAATGCCTCGATGCATGTTCGCTGTTTGGCGTCACAAAATGTCCAAATAGGGCCAATTTCGCCCTCCCTTAGTTAAGGAAATATGAAATTGTCGATTTTTCAAAACCTGTTTAGGCCTGTTTTTTCCAAAACCATTAGCATAAAATGACACGAGCAAGGTAAGTATATTTGAGTTTGCTTCTGAGGAAATGGTGTATATATAGAGGAAATACTTATCTACCACGCATTGACATATCTTACATTTATGTAACCAGCGTTTCTTTTGCCCGTGAGTTTATTTGTATTGAAGAAGACAACCACTAGAATGTTTTATTTTAGCTGAATGAATTCAGCAATTTGGTCAAAATTTTACAAAAATGGTTTCTTTCGTTTTTGGGTTGAAAATCAGCTAAACTTTGCTTGTGGAGGTGTACGGTGATGCTGTAGATGCGTCCTAACCATGTTTTAAGCAAATTTGATATTTTCGACGTTTCGGATCAATTTTAAGCAATTTGGTCAAAATTATACAAAAATTGTTTCCTTCGTTTTTGGGTTAAAAATCAGCTAAACTTTGCTTGTGGAGGTGTACGGAGCATGTAGATGCGTCCTAACCATGTTTTAAGCAAATTTGATATTTTTGACGTTTCGGATCAATTTTAAGCAATTTGGTCAAAATTTCACAAAAATGGTTTCCTTCGTTTTTGGGTTGAAAATCAGCTAAACTTTGCTTGTGGAGGTGTACGGTGATGCTGTAGATGCGTCCTAACCATGTTTTAAGCAAATTTGATATTTTTGACGTTTCGGGTCAATTTTAAGCAATTTGGTCAAAATTTTACAAAAAAGGTTTCCTTCGTTTTTGGGTTGAAAATCAGCTAAACTTTGCTTGTGGAGATGTACGGAGCATGTAGATGCGTCCTAACCATGTTTTAAGCAAATTTGATATTTTTGACGTTTCGGATCAATTTTAAGCAATTTGGTCAAAATTTTACAAAAATGGTTTCCTTCGTTTTTGGGTTGAAAATCAGCTAAACTTTGCTTGTGGAGGTGTACGGAGCATGTAGATGCGTCCTAACCATGTTTTAAGCAAATTTGATATTTTTTACGTTTCGGGTCAATTTTAAGCAATTTGGTCAAAATTTTATAAAAATGGTTTCCTTCGTTTTTGGGTTGAAAATCAGCTAAACTTTGCTTGTGGAGGTGTACGGAGCATGTAGATGCGTTCTAACCATGTTTTAAGCAAATTTGATATTTTTTACGTTTCGGGTCAATTTTAAGCAATTTGGTCAAAATTTTACAAAAATGGTTTCCTTCGTTTTTGGGTTGAAAATCAGCTAAACTTTGCTTGTGGAGGTGTACGGAGCATGTAGATGCGTCCTAACCATGTTTTAAGCAAATTTGATATTTTCGACGTTTCGGGTCAATTTTAAGCAATTTGGTCAAAATTTTACAAAAAATGGTTTCCTTCGTTTTTTGGTTAAAAATCAGCTAAACTTTGCTTGTGGAGGTGTATGGAGCATGTAGATGCGTCCTAACCATGTTTTAAGCAAATTTGATATTTTTGACGTTTCGGGTCAATTTTAAGCAATTTGGTCAAAATTTTACAAAAATGGTTTCCTTCGTTTTTGGGTTGAAAATCAGCTAAACTTTGCTTGTGGAGGTGTACGGAGCATGTAGATGCGTCCTAACCATGTTTTAAGCAAATTTGATATTTTTGACGTTTCGGGTCAATTTTAAGCAATTTGGTCAAAATTTTACAAAAATGGTTTCCTTCGTTTTTGGGTTGAAAATCAGCTAAACTTTGCTTGTGGAGGTGTACGGAGCATGTAGATGCGTCCTAACCATGTTTTAAGCAATTTTGATATTTTTGACGTTTCGGATCAATTTTAAGCAATTTGGTCAAAATTTTACAAAAATGGTTTCCTTCGTTTTTGGGTTGAAAATCAGCTAAACTTTGCTTGTGGAGGTGTACGGAGCATGTAGATGCGTCCTAACCATGTTTTAAGCAAATTTGATATTTTTGACGTTTCGGGTCAATTTTAAGCAATTTGGTCAAAATTTTACAAAAATGGTTTCCTTCGTTTTTGGGTTGAAAATCAGCTAAACTTTGCTTGTGGAGGTGTACGGAGCATGTAGATGCGTCCTAACCATGTTTTAAGCAAATTTGATATTTTTGACGTTTCGGATCAATTTTAAGCAATTTGGTCAAAATTTTACAAAAATGGTTTCCTTCGTTTTTGGGTTGAAAATCAGCTAAACTTTGCTTGTGGAGGTGTACGGTGATGCTGTAGATGCGTCCTAACCATGTTTTAAGCAAATTTGATATTTTTGACGTTTCGGGTCAATTTTAAGCAATTTGGACAAAATTTTACAAAAAAGGTTTCCTTCGTTTTTGGGTTGAAAATCAGCTAAACTTTGCTTGTGGAGGTGTACGGAGCATGTAGATGCGTCCTATCCATGTTTTAAGCAAATTTGATATTTTTGACGTTTCGGATCAATTTTAAGCAATTTGGTCAAAATTTTACAAAAATGGTTTCCTTCGTTTTTGGGTTGAAAATCAGCTAAACTTTGCTTGTGGAGGTGTACGGAGCATGTAGATGCGTCCTAACCATGTTTTAAGCAAATTTGATATTTTTGACGTTTCGGGTCAATTTTAAGCAATTTGGTCAACATTTTACAAAAATGGTTTCCTTCGTTTTTGGGTTGAAAATCAGCTAAACTTTGCTTGTGGAGGTGTACGGAGCATGTAGATGCGTCCTAACCATGTTTTAAGCAAATTTGATATTTTTTACGTTTCGGGTCAATTTTAAGCAATTTGGTCAAAATTTTACAAAAATGGTTTCCTTCGTTTTTGGGTTAAAAATCAGCTAAACTTTGCTTGTGGAGGTGTACGGAGCATGTAGATGCGTCCTAACCATGTTTTAAGCAAACTTGATATTTTTGACGTTTTGGGTCAATTATAAGCAATTTGGTCAAAATTTTACAAAAATGGTTTCCTTCGTTTTTGGGTTGAAAATCAGCTAAACTTTGCTTGTGGAGGTGTACGGTGATGCTGTAGATGCGTCCTAACCATGTTTTAAGCAAATTTGATATTTTTGACGTTTCGGGTCAATTTTAAGCAATTTGGTCAAAATTTTACAAAAATGGTTTCCTTCGTTTTTGGGTTGAAAATCAGCTAAACTTTGCTTGTGGAGGTGTACGGAGCATGTAGATGCGTCCTAACCATGTTTTAAGCAAATTTGATATTTTTGACGTTTCGGATCAATTTTAAGCAATTTGGTCAAAATTTTACAAAAATGGTTTCCTTCGTTTTTGGGTTGAAAATCAGCTAAACTTTGCTTGTGGAGGTGTACGGTGATGCTGTAGATGCGTCCTAACCATGTTTTAAGCAAATTTGATATTTTTGACGTTTCGGGTCAATTTTAAGCAATTTGGTCAAAATTTTACAAAAAAGGTTTCCTTCGTTTTTGGGTTGAAAATCAGCTAAACTTTGCTTGTGGAGGTGTACGGAGCATGTAGATGCGTCCTAACCATGTTTTAAGCAAATTTGATATTTTTGACGTTTCGGATCAATTTTAAGCAATTTGGTCAAAATTTTACAAAAATGGTTTCCTTCGTTTTTGGGTTGAAAATCAGCTAAACTTTGCTTGTGGAGGTGTACGGAGCATGTAGATGCGGCCTAACCATGTTTTAAGCAAACTTGATATTTTTGACGTTTCGGATCAATTTTAAGCAATTTGGTCAAAATTTTACAAAAATGGTTTCTTTCGTTTTTGGGTTGAAAATCAGCTAAACTTTGCTTGTGGAGGTGTACGGTGATGCTGTAGATGCGTCCTAACCATGTTTTAAGCAAATTTGATATTTTCGACGTTTCGGATCAATTTTAAGCAATTTGGTCAAAATTTTACAAAAATGGTTTCCTTCGTTTTTGGGTTAAAAATCAGCTAAACTTTGCTTGTGGAGGTGTACGGAGCATGTAGATGCGTCCTAACCATGTTTTAAGCAAACTTGATATTTTTGACGTTTTGGGTCAATTTTAAGCAATTTGGTCAAAATTTTACAAAAATGGTTTCCTTCGTTTTTGGGTTGAAAATCAGCTATACTTTGCTTGTGGAGGTGTACGGAGATGCTGTAGATGCGTCCTAACTATGTTTTAAGCAAACTTGATATTTTTGACGTTTTGGATCAATTTTAAGCAATTTGGTCAAAATTTTACAAAAATGGTTTCTTTCGTTTTTGGGTTGAAAATCAGCTAAACTTTGCTTGTGGAGGTGTACGGTGATGCTGTAGATGCGTCCTAACCATGTTTTAAGCAAATTTGATATTTTTGACGTTTCGGGTCAATTTTAAGCAATTTGGTCAAAATTTTACAAAAAAGGTTTCCTTCGTTTTTGGGTTGAAAATCAGCTAAACTTTGCTTGTGGAGATGTACGGAGCATGTAGATGCGTCCTAACCATGTTTTAAGCAAATTTGATATTTTTGACGTTTCGGATCAATTTTAAGCAATTTGGTCAAAATTTTACAAAAATGGTTTCCTTCGTTTTTGGGTTGAAAATCAGCTAAACTTTGCTTGTGGAGGTGTACGGAGCATGTAGATGCGTCCTAACCATGTTTTAAGCAAATTTGATATTTTTTACGTTTCGGGTCAATTTTAAGCAATTTGGTCAAAATTTTATAAAAATGGTTTCCTTCGTTTTTGGGTTGAAAATCAGCTAAACTTTGCTTGTGGAGGTGTACGGAGCATGTAGATGCGTCCTAACCATGTTTTAAGCAAATTTGATATTTTTGACGTTTCGGATCAATTTTAAGCAATTTGGTCAAAATTTTACAAAAATGGTTTCTTTCGTTTTTGGGTTGAAAATCAGCTAAACTTTGCTTGTGGAGGTGTACGGTGATGCTGTAGATGCGTCCTAACCATGTTTTAAGCAAATTTGATATTTTCGATGTTTCGGATCAATTTTAAGCAATTTGGTCAAAATTTCACAAAAATGGTTTCCTTCGTTTTTGGGTTGAAAATCAGCTAAACTTTGCTTGTGGAGGTGTACGGTGATGCTGTAGATGCGTCCTAACCATGTTTTAAGCAAATTTGATATTTTTGACGTTTCGGGTCAATTTTAAGCAATTTGGTCAAAATTTTACAAAAAAGGTTTCCTTCGTTTTTGGGTTGAAAATCAGCTAAACTTTGCTTGTGGAGATGTACGGAGCATGTAGATGCGTCCTAACCATGTTTTAAGCAAATTTGATATTTTTGACGTTTCGGATCAATTTTAAGCAATTTGGTCAAAATTTTACAAAAATGGTTTCCTTCGTTTTTGGGTTGAAAATCAGCTAAACTTTGCTTGTGGAGGTGTACGGAGCATGTAGATGCGTCCTAACCATGTTTTAAGCAAATTTGATATTTTTTACGTTTCGGGTCAATTTTAAGCAATTTGGTCAAAATTTTATAAAAATGGTTTCCTTCGTTTTTGGGTTGAAAATCAGCTAAACTTTGCTTGTGGAGGTGTACGGAGCATGTAGATGCGTCCTAACCATGTTTTAAGCAAACTTGATATTTTTGACGTTTCGGATCAATTTTAAGCAATTTGGTCAAAATTTTACAAAAATGGTTTCTTTCGTTTTTGGGTTGAAAATCAGCTAAACTTTGCTTGTGGAGGTGTACGGTGATGCTGTAGATGCGTCCTAACCATGTTTTAAGCAAATTTGATATTTTTGACGTTTCGGGTCAATTTTAAGCAATTTGGTCAAAATTTTACAAAAAAGGTTTCCTTCGTTTTTGGGTTGAAAATCAGCTAAACTTTGCTTGTGGAGATGTACGGAGCATGTAGATGCGTCCTAACCATGTTTTAAGCAAATTTGATATTTTTGACGTTTCGGATCAATTTTAAGCAATTTGGTCAAAATTTTACAAAAATGGTTTCCTTCGTTTTTGGGTTGAAAATCAGCTAAACTTTGCTTGTGGAGGTGTACGGAGCATGTAGATGCGTCCTAACCATGTTTTAAGCAAATTTGATATTTTTTACGTTTCGGGTCAATTTTAAGCAATTTGGTCAAAATTTTATAAAAATGGTTTCCTTCGTTTTTGGGTTGAAAATCAGCTAAACTTTGCTTGTGGAGGTGTACGGAGCATGTAGATGCGTTCTAACCATGTTTTAAGCAAACTTGATATTTTTTACGTTTCGGGTCAATTTTAAGCAATTTGGTCAAAATTTTACAAAAATGGTTTCCTTCGTTTTTGGGTTGAAAATCAGCTAAACTTTGCTTGTGGAGGTGTACGGAGCATGTAGATGCGTCCTAACCATGTTTTAAGCAAATTTGATATTTTTGACGTTTCGGGTCAATTTTAAGCAATTTGGTCAAAATTTTACAAAAAAGGTTTCCTTCGTTTTTGGGTTGAAAATCAGCTAAACTTTGCTTGTGGAGATGTACGGAGCATGTAGATGCGTCCTAACCATGTTTTAAGCAAATTTGATATTTTTGACGTTTCGGATCAATTTTAAGCAATTTGGTCAAAATTTTACAAAAATGGTTTCCTTCGTTTTTGGGTTGAAAATCAGCTAAACTTTGCTTGTGGAGGTGTACGGAGCATGTAGATGCGTCCTAACCATGTTTTAAGCAAATTTGATATTTTTTACGTTTCGGGTCAATTTTAAGCAATTTGGTCAAAATTTTATAAAAATGGTTTCCTTCGTTTTTGGGTTGAAAATCAGCTAAACTTTGCTTGTGGAGGTGTACGGAGCATGTAGATGCGTCCTAACCATGTTTTAAGCAAACTTGATATTTTTGACGTTTCGGATCAATTTTAAGCAATTTGGTCAAAATTTTACAAAAATGGTTTCTTTCGTTTTTGGGTTGAAAATCAGCTAAACTTTGCTTGTGGAGGTGTACGGTGATGCTGTAGATGCGTCCTAACCATGTTTTAAGCAATTTTGATATTTTTGACGTTTCGGATCAATTTTAAGCAATTTGGTCAAAATTTTACAAAAATGGTTTCCTTCGTTTTTGGGTTGAAAATCAGCTAAACTTTGCTTGTGGAGGTGTACGGTGATGCTGTAGATGCGTCCTAACCATGTTTTAAGCAAATTTGATATTTTCGACGTTTCGGGTCAATTTTAAGCAATTTGGTCAAAATTTTACAAAAATGCTTAGCTTAGCAGTTTCTAAATAGCGGAAAGCTGCTGCCGCTAAATAAATGTTATTAAATAAATGTTATAAATTTTGTGTTATTCTACAGCTGAGGACGACGGCTCTTAAATTAGGACTGTTTCTATAGCGGAACTGCCGCTGCTAAGCTAGTCTAGTTAAGCTAAGTTTCAAATGCACAGAGGAAGGCTGCTGCTAAGCTACAAGTTAGTAAAGCACTGTTTCTATAGCGGTAATATTTTCACAAAAAATAAACGTACATGTATCACCAGTTCCATGTTTGTCTCAGTTTGTGCTGAGTAAATTTGTCTCCGAATATAGTGAGCTACATGTCAAAGGAAATGTTTGGGTCACTGTGAATATATTAACGATTCTTCAATAAGAATAAAATTATTCCAATTTATATGTAGATATCGAGCTTTAGGACACGTCATATTTATAGGACATTTATTTGATTTACATAAAAGTACTATTTCCTTCTAACAAATACGAGATATATACTATTTCATTGGATTAGATACATATTAACGATGAGTTAAAAACATACATGAGCCTTTCATCCTATGTAAGTCTTGCTAATTGCTCCACCTGCCAATTAACATGTGCGTTAGACCGGGACGGACAATTCTTCTCTCTTAAGCTTCTCTAGATGTGTGTGAGACTTTAAATTGTTATCCATGTAAGACATCCCTACTTTCTACAATTATTCCAATTTAAATCTTTACAGAAGATTAAGATATCGAGCTTTACGACACGTCATATATTTAGGACATTTATTCGATTACAATAGGTACAAATTTCTGAATGAATAAAAAAGGTACACATTCACATGTATCACCAGTTCGATGTTTGAACAAACTGTGCTGAGTGAATTTGTCTCCGAATTTATCTGTGCTTCAAACAACATAGCGACGACAAATAGTCATAAAAAAATGTTGGTCACAGTGAGTATACTAACGATTCTTCCATAATAATTCAATTATTCCAATTAATATATTTATATAACATAAAAATATCGAGCTTTACGACACGTCATATTTATAGGACATTTATTTGATTTACAATAAAGTACGATTTGTGAAAAGATACGAGATAAACTTTATTATTGGATTAAATACATATTAACCATGATTTAAAAACCTTACATGAGCATTTCATCCTATGCAAGTCTTTTTAATTACTTTATTCCACCTGTCAATTAACCGGGACGTACAATTCTTCTCTCATATAGATGTGCGTACTGCACAGAATTGGTGTAACGCTTGGTGATGCTAGTGTGATTAATGAGTTTATAAACCTCCAGTGACGTCACTCTATTGTTCTATTAGGTTCTTCTTTTACCGGATAAACCTCTTTGCCGGGCATTCTCCAAGAATGCCCAGGGCTTTCTTGAAGAATGCCCAGGGCTTTCTCTAGGAAAGCCCGGGGTTTACTGTAGAATTTATCGGAAATTTATTTTGATAGGGATTATACACGTATTAAAATACTTTGTTTCAAAGTCCTTCTTCGAATAAATACCATCACAAAATATCACATTTTTGACAAATCACAAATATAATGTTCGCATGCCTGGTTTCGAACTCTGCACCACTCGCTTACTAAACTGGCGCCTTTGACAACTCGGCTATAAATGCCCACGAGAACAATGATGTATTTTCCACAGTGACAATCATGTGAACTTCACGAGGCAGATAGCGCATGCATTTCACGTTCACGGCTTTGGTAGCGAGCGCAAAGCACGTGCAGGGCACGGATGTGCTCTCCGTTTGCTCATGGTGATTCCCTACCAGTAAAAATCAATGAATCCATTTTTATACTTATTATTGAAATAATTTTGTTACTACAGTTTATCTCGGTTCATAAGTTAGATCAAAACCTCGCCCTCGGTGTTGTTTGATAATGTAAGCCCTCAGCCTCGGGAAATTGGGGCGGGCCTGTCGGCCCTTTCCAATTTCCCTCTGCCGCGGGCTTACATTATCAACAACACCTTTGGCTTGGTTTTGATCCTACACGTATGACTTACGTGTGTGTGAGTGGGTCGGTGAATATGATGGAGTGGGTGTGTATGTATGCTTTTGTATTAATTTTTCTACATTTTAAACATACATGCAACATATATCTTATAATTTCTATTTGAATATACTTAATTAGCTTTTGTGTTTTTTATTACATTACTGTGTACGGGATGAGACATATATTTATCCATGATAGACATCCCTATTTTCTACAATGTTCCCCCTATATTTAATATATTTTATCAACTACTATAGCTATATGATATTTATATTTAAAAAATATATATAGCAGGATAAAGTAGGTTACAAAAATACCGACAAAATTATATGCAAATAAGTAATACGATGACATAGATATATAGTTTTGTAATCAGACAAGATAACGGATTAGGGGTTTAGAGTGTTCATGAGGGATCTGCATGTACAATAAATATTTATTTCTAATGATCTAATTAATGATTTATTTCCTTAATCATGTAACTCTTCTCACTTTACAATGACAAAACTAAATTAAGAAGACAAAGACCTTCTTTTGATAAATTCACTAAAAAGGGCTTCATGGGGAGTTTTAATTTTAATTGAAGGATACATATACGTATATAATGGTGTGCTTTTCTTTACCAGGAGCAGTTTCTAGATGTTTTGAAATACCCATACTTCACATCCATACGTTAAAATTGGAACAACAAGAACATAAACTGACATAAACTAGGTAATGGATAATTTAGATGGCCGGTTTTGAATGCATTGCTTGTCATAAAGTGCTTTTCTAGCAGACGTTGAAGTGAATTTCCTGCTGAATATTATACCGATATTTGTATTCGACATTTTGTAAGAAAATATATAAGAATTTTGCAAATCTATAAGATTATTTTCTCTTTGTGAACGATACATTTACGCATTGTTTTTACTTATTTCGTACCAATCCTTTTTCAAAATATTTTGATGCAAAGATACTACCACAATATACAATATCATGTATTTATATTGTACATTCCGAATAGCCGAATATGTACACATCTTTATTGACATTCAATATTCAGATGATAGATGACACTGGTTAAATACTGCTAAATAACTGCTCTAAAACTACTTGATTCTGATTATATTTGATGGTCGTTTCTAAGTACATTTTTAGCCTTAGAACTAGACATTATGAACCGAAGATAAATCTAAAGAATAAGAGATGGAGACTCACCTTTTTGAAGAATTGTTTTCCTCCCAACAGAGTGACAACGTCTGTAGATTTACTAGTACTTGGCTGGATGGATTTCGTCAAGGCGCTGAGAGAGACATCAAGTGAATAATTTTTTTCCAAGGAGCGGAATCCCTTATATAGACACATATTATCAATGAGGTGACGTCGGTACCTTTGGCGGCATGTCTATTGGAGTGGGCATGCGTAATAATAATTAGTGTCACTGGCCGCTGTGTATTTAATTCTGTGTATTGTCACACTGAGTGACTATGTATTGTCACACTGACCGCTGTGTTTTTAATTCTGTGTATTGTCATACTGAGTGGAGCAGCTGACAGACAATACATCAAACATTCTTAACCAGACAGGATGACGCCACTAAAATAATTGTTGGCAATATTCCTGACGGTGTTTTGATACACGCTTGATTATCGGATTAGATTAATTAACTTCCGATGGGCCGTTTGATTGACATAGTAGTTATGCAATGTTTTAATACTTAACAACCTTTATCTATAGGGGAAATTAGTTTAATGAAACAAAAGTATTGATACTGTTATATTGTTAATAATGATTATTTTACTGTCATCAGTCATTTCATTTATATGCATTTATCTGAAATATTATTAATGATAGAAAATAAAACAATTTAACAGCATAAAATAGCTATTTATCTAGTGATTTAATTGAAAAAGCCGGGTATATATGATTTAAACAGTATTTTATTCCAAAAATAACATGTTCAATACAATACATTTGAATTGAATACAGTACACTGCGCAAGTACATATGATACGTCAAACTGTAGGTAATGAAGAGCTCTATCATCCGCGCTAACCAAATCTTCGCTGACGCCATCGATGCAAGAACTACGATGCCCGAAAGTACCTAACCGGACTGTCCGGCTAACTGAAAGTCGACTTTGCGGCATCCCCAACGACTTCGCCTTCTGCAACAATGTAACAATTTTTATACCATCTTGTAGACCACATATTAAAGTACACAGCGCATGTTTCAGAAGAACAGCGACATTTAAATTAAAAGCTTTATCGCTCTAGCAATATCATTCACCTACTTGTTTTCAATTATCCATTTTGCGGGACATCCTCAGCGTTTACTTATGCCCCGATACCAACAAATGAGGTATCGTTAGAAAGTTTTTTTATCAGGCTAGCCGCTCATGCTATTTTATTCCAAGTTTTAAAGACGGTAACGTCACAACGGGTGCCGCAACATGTACATATACATGTTACTTACATCAATTTAAAGAAAATTTCAAGGCCTTTTTAGCGATTGTTTTACATTTGATATATCATGTATATGACAATAGTTATGTGACCCGCAAAAAGGGTGGTTAAATCGGCGTAAAGTTTGAAAAACTACAAGTCAGTGTGCTATTTATGACATCTTTTGCGGGACTTCTAGCGCGTTCACCATGAAGCAAATATACATGTAACTTAAGTCAATTTAAAGACAATTTAAATGCCTTTATAGCAATATTTTTATATTTGATATATCTTGTCTGTGAAAATAGTTATGAGGCCCGCAACAAGAGGAGTGAAATCGTCGTAGTCTCCTCTACAAGTCCGTGTGCTACTTGCGACATCTTTTGCGGGACGTCTAGTGCTTTTGTCATGTAGCGCATGTGCAAGTTACTTACACCATTTCAAAGACAATTATAAGGCCTTTACGTCGATACTTTCAGATATAATATAGCATGTCTGTGTAAAAGGTTATGAGGCCCGCAAAAAGGGTGGTTTAATCGGCGTAAAGTTTGAAAAATTACAAGTCTGTGTGCTATTTGCGAACTCTTTTGCGGGACGTCTAGTGCGTTTACCATGAAGTACATATACATGTTACTTACATCAATTTAAAGACAATTTCAAGACCTTTTTGGCGATTGTTTTACATTTGATATAGCATGTCTGTGTAAAAAGTTATGAGGCCCGTTAAATGCATGTACTTTGATACTATTGTGTTCAAATGTATCTTTTGCGGGACTTTTAGTACGTTTGTCACGTAGCGAATGTGCAAGTTAGTTACACCATTTTAAAGACACTTTTGAGGCCTTTACGGCGATACTTTCAAATTTCATATAGCATGTCTGTTAAAAAAGTTATGACGCCCGCAGAAAGGGTGTTTAAATCGGCGGAAAGTTTGAAAAACTACAAGTCCGTATGCGCGCGCTTCACTTTGCACGTTCTTACGGGGCTTCTCTCAACATTTCAACATGGTCTCGAATTAAAGACAATCTTTTTACCTACAAAATGAAGTAAAATAAACTGAAATGCAGAATGCCGCAAAGGGGCTACAAGGCCCGATACATCGGCAAGTATATAAGATAATCGCTTCCGAAAATGACAAAGTCTGTCTCCTAACCTAACTTTGCAGGTTTCTCCTGTGCATATAACTAAAGTATACGTTTGTGTAGAATATATTTATGTAAGAGAATGTCCCCGAAGTTGCGCACACACAAATGGACACACTGCAGCTTCCGCTTCCAGTCTTATGTCGCTATGTCTAACTTTAGACTTGCACATATGAAACGACTTAGTAACGCTAGTAACTTTTTAAAAGACTGAACAAAATACTTATTGATGCAATATAAGTTTACTTTCGAATGTGTTTGATGAAAGTATGTTTGGAAAATATTTATACATACTTTCAGTCATAAGGGCAGGTTTTTTAATTGTTTTATGTCCACCCGAACACTTGGATAATGAAATCGCTGTTTCAGAGTAGTTTTGGTGCATTGACGCTTTTATAATTAAGTTAAAATCTATAAAATATACATGTAAAGTTTATTTACGATGTTGTCTATACATTGCACTTACTTTAACCTAAATGCGTCGATGCATGTTCGCTGTTTGGCGTCACAAAATGTCCAAATAGGGCCAATTTCGCCCTCCCTTAGTTAAGGAAATATGAAATTGTCGATTTTTCAAAACCTGTTTAGGCCTGTTTTTTCCAAAACCATTAGCATAAAATGACACGAGCAAGGTAAGTACATTTGAGTTTGCTTCTGAGGAAATGGTGTATATATAGAGGAAATACTTATCTACCACGCATTGACATATCTTACATTTATGTAACCAGCGTTTCTTTTGCCCGTGAGTTTATTTGTATTGAAGAAGACAACCACTAGAATGTTTTATTTTAGCTGAATGAATTCAGCAAGTTCAGCATTTTCATGTGAGTTTAGCTGCTGAATCAAAGAACTCAT
This sequence comes from Steromphala cineraria, assembly GCA_916613615.1. Classification (NCBI taxonomy): domain Eukaryota; kingdom Metazoa; phylum Mollusca; class Gastropoda; order Trochida; family Trochidae; genus Steromphala; species Steromphala cineraria. The sequence goes on from CAKAJN010000095.1 coordinate 26,350, forward strand.
CAACTTAAGCGGAGTGAATCAAATAAGTTCACATTTATCATGTGAATTATTCTAATTATTTGATTGATGTCCAGTACAAAAAAAGATTTATTGATGTTTAATAATTTTGAAATTGTACAAATGGAATAAAATATATTGAATCAAGTACGAAGTACATGTGAATAAACTTGTTGATGCCCAGATCTTTGTTTGTTTGTGATATTGTAATATTTACAAATAGGGCTTTTTTCCGAGGACTTCCGATTTCCTTGTGACATGTGTGTATGAGCAACCAATGTAAAATAAATTCAGACTTTGTGATGTAAACGGTATGCTTCATTCTGATTGAATCCAACATGAACCCTTAATTGAGGGTTATACAAAATAACTTTCAGTAAATGCGGGTTATACGATATCGTGCCGGAACTACACAGTTTCAAGTCACCCCACTCCATGCACTTCAACGAGTGTTGTGGCGCTATCGGCCTTCATCGACAGTTTCGAGACCCCCCAATATGCAAAAACGATGTTGGCGTGTTTGAAGCATGAACCCGTCATTGTCAGTGACAATGTGTAACATCGGCGGGCCTGCAAATGGCATTAATTCACGGGGAACATTCAATAAGTGTATGTTCACGTTCAATGTGAACATTGTCAAACTGACACCCTAAAGTTAAGCTAAACAGTTGATAGCCTATACACTCGCTACTGTCCCGTTACGTTATAATTTATAAGAAATGAATTTCATAATATGGTTGTCCAGAAGGTTATAACCCGTTTGAAACTCGTAAGATATTCTTTAGCATAACTGGATCCGCAAGCGCGTTATACAAGACTATCTTACGAGTTTCAAACGGGTTATAACCGTGTTGACAACCATATTATGAAATTCATTTCTTAAATAAACTCCCTTATTGGTTAATAAAATATAAGTGTTTTCATCGATATCATATGCCATATGACATTGTATTTCAACATCAACTTCCGAAAGTCTGTAACTTGATCTGTGTTTCATCAGTTTTCAAATATAAAGAAGAAAGAAGAAGAAAATTATTTTATTTACATGAGATGATTGTTTTTGAATTTGTCATTTACAATTAGTGCACTATTTTCTCTTTGTCTGATCTTTTCAGACCATATAATTACCGGTATTCAACGTTGAGGCTAATTGAGGCTGTAAGCAGGTGTCAAGTCAGCTGTATAAACATGTAGGTGCGTTGTAGACAAAATGTCTGCATGTCTCGCCAGACAGACAATTACTTAATTACTTGATTGGAGATTTAACGAGCGCTTTTAGCGCCAGACAGACAAGACTAGGGGCAGATTAAAACATCTCCTGTCATCCAATAGAAAAAGAGGACCCATCTTAGCAACCAATAATCACACACAAGCCATGCATAAATATTTTGACATAATCTTGCCATGTCATTTGACATGAAAAGCACGTGGATTCTGGTAACACAAGGGGATATAATGTGCAATTGGATCTGTACTATATATGTTCTTATTGGAAGCTTCATGGATACGGAAAAAGGTAAGATCTAATAATACTGTGTAAACCAATGGATACCTATTTCTAAAATGATATGAAAAAGCATTCCACCAACCATTGATATTAATATTTCACAATATCCTGCAATGTTTAGATTATTAGAGACTTTTTATTGGGAGTTATTTGAAAAAAAAGGATTCTTGATTACAGCCAGTTATCCAGATCAACACGTTTATTGCCAAGACGATGTTGAAGATGAATTTCACTTTATATTGAATAGTCCACAATATTACGCTTAAAGAACAACGTTTAATAAGCCGCATTGATATAGATATCCATCGGTATTTAAATTTCTATTATGATATCTATGTAAGGCTAATTAAAGTCATGAATAAATCAGTAAAAGTGTCATTTCATAACTGTTCATTCTCCCCTAGCGATACTTCAGACCTGTTTCCATACGATATTAAAGAATCTGAAACATTGTCACAAAATCATTTAGTTTATGACCTTCAAATCTAATTCACTGTTAATGGTTTTTACTCTATCCTATCAATGTTATTACTCACTTTGACCCGCCGATAAATTCAATTGTATACACAGTACTACACAACTCATTTAAAAACGAGTAGGTCATTTGGGTTTATGGTGTCGTACGTTATCTATCACATTTATCTATTTATCTAACTAAAAGTTCGATTAGAAGAATTGCAGCTGGAATAAACCAAACAATATATAGATACTACATTATAAATAACACACAAATCAATGTATCTTGAATTTGTTTAAATGAGCACTTCCTGACGTAAACTGAGATATACTGAGATATACTGAGCTATGGAAATTCAGAGTATACTGACCAGTATACGTCAGTAAATTAGGGTGGTTTCCTAATTAGTATACCTCAGTATATTAGGGTGGTTTACTGACGTATACTGGTCCAGTATACGAGCATTTTCCTTCACGTGGAAGGAAACCATTTTTGTAAAATTTTGACCAAATTGCTTAAAATTGATCCGAAACGTCAAAAATATCAAATTTGCTTAAAACATGGTTAGGACGCATCTACATGCTCCGTACACCTCCACAAGCAAAGTTTAGCTGATTTTCAACCCAAAAACGAAGGAAACCATTTTTGTAAAATTTTGACCAAATTGCTTAAAATTGACCCGGAACGTCAAAAATATCAAATTTGCTTAAAACATGGTTAGGACGCATCTACATGCTCCGTACACCTCCACAAGCAAAGTTTAGCTGATTTTCAACCCAAAAACGAAGGAAACCATTTTTGTAAAATTTTGACCAAATTGCTTAAAATTGACCCGAAACGTAAAAAATATCAAGTTTGCTTAAAACATGGTTAGGACGCATCTACATGCTCCGTACACCTCCACAAGCAAAGTTTAGCTGATTTTTAACCCAAAAACGAAGGAAACCATTTTTGTAAAATTTTGACCAAATTGCTTAAAATTGACCCGAAACGTAAAAAATATCAAATTTGCTTAAAACATGGTTAGGACGCATCTACATGCTCCGTACACCTCCACAAGCAAAGTTTAGCTGATTTTCAACCCAAAAACGAAGGAAACCATTTTTGTAAAATTTTGACCAAATTGCTTAAAATTGATCCGAAACGTCAAAAATATCAAATTTGCTTAAAACATGGTTAGGACGCATCTACATGCTCCGTACACCTCCACAAGCAAAGTTTAGCTGATTTTCAACCCAAAAACGAAGGAAACCATTTTTGTAAAATTTTGACCAAATTGCTTAAAATTGACCCGAAACGTCAAAAATATAAAATTTGCTTAAAACATGGTTAGGACGCATCTACATGCTTCGTACACCTCCACAAGCAAAGTTTAGCTGATTTTCAACCCAAAACGAAGGAAACCATTTTTGTAAAATTTTGACCAAATTGCTTAAAATTGATCCGAAACGTAAAAAATATCAAGTTTGCTTAAAACATGGTTAGGACGCATCTACATGCCCCGTACACCTCCACAAGCAAAGTTTAGCTGATTTTTAACCCAAAAACGAAGGAAACCATTTTTGTAAAATTTTGACCAAATTGCTTAAAATTGACCCGAAACGTAAAAAATATCAAGTTTGCTTAAAACATGGTTAGGACGCATCTACATGCTCCGTACACCTCCACAAGCAAAGTATAGCTGATTTTTAACCCAAAAACGAAGGAAACCATTTTTGTAAAATTTTGACCAAATTGCTTAAAATTGACCCGAAACGTAAAAAATATCAAGTTTGCTTAAAACATGGTTAGGACGCATCTACATGCTCCGTACACCTCCACAAGCAAAGTTTAGCTGATTTTCAACCCAAAAACGAAGGAAACCATTTTTGTAAAATTTTGACCAAATTGCTTAAAATTGACCCGAAACGTAAAAAATATCAAATTTGCTTAAAACATGGTTAGGACGCATCTACATGCTCCGTACACCTCCACAAGCAAAGTTTAGCTGATTTTCAACCCAAAAACGAAGGAAACCATTTTTGTAAAATTTTGACCAAATTGCTTAAAATTGATCCGAAACGTCAAAAATATCAAATTTGCTTAAAACATGGTTAGGACGCATCTACATGCTCCGTACACCTCCACAAGCAAAGTTTAGCTGATTTTCAACCCAAAAACGAAGGAAACCATTTTTGTAAAATTTTGACCAAATTGCTTAAAATTGACCCGAAACGTCAAAAATATCAAATTTGCTTAAAACATGGTTAGGACGCATCTACATGCTCCGTACACCTCCACAAGCAAAGTTTAGCTGATTTTCAACCCAAAACGAAGGAAACCATTTTTGTAAAATTTTGACCAAATTGCTTAAAATTGATCCGAAACGTACAAAATATCAAGTTTGCTTAAAACATGGTTAGGACGCATCTACATGCTCCGTACACCTCCACAAGCAAAGTTTAGCTGATTTTTAACCCAAAAACGAAGGAAACCATTTTTGTAAAATTTTGACCAAATTGCTTAAAATTGATCCGAAACGTAAAAAATATCAAGTTTGCTTAAAACATGGTTAGGATGCATCTACATGCTCCGTACACCTCCACAAGCAAAGTTTAGCTGATTTTCAACCCAAAAACGAAGGAAACCATTTTTGTAAAATTTTGACCAAATTGCTTAAAATTGACCCGAAACGTCAAAAATATCAAATTTGCTTAAAACATGGTTAGGACGCATCTACATGCTCCGTACACCTCCACAAGCAAAGTTTAGCTGATTTTCAACCCAAAACGAAGGAAACCATTTTTGTAAAATTTTGACCAAATTGCTTAAAATTGATCCGAAACGTAAAAAATATCAAAATTGCTTAAAACATGGTTAGGACGCATCTACATGCTCCGTACACCTCCACAAGCAAAGTTTAGCTGATTTTCAACCCAAAAACGAAGGAAACCATTTTTGTAAAATTTTGACCAAATTGCTTAAAATTGACCCGAAACGTCAAAAATATCAAATTTGCTTAAAACATGGTTAGGACGCATCTACATGCTCCGTACACCTCCACAAGCAAAGTTTAGCTGATTTTCAACCCAAAAACGAAGGAAACCATTTTTGTAAAATTTTGACCAAATTGCTTAAAATTGACCCGAAACGTAAAAAATATCAAGTTTGCTTAAAACATGGTTAGAACGCATCTACATGCTCCGTACACCTCCACAAGCAAAGTTTAGCTGATTTTCAACCCAAAAACGAAGGAAACCATTTTTATAAAATTTTGACCAAATTGCTTAAAATTGACCCGAAACGTAAAAAATATCAAATTTGCTTAAAACATGGTTAGGACGCATCTACATGCTCCGTACACCTCCACAAGCAAAGTTTAGCTGATTTTCAACCCAAAAACGAAGGAAACCATTTTTGTAAAATTTTGACCAAATTGCTTAAAATTGATCCGAAACGTCAAAAATATCAAATTTGCTTAAAACATGGTTAGGACGCATCTACATGCTTCGTACACCTCCACAAGCAAAGTTTAGCTGATTTTCAACCCAAAACGAAGGAAACCATTTTTGTAAAATTTTGACCAAATTGCTTAAAATTGATCCGAAACGTAAAAAATATCAAGTTTGCTTAAAACATGGTTAGGACGCATCTACATGCCCCGTACACCTCCACAAGCAAAGTTTAGCTGATTTTTAACCCAAAAACGAAGGAAACCATTTTTGTAAAATTTTGACCAAATTGCTTAAAATTGACCCGAAACGTAAAAAATATCAAGTTTGCTTAAAACATGGTTAGGACGCATCTACATGCTCCGTACACCTCCACAAGCAAAGTTTAGCTGATTTTTAACCCAAAAACGAAGGAAACCATTTTTGTAAAATTTTGACCAAATTGCTTAAAATTGACCCGAAACGTAAAAAATATCAAGTTTGCTTAAAACATGGTTAGGACGCATCTACATGCTCCGTACACCTCCACAAGCAAAGTTTAGCTGATTTTCAACCCAAAAACGAAGGAAACCATTTTTGTAAAATTTTGACCAAATTGCTTAAAATTGACCCGAAACGTAAAAAATATCAAATTTGCTTAAAACATGGTTAGGACGCATCTACATGCTCCGTACACCTCCACAAGCAAAGTTTAGCTGATTTTCAACCCAAAAACGAAGGAAACCATTTTTGTAAAATTTTGACCAAATTGCTTAAAATTGATCCGAAACGTCAAAAATATCAAATTTGCTTAAAACATGGTTAGGACGCATCTACATGCTCCGTACACCTCCACAAGCAAAGTTTAGCTGATTTTCAACCCAAAAACGAAGGAAACCATTTTTGTAAAATTTTGACCAAATTGCTTAAAATTGACCCGAAACGTCAAAAATATCAAATTTGCTTAAAACATGGTTAGGACGCATCTACATGCTCCGTACACCTCCACAAGCAAAGTTTAGCTGATTTTCAACCCAAAACGAAGGAAACCATTTTTGTAAAATTTTGACCAAATTGCTTAAAATTGATCCGAAACGTACAAAATATCAAGTTTGCTTAAAACATGGTTAGGACGCATCTACATGCTCCGTACACCTCCACAAGCAAAGTTTAGCTGATTTTTAACCCAAAAACGAAGGAAACCATTTTTGTAAAATTTTGACCAAATTGCTTAAAATTGATCCGAAACGTAAAAAATATCAAGTTTGCTTAAAACATGGTTAGGATGCATCTACATGCTCCGTACACCTCCACAAGCAAAGTTTAGCTGATTTTCAACCCAAAAACGAAGGAAACCATTTTTGTAAAATTTTGACCAAATTGCTTAAAATTGACCCGAAACGTCAAAAATATCAAATTTGCTTAAAACATGGTTAGGACGCATCTACATGCTCCGTACACCTCCACAAGCAAAGTTTAGCTGATTTTCAACCCAAAACGAAGGAAACCATTTTTGTAAAATTTTGACCAAATTGCTTAAAATTGATCCGAAACGTAAAAAATATCAAGTTTGCTTAAAACATGGTTAGGACGCATCTACATGCTCCGTACACCTCCACAAGCAAAGTTTAGCTGATTTTTAACCCAAAAACGAAGGAAACCATTTTTGTAAAATTTTGACCAAATTGCTTAAAATTGACCCGAAACGTCAAAAATATCAAATTTTCTTAAAACATGGTTAGGACGCATCTACATGCTCCGTACACCTCCACAAGCTAAGTTTAGCCGATTTTCAACCCAAAAACGAAGGAAACCATCTTTGTAAAATTTTGACCAAATTGCTTAAAATTGATCCGAAACGTAAAATATATCAAGTTTGCTTAAAACATGGTTAGGATGCATCTACATGCTCCGTACACCTCCACAAGCAAAGTTTAGCTGATTTTCAACCCAAAAACGAAGGAAACCATTTTTGTAAAATTTTGACCAAATTGCTTAAAATTGACCCGAAACGTCAAAAATATCAAATTTGCTTAAAACATGGTTAGGACGCATCTTCATGCTCCGTACACCTCCACAAGCAAAGTTTAGCTGATTTTCAACCCAAAACGAAGGAAACCATTTTTGTAAAATTTTGACCAAATTGCTTAAAATTGATCCGAAACGTACAAAATATCAAGTTTGCTTAAAACATGGTTAGGACGCATCTACATGCTCCGTACACCTCCACAAGCAAAGTTTAGCTGATTTTTAACCCAAAAACGAAGGAAACCATTTTTGTAAAATTTTGACCAAATTGCTTAAAATTGACCCGAAACGTCAAAAATATCAAATTTTCTTAAAACATGGTTAGGACGCATCTACATGCTCCGTACACCTCCACAAGCAAAGTTTAGCTGATTTTTAACCCAAAAACGAAGGAAACCATTTTTGTAAAATTTTGACCAAATTGCTTAAAATTGATCCGAAACGTAAAAAATATCAAGTTTGCTTAAAACATGGTTAGGATGCATCTACATGCTCCGTACACCTCCACAAGCAAAGTTTAGCTGATTTTCAACCCAAAAACGAAGGAAACCATTTTTGTAAAATTTTGACCAAATTGCTTAAAATTGACCCGAAACGTCAAAAATATCAAATTTGCTTAAAACATGGTTAGGACGCATCTACATGCTCCGTACACCTCCACAAGCAAAGTTTAGCTGATTTTTAACCCAAAAACGAAGGAAACCATTTTTGTAAAATTTTGACCAAATTGATTAAAATTCGCCCGAAACGTCAAAAATATCAAATTTGCTTAAAACATGGTTAGGACGCATCTACATGCTCCGTACACCTCCACAAGCAAAGTTTAGCTGATTTTCAACCCAAAAACGAAGGAAACCATTTTTGTAAAATTTTGACCAAATTGCTTAAAATTGACCCGAAACGTCAAAAATATCAAATTTGCTTAAAACATGGTTAGGACGCATCTTCATGCTCCGTACACCTCCACAAGCAAAGTTTAGCTGTTTTTCAACCCAAAACGAAGGAAACCATTTTTGTAAAATTTTGTCCAAATTGCTTAAAATTGATCCGAAACGTAAAAAATATCAAGTTTGCTTAAAACATGGTTAGGACGCATCTACATGCTCCGTACACCTCCACAAGCAAAGTTTAGCTGATTTTTAACCCAAAAACGAAGGAAACCATTTTTGTAAAATTTTGACCAAATTGCTTAAAATTGACCCGAAACGTCAAAAATATCAAATTTTCTTAAAACATGGTTAGGACGCATCTACATGCTCCGTACACCTCCACAAGCAAAGTTTAGCCGATTTTTAACCCAAAAACGAAGGAAACCATTTTTGTAAAATTTTGACCAAATTGCTTAAAATTGATCCGAAACGTAAAAAATATCAAGTTTGCTTAAAACATGGTTAGGATGCATCTACATGCTCCGTACACCTCCACAAGCAAAGTTTAGCTGATTTTCAACCCAAAAACGAAGGAAACCATTTTTGTAAAATTTTGACCAAATTGCTTAAAATTGACCCGAAACGTCAAAAATATCAAATTTGCTTAAAACATGGTTAGGACGCATCTTCATGCTCCGTACACCTCCACAAGCAAAGTTTAGCTGATTTTTAACCCAAAAACGAAGGAAACCACTTTTGTAAAATTTTGACCAAATTGCTTAAAATTGACCCGAAACGTCGAAAATATCAAATTTGCTTAAAACATGGTTAGGACGCATCTACATGCTCCGTACACCTCCACAAGCAAAGTTTAGCTGATTTTGAACCCAAAAACGAAGGAAACCACTTTTGTTAAATTTTGACCAAATTGCTTAAAATTGACCCGAAACGTCAAAAATATCAAATTTGCTTAAAACATGGTTAGGACGCATCTACATGCTCCGTACACCTCCACAAGCAAAGTTTAGCTGATTTTCAACCCAAAAACGAAGGAAACCATTTTTGTAAAATTTTGACCAAATTGCTTAAAATTGACCCGAAACGTCAAAAATATCAAATTTGCTTAAAACATGGTTAGGACGCATCTACATGCTCCGTACACCTCCACAGGCAAAGTTTAGCTGATTTTCAACCCAAAAACGAAGGAAACCATTTTTGTAAAATTTTGACCAAATTGCTTAAAATTGATCCGAAACGTAAAAAATATCAAGTTTGCTTAAAACATGGTTAGGACGCATCTACATGCTCCGTACACCTCCACAAGCAAAGTTTAGCTGATTTTTAACCCAAAAACGAAGGAAACCATTTTTGTAAAATTTTGACCAAATTGCTTAAAATTGACCCGAAACGTCAAAAATATCAAATTTGCTTAAAACATGGTTAGGACGCATCTACATGCTCCGTACACCTCCACAAGCAAAGTTTAGCTGATTTTCAACCCGAAAAAGGAAGGAAACCATTTTTGTAAAATTTTGACCAAATTGCTTAAAATTGATCCGAAACGTCAAAAATATCAAATTTGCTTAAAACATGGTTAGGACGCATCTACATGCTCCGTACACCTCCACAAGCAAAGTTTAGCTGATTTTCAACCCAAAAACGAAGGAAACCATTTTTGTAAAATTTTGACCAAATTGCTTAAAATTGATCCGAAACGTCAAAAATATCAAATTTGCTTAAAACATGGTTAGGACGCATCTACATGCTCCGTACACCTCCACAAGCAAAGTTTAGCTGATTTTCAACCCAAAAACGAAGGAAACCATTTTTGTAAAATTTTGACCAAATTGCTTAAAATTGACCCGAAACGTCAAAAATATCAAATTTGCTTAAAACATGGTTAGGACGCATCTACATGCTCCGTACACCTCCACAAGCAAAGTTTAGCTGATTTTCAACCCAAAAACGAAGGAAACCATTTTTGTAAAATTTTGACCAAATTGCTTAAAATTGATCCGAAACGTAAAAAATATCAAGTTTGCTTAAAACATGGTTAGGACGCATCTACATGCTCCGTACACCTCCACAAGCAAAGTTTAGCTGATTTTCAACCCAAAAACGAAGGAAACCATTTTTGTAAAATTTTGACCAAATTGCTTAAAATTGACCCGGAACATTAAAAATATCAAATTTGCTTAAAACATGGTTTGGACGCATCTACATGCTCCGTAGACCTCCACAAGCAAAGTTTAGCTGATTTTCAACCCGAAAAAGGAAGGAAACCATTTTTGTAAAATTTTGACCAAATTGCTTAAAATTGATCCGAAACGTCAAAAATATCAAATTTGCTTAAAACATGGTTAGGACGCATCTACATGCTCCGTACACCTCCACAAGCAAAGTTTAGCTGATTTTCAACCCAAAAACGAAGGAAACCATTTTTGTAAAATTTTGACCAAATTGCTTAAAATTGACCCGGAACGTCAAAAATATCAAATTTGCTTAAAACATGGTTAGGACGCATCTACATGCTCCGTACACCTCCACAAGCAAAGTTTAGCTGATTTTCAACCCAAAAACGAAGGAAACCATTTTTGTAAAATTTTGACCAAATTGCTTAAAATTGATCCGAAACGTAAAAAATATCAAGTTTGCTTAAAACATGGTTAGGACGCATCTACATGCTCCGTACACCTCCACAAGCAAAGTTTAGCTGATTTTTAACCCAAAAACGAAGGAAACCATTTTTGTAAAATTTTGACCAAATTGCTTAAAATTGACCCGAAACGTAAAAAATATCAAATTTGCTTAAAACATGGTTAGGACGCATCTACATGCTCCGTACACCTCCACAAGCAAAGTTTAGCTGATTTTCAACCCGAAAAAGGAAGGAAACCATTTTTGTAAAATTTTGACCAAATTGCTTAAAATTGATCCGAAACGTCAAAAATATCAAATTTGCTTAAAACATGGTTAGGACGCATCTACATGCTCCGTACACCTCCACAAGCAAAGTTTAGCTGATTTTTAACCCAAAAACGAAGGAAACCATTTTTGTAAAATTTTGACCAAATTGATTAAAATTCGCCCGAAACGTCGAAAATATCAAATTTGCTTAAAACATGGTTAGGACGCATCTACATGCTCCGTACACCTCCACAAGCAAAGTTTAGCTGATTTTCAACCCAAAAACGAAGGAAACAATTTTGTAAAATTTTGACCAAATTGCTTAAAATTGACCCGAAACGTCAAAAATATCAAATTTGCTTAAAACATGGTTAGGACGCATCTACATGCTCCGTACACCTCCACAAGCAAAGTTTAGCTGATTTTGAACCCAAAAACGAAGGAAACCACTTTTGTTAAATTTTGACCAAATTGCTTAAAATTGACCCGAAACGTCAAAAATATCAAATTTGCTTAAAACATGGTTAGGACGCATCTACATGCTCCGTACACCTCCACAAGCAAAGTTTAGCTGATTTTCAACCCAAAAACGAAGGAAACCATTTTTGTAAAATTTTGACCAAATTGCTTAAAATTGACCCGAAACGTCAAAAATATCAAATTTGCTTAAAACATGGTTAGGACGCATCTACATGCTCCGTACACCTCCACAGGCAAAGTTTAGCTGATTTTCAACCCAAAAACGAAGGAAACCATTTTTGTAAAATTTTGACCAAATTGCTTAAAATTGATCCGAAACGTAAAAAATATCAAGTTTGCTTAAAACATGGTTAGGACGCATCTACATGCTCCGTACACCTCCACAAGCAAAGTTTAGCTGATTTTTAACCCAAAAACGAAGGAAACCATTTTTGTAAAATTTTGACCAAATTGCTTAAAATTGACCCGAAACGTCAAAAATATCAAATTTGCTTAAAACATGGTTAGGACGCATCTACATGCTCCGTACACCTCCACAAGCAAAGTTTAGCTGATTTTCAACCCGAAAAAGGAAGGAAACCATTTTTGTAAAATTTTGACCAAATTGCTTAAAATTGATCCGAAACGTCAAAAATATCAAATTTGCTTAAAACATGGTTAGGACGCATCTACATGCTCCGTACACCTCCACAAGCAAAGTTTAGCTGATTTTCAACCCAAAAACGAAGGAAACCATTTTTGTAAAATTTTGACCAAATTGCTTAAAATTGATCCGAAACGTCAAAAATATCAAATTTGCTTAAAACATGGTTAGGACGCATCTACATGCTCCGTACACCTCCACAAGCAAAGTTTAGCTGATTTTCAACCCAAAAACGAAGGAAACCATTTTTGTAAAATTTTGACCAAATTGCTTAAAATTGACCCGAAACGTCAAAAATATCAAATTTGCTTAAAACATGGTTAGGACGCATCTACATGCTCCGTACACCTCCACAAGCAAAGTTTAGCTGATTTTCAACCCAAAAACGAAGGAAACCATTTTTGTAAAATTTTGACCAAATTGCTTAAAATTGATCCGAAACGTAAAAAATATCAAGTTTGCTTAAAACATGGTTAGGACGCATCTACATGCTCCGTACACCTCCACAAGCAAAGTTTAGCTGATTTTCAACCCAAAAACGAAGGAAACCATTTTTGTAAAATTTTGACCAAATTGCTTAAAATTGACCCGGAACATTAAAAATATCAAATTTGCTTAAAACATGGTTTGGACGCATCTACATGCTCCGTAGACCTCCACAAGCAAAGTTTAGCTGATTTTCAACCCGAAAAAGGAAGGAAACCATTTTTGTAAAATTTTGACCAAATTGCTTAAAATTGATCCGAAACGTCAAAAATATCAAATTTGCTTAAAACATGGTTAGGACGCATCTACATGCTCCGTACACCTCCACAAGCAAAGTTTAGCTGATTTTCAACCCAAAAACGAAGGAAACCATTTTTGTCAAATCTTGACCAAATTGCTTAAAATTGACCCGGAACATTAAAAATATCAAATTTGCTTAAAACATGGTTAGGACGCATCTACATGCTCCGTACACCTCCACAAGCAAAGTTTAGCTGATTTTCAACCCAAAAACGAAGGAAACCATTTTTGTAAAATTTTGACCAAATTGCTTAAAATTGACCCGAAACGTAAAAAATATCAAGTTTGCTTAAAACATGGTTAGGACGCATCTACATGCTCCGTACACCTCCACAAGCAAAGTTTAGCTGATTTTTAACCCAAAAACGAAGGAAACCATTTTTGTAAAATTTTGACCAAATTGCTTAAAATTGACCCGAAACGTAAAAAATATCAAATTTGCTTAAAACATGGTTAGGACGCATCTACATGCTCCGTACACCTCCACAAGCAAAGTTTAGCTGATTTTCAACCCGAAAAAGGAAGGAAACCATTTTTGTAAAATTTTGACCAAATTGCTTAAAATTGATCCGAAACGTCAAAAATATCAAATTTGCTTAAAACATGGTTAGGACGCATCTACATGCTCCGTACACCTCCACAAGCAAAGTTTAGCTGATTTTCAACCCAAAAACGAAGGAAACCATTTTTGTAAAATTTTGACCAAATTGCTTAAAATTGATCCGAAACGTCAAAAATATCAAATTTGCTTAAAACATGGTTAGGACGCATCTACATGCTCCGTACACCTCCACAAGCAAAGTTTAGCTGATTTTCAACCCAAAAACGAAGGAAACCATTTTTGTAAAATTTTGACCAAATTGCTTAAAATTGACCCGAAACGTCAAAAATATCAAATTTGCTTAAAACATGGTTAGGACGCATCTACATGCTCCGTACACCTCCACAAGCAAAGTTTAGCTGATTTTCAACCCAAGAACGAAGGAAACCATTTTTGTAAAATTTTGACCAAATTGCTTAAAATTGATCCGAAACGTAAAAAAAATCAAGTTTGCTTAAAACATGGTTAGGACGCATCTACATGCTCCGTACACCTCCACAAGCAAAGTTTAGCTGATTTTTAACCCAAAAACGAAGGAAACCATTTTTGTAAAATTTTGACCAAATTGCTTAAAATTGACCCGAAACGTAAAAAATATCAAATTTGCTTAAAACATGGTTAGGACGCATCTACATGCTCCGTACACCTCCACAAGCAAAGTTTAGCTGATTTTCAACCCGAAAAAGGAAGGAAACCATTTTTGTAAAATTTTGACCAAATTGCTTAAAATTGATCCGAAACGTCAAAAATATCAAATTTGCTTAAAACATGGTTAGGACGCATCTACATGCTCCGTACACCTCCACAAGCAAAGTTTAGCTGATTTTCAACCCAAAAACGAAGGAAACCATTTTTGTAAAATTTTGACCAAATTGCTTAAAATTGACCCGAAACGTCAAAAATATCAAATTTGCTTAAAACATGGTTAGGACGCATCTACATGCTCCGTACACCTCCACAAGCAAAGTTTAGCTGATTTTCAACCCAAAAACGAAGGAAACCATTTTTGTAAAATTTTGACCAAATTGCTTAAAATTGATCCGAAACGTAAAAAATATCAAGTTTGCTTAAAACATGGTTAGGACGCATCTACATGCTCCGTACACCTCCACAAGCAAAGTTTAGCTGATTTTTAACCCAAAAACGAAGGAAACCATTTTTGTAAAATTTTGACCAAATTGCTTAAAATTGACCCGAAACGTCAAAAATATCAAATTTTCTTAAAACATGGTTAGGACGCATCTACATGCTCCGTACACCTCCACAAGCAAAGTTTAGCCGATTTTTAACCCAAAAACGAAGGAAACCATCTTTGTAAAATTTTGACCAAATTGCTTAAAATTGATCCGAAACGTAAAATATATCAAGTTTGCTTAAAACATGGTTAGGATGCATCTACATGCTCCGTACACCTCCACAAGCAAAGTTTAGCTGATTTTCAACCCAAAAACGAAGGAAACCATTTTTGTAAAATTTTGACCAAATTGCTTAAAATTGACCCGAAACGTCAAAAATATCAAATTTGCTTAAAACATGGTTAGGACGCATCTTCATGCTCCGTACACCTCCACAAGCAAAGTTTAGCTGATTTTCAACCCAAAACGAAGGAAACCATTTTTGTAAAATTTTGACCAAATTGCTTAAAATTGATCCGAAACGTAAAAAATATCAAGTTTGCTTAAAACATGGTTAGGACGCATCTACATGCTCCGTACACCTCCACAAGCAAAGTTTAGCTGATTTTTAACCCAAAAACGAAGGAAACCATTTTTGTAAAATTTTGACCAAATTGCTTAAAATTGACCCGAAACGTCAAAAATATCAAATTTTCTTAAAACATGGTTAGGACGCATCTACATGCTCCGTACACCTCCACAAGCAAAGTTTAGCCGATTTTTAACCCAAAAACGAAGGAAACCATTTTTGTAAAATTTTGACCAAATTGCTTAAAATTGATCCGAAACGTCAAAAATATCAAGTTTGCTTAAAACATGGTTAGGATGCATCTACATGCTCCGTACACCTCCACAAGCAAAGTTTAGCTGATTTTCAACCCAAAAACGAAGGAAACCATTTTTGTAAAATTTTGACCAAATTGCTTAAAATTGACCCGAAACGTCAAAAATATCAAATTTGCTTAAAACATGGTTAGGACGCATCTTCATGCTCCGTACACCTCCACAAGCAAAGTTTAGCTGATTTTTAACCCAAAAACGAAGGAAACCATTTTTGTAAAATTTTGACCAAATTGATTAAAATTCGCCCGAAACGTCGAAAATATCAAATTTGCTTAAAACATGGTTAGGACGCATCTACATGCTCCGTACACCTCCACAAGCAAAGTTTAGCTGATTTTCAACCCAAAAACGAAGGAAACCATTTTTGTAAAATTTTGACCAAATTGCTTAAAATTGACCCGAAACGTCAAAAATATCAAATTTGCTTAAAACATGGTTAGGACGCATCTTCATGCTCCGTACACCTCCACAAGCAAAGTTTAGCTGTTTTTCAACCCAAAACGAAGGAAACCATTTTTGTAAAATTTTGACCAAATTGCTTAAAATTGATCCGAAACGTAAAAAATATCAAGTTTGCTTAAAACATGGTTAGGACGCATCTACATGCTCCGTACACCTCCACAAGCAAAGTTTAGCTGATTTTTAACCCAAAAACGAAGGAAACCATTTTTGTAAAATTTTGACCAAATTGCTTAAAATTGACCCGAAACGTCAAAAATATCAAATTTTCTTAAAACATGGTTAGGACGCATCTACATGCTCCGTACACCTCCACAAGCAAAGTTTAGCCGATTTTTAACCCAAAAACGAAGGAAACCATTTTTGTAAAATTTTGACCAAATTGCTTAAAATTGATCCGAAACGTAAAAAATATCAAGTTTGCTTAAAACATGGTTAGGATGCATCTACATGCTCCGTACACCTCCACAAGCAAAGTTTAGCTGATTTTCAACCCAAAAACGAAGGAAACCATTTTTGTAAAATTTTGACCAAATTGCTTAAAATTGACCCAAAACGTCAAAAATATCAAATTTGCTTAAAACATGGTTAGGACGCATCTTCATGCTCCGTACACCTCCACAAGCAAAGTTTAGCTGATTTTTAACCCAAAAACGAAGGAAACCACTTTTGTTAAATTTTGACCAAATTGCTTAAAATTGACCCGAAACGTCAAAAATATCAAATTTGCTTAAAACATGGTTAGGACGCATCTACATGCTCCGTACACCTCCACAAGCAAAGTTTAGCTGATTTTCAACCCAAAAACGAAGGAAACCATTTTTGTAAAATTTTGACCAAATTGCTTAAAATATACCCGAAACGTCAAAAATATCAAATTTGCTTAAAACATGGTTAGGACGCATCTACATGCTCCGTACACCTCCACAAGCAAAGTTTAGCTGATTTTTAACCCAAAAACGAAGGAAACCATTTTTGTAAAATTTTGACCAAATTGATTAAAATTCGCCCGAAACGTCGAAAATATCAAATTTGCTTAAAACATGGTTAGGACGCATCTACATGCTCCGTACACCTCCACAAGCAAAGTTTAGCTGATTTTCAACCCAAAAACGAAGGAAACAATTTTGTAAAATTTTGACCAAATTGCTTAAAATTGACCCGAAACGTCAAAAATATCAAATTTGCTTAAAACATGGTTAGGACGCATCTACATGCTCCGTACACCTCCACAAGCAAAGTTTAGCTGATTTTGAACCCAAAAACGAAGGAAACCACTTTTGTTAAATTTTGACCAAATTGCTTAAAATTGACCCGAAACGTCAAAAATATCAAATTTGCTTAAAACATGGTTAGGACGCATCTACATGCTCCGTACACCTCCACAAGCAAAGTTTAGCTGATTTTCAACCCAAAAACGAAGGAAACCATTTTTGTAAAATTTTGACCAAATTGCTTAAAATTGACCCGGAACGTCAAAAATATCAAATTTGCTTAAAACATGGTTAGGACGCATCTACATGCTCCGTACACCTCCACAAGCAAAGTTTAGCTGATTTTCAACCCAAAAACGAAGGAAACCATTTTTGTAAAATTTTGACCAAATTGCTTAAAATTGACCCGAAACGTAAAAAAATATCAAGTTTGCTTAAAACATGGTTAGGACGCATCTACATGCTCCGTACACCTCCACAAGCAAAGTTTAGCTGATTTTCAACCCAAAAACGAAGGAAACCATTTTTGTAAAATTTTGACCAAATTGCTTAAAATTGACCCGAAACGTCAAAAATATCAAATTTGCTTAAAACATGGTTAGGACGCATCTACATGCTCCGTACACCTCCACAAGCAAAGTTTAGCTGATTTTCAACCCAAGAACGAAGGAAACCATTTTTGTAAAATTTTGACCAAATTGCTTAAAATTGATCCGAAACGTAAAAAATATCAAGTTTGCTTAAAACATGGTTAGGACGCATCTACATGCTCCGTACACCTCCACAAGCAAAGTTTAGCTGATTTTTAACCCAAAAACGAAGGAAACCATTTTTGTAAAAATTTTGACCAAATTGCTTAAAATTGACCCGAAACGTAAAAAATATCAAATTTGCTTAAAACATGGTTAGGACGCATCTACATGCTCCGTACACCTCCACAAGCAAAGTTTAGCTGATTTTCAACCCGAAAAAAGGAAGAAAACCATTTTTGTAAAATTTTGACCAAATTGCTTAAAATTGATCCGAAACGTCAAAAATATCAAATTTGCTTAAAACATGGTTAGGACGCATCTACATGCTCCGTACACCTCCACAAGCAAAGTTTAGCTGATTTTCAACCCAAAAACGAAGGAAACCATTTTTGTAAAATTTTGACCAAATTGCTTAAAATTGACCCGAAACGTCAAAAATATCAAATTTGCTTAAAACATGGTTAGGACGCATCTACATGCTCCGTACACCTCCACAAGCAAAGTTTAGCTGATTTTCAACCCAAAAACGAAGGAAACCATTTTTGTAAAATTTTGACCAAATTGCTTAAAATTGATCCGAAACGTACAAAATATCAAGTTTGCTTAAAACATGGTTAGGACGCATCTACATGCTCCGTACACCTCCACAAGCAAAGTTTAGCTGATTTTTAACCCAAAAACGAAGGAAACCATTTTTGTAAAATTTTGACCAAATTGCTTAAAATTGACCCGAAACGTCAAAAATATCAAATTTTCTTAAAACATGGTTAGGACGCATCTACATGCTCCGTACACCTCCACAAGCAAAGTTTAGCCGATTTTTAACCCAAAAACGAAGGAAACCATCTTTGTAAAATTTTGACCAAATTGCTTAAAATTGATCCGAAACGTAAAATATATCAAGTTTGCTTAAAACATGGTTAGGATGCATCTACATGCTCCGTACACCTCCACAAGCAAAGTTTAGCTGATTTTCAACCCAAAAACGAAGGAAACCATTTTTGTAAAATTTTGACCAAATTGCTTAAAATTGACCCGAAACGTCAAAAATATCAAATTTGCTTAAAACATGGTTAGGACGCATCTTCATGCTCCGTACACCTCCACAAGCAAAGTTTAGCTGATTTTCAACCCAAAACGAAGGAAACCATTTTTGTAAAATTTTGACCAAATTGCTTAAAATTGATCCGAAACGTAAAAAATATCAAGTTTGCTTAAAACATGGTTAGGACGCATCTACATGCTCCGTACACCTCCACAAGCAAAGTTTAGCTGATTTTTAACCCAAAAACGAAGGAAACCATTTTTGTAAAATTTTGACCAAATTGCTTAAAATTGACCCGAAACGTCAAAAATATCAAATTTTCTTAAAACATGGTTAGGACGCATCTACATGCTCCGTACACCTCCACAAGCAAAGTTTAGCCGATTTTTAACCCAAAAACGAAGGAAACCATTTTTGTAAAATTTTGACCAAATTGCTTAAAATTGATCCGAAACGTAAAAAATATCAAGTTTGCTTAAAACATGGTTAGGATGCATCTACATGCTCCGTACACCTCCACAAGCAAAGTTTAGCTGATTTTCAACCCAAAAACGAAGGAAACCATTTTTGTAAAATTTTGACCAAATTGCTTAAAATTGACCCGAAACGTCAAAAATATCAAATTTGCTTAAAACATGGTTAGGACGCATCTTCATGCTCCGTACACCTCCACAAGCAAAGTTTAGCTGATTTTTAACCCAAAAACGAAGGAAACCATTTTTGTAAAATTTTGACCAAATTGATTAAAATTCGCCCGAAACGTCGAAAATATCAAATTTGCTTAAAACATGGTTAGGACGCATCTACATGCTCCGTACACCTCCACAAGCAAAGTTTAGCTGATTTTCAACCCAAAAACGAAGGAAACCATTTTTGTAAAATTTTGACCAAATTGCTTAAAATTGACCCGAAACGTCAAAAATATCAAATTTGCTTAAAACATGGTTAGGACGCATCTTCATGCTCCGTACACCTCCACAAGCAAAGTTTAGCTGTTTTTCAACCCAAAAACGAAGGAAACCATTTTTGTAAAATTTTGACCAAATTGCTTAAAATTGATCCGAAACGTAAAAAATATCAAGTTTGCTTAAAACATGGTTAGGACGCATCTACATGCTCCGTACACCTCCACAAGCAAAGTTTAGCTGATTTTTAACCCAAAAACGAAGGAAACCATTTTTGTAAAATTTTGACCAAATTGCTTAAAATAGACCCGAAACGTCAAAAATATCAAATTTTCTTAAAACATGGTTAGGACGCATCTACATGCTCCGTACACCTCCACAAGCAAAGTTTAGCCGATTTTTAACCCAAAAACGAAGGAAACCATTTTTGTAAAATTTTTGACCAAATTGCTTAAAATTGATCCGAAACGTAAAAAATATCAAGTTTGCTTAAAACATGGTTAGGATGCATCTACATGCTCCGTACACCTCCACAAGCAAAGTTTAGCTGATTTTCAACCCAAAAACGAAGGAAACCATTTTTGTAAAATTTTGACCAAATTGCTTAAAATTGACCCAAAACGTCAAAAATATCAAATTTGCTTAAAACATGGTTAGGACGCATCTTCATGCTCCGTACACCTCCACAAGCAAAGTTTAAGCTGATTTTTAACCCAAAAACGAAGGAAACCACTTTTGTTAAATTTTGACCAAATTGCTTAAAATTGACCCGAAACGTCAAAAATATCAAATTTGCTTAAAACATGGTTAGGACGCATCTACATGCTCCGTACACCTCCACAAGCAAAGTTTAGCTGATTTTCAACCCAAAAACGAAGGAAACCATTTTTGTAAAATTTTGACCAAATTGCTTAAAATATACCCGAAACGTCAAAAATATCAAATTTGCTTAAAACATGGTTAGGACGCATCTACATGCTCCGTACACCTCCACAAGCAAAGTTTAGCTGATTTTTAACCCAAAAACGAAGGAAACCATTTTTGTAAAATTTTGACCAAATTGATTAAAATTCGCCCGAAACGTCGAAAATATCAAATTTGCTTAAAACATGATTAGGACGCATCTACATGCTCCGTACACCTCCACAAGCAAAGTTTAGCTTATTTTCAACCCAAAAACGAAGGAAACAATTTTGTAAAATTTTGACCAAATTGCTTAAAATTGACCCGAAACGTCGAAAATATCAAATTTGCTTAAAACATGGTTAGGACGCATCTACATGCTCCGTACACCTCCACAAGCAAAGTTTAGCTGATTTTGAACCCAAAAACGAAGGAAACCACTTTTGTTAAATTTTGACCAATTGCTTAAAATTGACCCGAAAACGTCAAAATATCAAATTTGCTTAAAACATGGTTAGGACGCATCTACATGCTCCGTACACCTCCACAAGCAAAGTTTAGCTGATTTTCAACCCAAAAACGAAGGAAACCATTTTTGTAAAATTTTGACCAAATTGCTTAAAATTGACCCGGAACGTCAAAAATATCAAATTTGCTTAAAACATGGTTAGGACGCATCTACATGCTCCGTACACCTCCACAAGCAAAGTTTAGCTGATTTTCAACCCAAAAACGAAGGAAACCATTTTTGTAAAATTTTGACCAAATTGCTTAAAATTGACCCGAAACGTAAAAAATATCAAGTTTGCTTAAAACATGGTTAGGACGCATCTACATGCTCCGTACACCTCCACAAGCAAAGTTTAGCTGATTTTTAACCCAAAAACGAAGGAAACCATTTTTGTAAAATTTTGACCAAATTGCTTAAAATTGACCCGAAACGTAAAAAATATCAAATTTGCTTAAAACATGGTTAGGACGCATCTACATGCTCCGTACACCTCCACAAGCAAAGTTTAGCTGATTTTCAACCCGAAAAAGGAAGGAAACCATTTTTGTAAAATTTTGACCAAATTGCTTAAAATTGATCCGAAACGTCAAAAATATCAAATTTGCTTAAAACATGGTTAGGACGCATCTACATGCTCCGTACACCTCCACAAGCAAAGTTTAGCTGATTTTCAACCCAAAAACGAAGGAAACCATTTTTGTAAAATTTTGACCAAATTGCTTAAAATTGATCCGAAACGTCAAAAATATCAAATTTGCTTAAAACATGGTTAGGACGCATCTACATGCTCCGTACACCTCCACAAGCAAAGTTTAGCTGATTTTCAACCCAAAAACGAAGGAAACCATTTTTGTAAAATTTTGACCAAATTGCTTAAAATTGACCCGAAACGTCAAAAATATCAAATTTGCTTAAAACATGGTTAGGACGCATCTACATGCTCCGTACACCTCCACAAGCAAAGTTTAGCTGATTTTCAACCCAAGAACGAAGGAAACCATTTTTGTAAAATTTTGACCAAATTGCTTAAAATTGATCCGAAACGTAAAAAAAATCAAGTTTGCTTAAAACATGGTTAGGACGCATCTACATGCTTTGTACACCTCCACAAGCAAAGTTTAGCTGATTTTTAACCCAAAAACGAAGGAAACCATTTTTGTAAAATTTTGACCAAATTGCTTAAAATTGACCCGAAACGTAAAAAATATCAAATTTGCTTAAAACATGGTTAGGACGCATCTACATGCTCCGTACACCTCCACAAGCAAAGTTTAGCTGATTTCAACCCGAAAAAGGAAGTAAACCATTTTTGTAAAATTTTGACCAAATTGCTTAAAATTGATCCGAAACGTCAAAAATATCAAATTTGCTTAAAACATGGTTAGGACGCATCTACATGCTCCGTACACCTCCACAAGCAAAGTTTAGCTGATTTTCAACCCAAAAACGAAGGAAACCATTTTTGTAAAATTTTGACCAAATTGCTTAAAATTGACCCGAAACGTCAAAAATATCAAATTTGCTTAAAACATGGTTAGGACGCATCTACATGCTCCGTACACCTCCACAAGCAAAGTTTAGCTGATTTT
>CAKAJN010000096.1:0-47124 GCA_916613615.1 Steromphala cineraria
GGTGTACGGAGCATGTAGATGCGTCCTAACCATGTTTTAAGCAAATTTGATATTTTTGACGTTTCGGGTCAATTTTAAGCAATTTGGTCAAAATTTCACAAAAATGGTTTCCTTCGTTTTTTGGGTTGAAAATCAGCTAAACTTTGCTTGTGGAGGTGTACGGAGCATGTAGATGCGTCCTAACCATGTTTTAAGCAAATTTGATATTTTTGACTTTTAAGCAATTTGGTCAAAATTTTACAAAAATGGTTTCCTTCGTTTTTGGGTTGAAAATCAGCTAAACTTTGCTTGTGGATGTGTACGGAGCATGTAGATGCGTCCTAACCATGTTTTAAGCAAATTTGATATTTTTTACGTTTCGGGTCAATTTTAAGCAATTTGGTCAAAATTTCACAAAAAATTTTTCCTTCGTTTTTGGGTTGAAAATCAGCTAAACTTTGCTTGTGGAGGTATACGGAGCATGTAGATGGTCCTTACCATGTTTTAAGCAAATTTGATATGTTTGACGTTTCGGGTCAATTTTAAGCAATTTGGTCAAAGTTTTACAAAAATTGTTTCCTCCTCTTTTGGGTTGAAAATCAGCTAAACTTTGCTTGTGGATGTGTACGGAGCATGTAGATGCGTCCTAACCATGTTTTAAGCAAATTTGATATTTTTGACGTTTCGGGTCAATTTTAAGCAATTTGGTCAAAATTTCACAAAAATGGTTTCCTTCGTTTTTGGGTTGAAAATCAGCTAAACTTTGCTTGTGGATGTGTACGGAGCATGTAGATGCGTCCTAACCATGTTTTTAAGCAAATTTGATATTTTTGACGTTTCGGGTCAATTTTAAGCAATTTGGTCAAAATTTTACAAAAATGGTTTCCTTCGTTTTTGGGTTGAAAATCAGCTAAACTTTGCTTGTGGATGTGTACGGAGCATGTAGATGCATCCTAACCATGTTTTAAGCAAATTTGATATTTTTGACGTTTCGGGTCAATTTTAAGCAATTTGGTCAAAATTTTACAAAAATGGTTTCCTTCGTTTTTGGGTTGAAAATCAGCTAAACTTTGCTTGTGGATGTGTACGGAGCATGTAGATGCGTCCTAACCATGTTTTAAGCAAATTGGATATTTTTGACATTTCGGGTCAATTTTAAGCAATTTGGTCAAAATTTTACAAAAATGGTTTCCTTCGTCTTTGGTTGAAAAACAGCTAAACTTTGCTTGTGGAGGTGTACGGAGCATGTAGATGCGTCCTAACCATGTTTTAAGCAAATTTGATATTTTTGACGTTTCGGGTCAATTTTAAGCAATTTGGTCAAAACTTCACAAAAATGGTTTCCTTCGTTTTTGGGTTAAAAATCAGCTAAACTTTGCTTGTGGAGGTGTACGGAGCATGTAGATGCGTCCTAACCATGTTTTAAGCAAATTTGATATTTTTGACGTTTCGGGTCAATTTTAAGCAATTTGGTCAAAATTTCACAAAATGGTTTCCTTCGTTTTTGGGTTGAAAATCAGCTAAACTTTGCTTGTGGAGGTGTACGGAGCATGTAGATGCGTCCTAACCATGTTTTAAGCAAATTTGATATTTTTGACTTTTAAGCAATTTGGTCAAAATTTTACAAAAATGGTTTCCTTCGTTTTTGGGTTGAAAATCAGCTAAACTTTGCTTGTGGAGGCGAACGGAGCATGTAGATGCGTCCTAACCATGTCTTAAGCAAATTTGATATTTTTGACGTTTCGGGTCAATTTTAAGCAATTTGGTCAAAACTTCACAAAAATGGTTTCCTTCGTTTTTGGGTTAAAAATCAGCTAAACTTTGCTTGTGGATGTGTACGGAGCATGTAGATGCGTCCTAACCATGTTTTAAGCAAATTTGATATTTTTGACGTTTCGGGTCAATTTTAAGCAATTTGGTCAAAATTTCACAAAAATGGTTCCCTTCGTTTTTGGTTTAAAATCAGCTAAACTTTGCTTGTGGAGGTGTACGGAGCATGTAGATGCGTCCTAACCATGTTTTAAGCAAATTTGATATTTTTGACTTTTAAGCAATTTGGTCAAAATTTTACAAAAATGGTTTCCTTCGTTTTGGGTTGAAAATCAGCTAAACTTTGCTTGTGGAGGTGTACGGAGCATGTAGATGCGTCCTAACCATGTTTTAAGCAAATTTGATATTTTTGACGTTTCGGGTCAATTTTAAGCAATTTGGTCAAAATTTTACAAAAATGGTTTCCTTCGTTTTTTGGGTTGAAAATCAGCTAAACTTTGCTTGTGGATGTGTACGGAGCATGTAGATGCGTCCTAACCATTTTTTAAGCAAATTTGATATTTTTGACGTTTCGGGTCAATTTTAAGCAATTTGGTCAAAATTTTACAAAAATTGTTTCCTTCGTTTTTGGGTTGAAAATCAGCTAAACTTTGCTTGTGGAGGTATACGGAGCATGTAGATGGTCCTTACCATGTTTTAAGCAAATTTGATATGTTTGACGTTTCGGGTCAATTTTAAGCAATTTGGTCAAAATTTTACAAAAATGGTTTCCTTCGTTTTTGGGTTGAAAATCAGCTAAACTTTGCTTGTGGAGGTATACGGAGCATGTAGATGGTCCTAACCATGTTTTAAGCAAATTTGATATTTTTGACGTTTCGGGTCAATTTTAAGCAATTTGGTCAAAATTTTACAAAAATGGTTTCCTTCGTTTTTGGGTTGAAAATCAGCTAAACTTTGCTTGTGGAGGTGAACGGAGCATGTAGATGCGTCCTAACCATGTTTTAAGCAAATTTGATATTTTTGACGTTTCGGGTCAATTTTAAGCAATTTGGTCAAAATTTTACAAAAATGGTTTCCTTCGTTTTTGGGTTGAAAATCAGCTAAACTTTGCTTGTGGAGGTATACGGAGCATGTAGATGGTCCTTACCATGTTTTAAGCAAATTTGATATGTTTGACGTTTCGGGTCAATTTTAAGCAATTTGGTCAAAATTTTACAAAAATGGTTTCCTTCGTTTTTGGGTTGAAAATCAGCTAAACTTTGCTTGTGGAGGTATACGGAGCATGTAGATGGTCCTAACCATGTTTTAAGCAAATTTGATATGTTTGACGTTTCGGGGTCAATTTTAAGCAATTTGGTCAAAATTTTACAAAAATGGTTTCCTTCGTTTTTTGGGTTGAAAATCAGCTAAACTTTGCTTGTGGAGGTGTACAGAGCATGTAGATGCGTCCTAACCATGTCTTAAGCAAATTTGATATTTTTGACGTTTCGGGTCAATTTTAAGCAATTTGGTCAAAATTTTACAAAAATTGTTTCCTTCGTTTTTGGGTTGAAAATCAGCTAAACTTTGCTTGTGGAGGTGAACGGAGCATGTAGATGCGTCCTAACCATGTCTTAAGCAAATTTGATATTTTTGACGTTTCGGGTCAATTTTAAGCAATTTGATCCAAATTTTACAAAAATGGCTTCCTTCGTTTTTGGGTTGAAAATCAGCTAAACTTTGCTTGTGGATGTGTACGGAGCATGTAGATGCGTCCTAACCATGTTTTAAGCAAATTTGATATTTTTGACGTTTCGGGTCAATTTTAAGCAATTTGGTCAAAATTTCACAAAAATGGTTCCCTTCGTTTTTGGGTTGAAAATCAGCTAAACTTTGCTTGTGGATGTGTACGGAGCATGTAGATGCGTCCTAACCATGTTTTAAGCAAATTTGATATTTTTGACGTTTCGGGTCAATTTTAAGCAATTTGGTCAAAATTTCACAAAAATGGTTTCCTTCGTTTTTGGGTTGAAAATCAGCTAAACTTTGCTTGTGGATGTGTACGGAGCATGTAGATGCGTCCTAACCATGTTTTAAGCAAATTTGATATTTTTGACGTTTCGGGTCAATTTTAAGCAATTTGGTCAAAATTTCACAAAAATGGTTTCCTTCGTTTTTGGGTTGAAAATCAGCTAAACTTTGCTTGTGGATGTGTACGGAGCATGTAGGTGCCTCCTAACCATGTTTTAAGCAAATTTGATATTTTTGACATTTCGGGTTAATTTTAAGCAATTTGGTCAAAATTTCACAAAAATGGTTTCCTTCGTTTTTGGGTTGAAAATCAGCTAAACTTTGCTTGTGGATGTGTACGGAGCATGTAGATGCATCCTAACCATGTTTTAAGCAAATTTGATATTTTTGACGTTTCGGGTCAATTTTAAGCAATTTGGTCAAAATTTTACAAAAATGGTTTCCTTCGTTTTTGGGTTGAAAATCAGCTAAACTTTGCTTGTGGATGTGTACGGAGCATGTAGATGCGTCCTAACCATGTTTTAAGCAAATTGGATATTTTTGACGTTTCGGGTCAATTTTAAGCAATTTGGTCAAAATTTCACAAAAATGGTTTCCTTCGTTTTTGGGTTGAAAATCAGCTAAACTTTGCTTGTGGAGGTGTACGGAGCATGTAGATGCGTCCTAACCATGTTTTAAGCAAATTTGATATGTTTGACGTTTCGGGTCAATTTTAAGCAATTTGGTCAAAATTTTACAAAAATGGTTTCCTTCGTTTTTGGGTTGAAAATCAGCTAAACTTTGCTTGTGGAGGTATACGGAGCATGTAGATGGTCCTAACCATGTTTTAAGCAAATTTGATATGTTTGACGTTTCGGGTCAATTTTAAGCAATTTGGTCAAAATTTTACAAAAATGGTTTCCTTCGTTTTTGGGTTGAAAATCAGCTAAACTTTGCTTGTGGAGGTGAACGGAGCATGTAGATGCGTCCTAACCATGTTTTAAACAAATTTGATATTTTTGACGTTTCGGGTCAATTTTAAGCAATTTGGTCAAAATTTTACAAAAATGGTTTCCTTCGTTTTTGGGTTGAAAATCAGCTAAACTTTGCTTGTGGAGGTGTACAGAGCATGTAGATGCGTCCTAACCATGTCTTAAGCAAATTTGATATTTTTGACGTTTCGGGTCAATTTTAAGCAATTTGGTCAAAATTTTACAAAAATTGTTTCCTTCGTTTTTGGGTTGAAAATCAGCTAAACTTTGCTTGTGGAGGTGAACGGAGCATGTAGATGCGTCCTAACCATGTCTTAAGCAAATTTGATATTTTTGACGTTTCGGGTCAATTTTAAGCAATTTGATCCAAATTTTACAAAAATGGTTTCCTTCGTTTTTGGGTTGAAAATCAGCTAAACTTTGCTTGTGGATGTGTACGGAGCATGTAGATGCGTCCTAACCATGTTTTAAGCAAATTTGATATTTTTGACGTTTCGGGTCAATTTTAAGCAATTTGGTCAAAATTTCACAAAAATGGTTCCCTTCGTTTTTGGGTTGAAAATCAGCTAAACTTTGCTTGTGGATGTGTACGGAGCATGTAGATGCGTCCTAACCATGTTTTAAGCAAATTTGATATTTTTGACGTTTCGGGTCAATTTTAAGCAATTTGGTCAAAATTTCACAAAAATGGTTTCCTTCGTTTTTGGGTTGAAAATCAGCTAAACTTTGCTTGTGGATGTGTACGGAGCATGTAGATGCGTCCTAACCATGTTTTAAGCAAATTTGATATTTTTGACGTTTCGGGTCAATTTTAAGCAATTTGGTCAAAATTTCACAAAAATGGTTTCCTTCGTTTTTGGGTTGAAAATCAGCTAAACTTTGCTTGTGGATGTGTACGGAGCATGTAGGTGCCTCCTAACCATGTTTTAAGCAAATTTGATATCTTTGACATTTCGGGTTAATTTTAAGCAATTTGGTCAAAATTTTACAAAAATGGTTTCCTTCGTTTTTGGGTTGAAAATCAGCTAAACTTTGCTTGTGGATGTGTACGGAGCATGTAGATGCATCCTAACCATGTTTTAAGCAAATTTGATATTTTTGACGTTTCGGGTCAATTTTAAGCAATTTGGTCAAAATTTTACAAAAATGGTTTCCTTCGTTTTTGGGTTGAAAATCAGCTAAACTTTGCTTGTGGATGTGTACGGAGCATGTAGATGCGTCCTAACCATGTTTTAAGCAAATTGGATATTTTTGACGTTTCGGGTCAATTTTAAGCAATTTGGTCAAAATTTCACAAAAATGGTTTCCTTCGTTTTTGGGTTGAAAATCAGCTAAACTTTGCTTGTGGAGGTGTACGGAGCATGTAGATGCGTCCTAACCATGTTTTAAGCAAATTTGATATTTTTGACTTTTAAGCAATTTGGTCAAAATTTTACAAAAATGGTTTCCTTCGTTTTTGTATGATGGCCGAAACGGGCCATCGCTCTTTCGCCCTTTGATATAAAGGCGATAAAGCGATAAAGCGATATTGGTGAACGACAAAGCGATATTGGTGAACGACAAAGCGATATGGCCGAAGGACAAAGCGATATCACCGAACGACAAAGCGATATGGCCGAACGACAAGGCGATACGGCCGAACGATAAAGCGAAATTGCCAAACGACAAAGCGATTTGGCCAAACGACAAAGCGAAATAGCAGACGATAAAGCGATATAGTAGCACGACAAAGCGAAAGAGCGATAGAGCGATAAAGCGAAAGAGCGACAAAGCGATATATCTTAACGACAAAGCGATAGAGCGATAGGGCGATAAAGCGACAGAGCGATAAAGCGAAAGAGCGACAGAGCGATAAAGCGAAAGAGCGACAGAGCGATAAAGCGAAAGAGCGACAAAGCGAAAGAGCGATAAAGCGAAAGAGCGATAAAGCGAAAGAGCGATAAAGCGAAAGAGCGATAAAGCGAAAGAGCGATAAAGCGAAAGAGTTATATAAATCGAAGACGAGGCTTTCAATGATATTTTACATAATCGAAGATTCGCATACAGGATAATGAAACTGCTTATCGTCTACCGATTGAAATTCATCTTTATGGATACGTATTTATAAGAAAATGAATAAGCAAATTCCTCAAACAAAAAGATATTTACTTGACAAATAAACTTACAGTATATTTCATAAAGGATATAAAGAATGCATTTTATTTGTTATAAATGATGTTATCTTTCATGAATTGAGATAATGATGCCAATCGAAATATTGATCTATCTTGTTTTGCGACCTTGCGATTGTAGTTCTAGATTTTTCTCTTTATAGATGTATTAAGACTTACAGAATGCCGTTCATAGATTCGGTTTTAAAGAATTCTCAATATTTATAAACTAAATATGAGCAATGTTTAATTAGCAAGCGTTAAGATTGTCAATCTGTAAATCATAACAGGCACTCACCGTAGAACATCAAAGATTTTTCATAACATATATGACATATGGACTGTGCATATTTTGTACGTTGGATAATTAGGTTTTGAAAGTATTACATATAATTGAAATGGATATGCTTATTTCCTTGTTTCAGATTATCTCTTTTAGCAAGGGTTCCTAGTAACAATTGTAACTTATCATATCTTGGATTTACACTATGATTTTTTTAAAATATCATTCTCTGTGTTTTAAGAAGTATGGATAGATTACTAGATTGTTGTTCAGTTATGTTTGCGTTTTTATATGGAATTTACTTATCAAAAGAAATAACACTGATAACATTTCATAATGTACGAACTACAGGGCAAACTAAGAAACTCTTAAATGGGAATCATTTTGAGTTTATATAAGGCATATGTAGCATTATTAAGAAGACATTTGAATTAAAATGTATACCGGATACAGTTATTGAAAGGTTTGTTTAAAGTTGACGTATCGTTTGGCAATCTCTGTGCATTGCACTCAATTTCAATTTGCTTATTTTCAAGGGGTTTAAAAAAAATTTCTACCTCTAGTTTCAGTATCTCAAATATTCAACATTGGAAGTGAAAGGGAATATAACCAAAAATGATTAAATATATTCTTAATATTTTCTTAAAAGCAGCAACGCACACTAAAAGAGAAACGATACACTCCTCGATTACATTTGGA
This sequence comes from Steromphala cineraria, assembly GCA_916613615.1. Lineage (NCBI taxonomy): Eukaryota > Metazoa > Mollusca > Gastropoda > Trochida > Trochidae > Steromphala > Steromphala cineraria. The sequence goes on from CAKAJN010000096.1 coordinate 7,863, forward strand.
GACATGTAATCATTAACATTACTTAAGTCAGGGATATTATAACATTATTATTATACTTCATATATATACATATACATGTATAGTATTATACTTTCCTGTTTGCATCTAAAATGTGACGACTTTATTCTTTACATATATTTTGATAAAAAATACCCGCTAAAGTTCACTACCTACCCACAGTACAATGCTTAGACACAAATATCAAAACAATTTCGAAAAGGAAATTATGATTGCGTATTCTTATGGGAAGTGTCACGACGGAGTCATATTGATAAGAGGCAGTGTCCAATGTTTTCAATTATATTCTGTATTACCAGAGCAAGAGGGTTAAGGTAATATGCGTACACACATAAGCAAGAGCCTAGTATAAGTTATATATTACAGATGCAAACAAATATCATTAAATAGCGAACCGTTCGCCTGCACACAAGGCCGCTAAAATAATGCCATTAACCATTGTTTTAATCAAGTTTTTACTAGAAAGAAATGATAAGCACAATCTACCTATTTTTGAAAATATGAATAACCTATATTTCACTTAATTGTTATTATTGATACCAAGAAAACGGGTTACGTATACATACATACATACATACATACATACGTACGTACGTACGTACGCACGCACGCACGCACATACAAACATTTGTAAATATATACATACATACACACATACACACATTCACACATACATACATACAAACATACATACATACACACATAACCATTGTGATGGCGCGCTAACACAATAACGTCACAACCACAAACTACTATGACGTCATAGTTCAATTGTGCTATTACACTAGTTTAATAATTAGAGGTTATAACATGTCACTTTCATATCAAACCTAATATCAGCCCGAGACCCCCATATAAGCCCGAGAACCGCAGGCCCGAGTCAACTTCTCCTTACAAAAATGCGTTCAATATGTCAAAAGATTACAAACGTTAAGGTAAGTGGGAAAATATACAAGGACTCTAGGGATCATAGTGATTATATGACATGTTTCGTTAATTTGAAAATTTGAAATAAATAAATGTCTAAGTAGTTTATGAGTGGAACAAATCACTCCTTTATCAAATGTCAAGAAAGGAAGAAAGAAGTCGAAAGTGAACGTAAAAAGGACACATCTATGGATCATTAAGATGACAGAGTATTGACATTGAGAAATAAAAAATGTTACTGACGCGCTTATATATATAGAAAGCTTATATATATATATAGAACGCTACATTAGAAACAGAAATTGTTACTTGTATTTCAATTTTAAACATTGGAATTCATGTGATATTTGTAGTTCTTTGATTTATAATGGTTTTGAATATATGTTTTTGCTAAGCTATATCCATGGATAAATCAACATGTTTTTAAGATATTGATGAAGTTGGAGATTTCATATATTTTTATAATATTTGTCAGGACCAGATGAAAACAACTTTTTTTCATTTCACTGTTTTTGGTACAAAGTCAACATACAGAGATCAATGGAATCGTTGAGCATGGAATTATAATATCAATATTACAGATGTACAGTAATAATACTAGGCGTTAGCTATGTAGACATCAACTTAACAACATATGACAAGAAGACCAAAATGTGGCAAAAGGTGTTACACTACAAGTTATCTTTGCATTGTATTTGTCTAGGGTGTATGCAGATTCAACATATTGTTCAATGTGCGACATGTTTGGGGTGTCTGTTTGCTCATCTTGATTTAAAATGTTGTACATTGTGATAATTATGATACGATTGACTACGTCATTTATTTTCTCAGGCTATCCATATAGTATTTTCGACTTATCAAAGTGGAGAAGGGTGCCAGTTTTTAGTTGAATCCATTTAATAACATTGCTGATTGCAGATGAAAACAACTTGATAACAGACAACTACTGAGAACTGATATACTACAGAAGAAGCTTGTAGTTTTAAAACAGGAGCTTCATGAAACTGTGATAGCAGCCTTTCTGTAAGTGCGTGTTCATGTGGCCAAAACGAGGTGAAATGAGGTGGACTGATAAGCATTAAAATGCAATTGGTTTTACTAGTGTTATGGCTACAAAATGCTATAATCGGATTTAAAATGCAACTACATTGTATTAAGATAAAGCAAACAGTAACAAATGCTTTATGTACATGAACTGCCTGACACGGAAAAGATGAAAGTTAGTTGAATGGATCTGCTTTTCTATGAACATGGGTTACAAATCATATATAATCATACTTTTTTAAAGGAAATTATCTATTCTTAATTAAAATCCTAAAATACTCAAAGTAAACATATTTTGAATTTTGTTTTCATTATTGCTTAAGTTTATAATGAAGTGTGATCACTTTTTAAAAGTTTTCATAGAAATGATGTGTTTTGATAAAGCCCAACTCACACTACACAGGTTGAACAACGACAGCATAACGTTTCTATCGTACTGCTATTGTAGTCAGATTTTACAATTCAGTAAACCAATACCGCGAGAAATACACGACGCGTTTACAATCACTGTACGAAGAAACACGATTTCAACACGATCAAAAATAAAACAAAACTAATAACGATGCTAACATGAGGGCATCACGATCGGTGTACGAATAATGAACGATTTTAAAGTATTAGTGCCCAATCAAAAGTATTCACGTGTACGTGCCATAAAGTGGAACGACAAGGGATCATATATGTTGAATTTTGTACATTATATATCAAACACCAAGGATAAGCGAAGGTCTTATTTTACACTTTGCGAGTGACACCTTTTGACATTCGATAGAACAGAAGAACGCCTTCATTGCAAAATTCAAAACATAAAACAATGTTCATTATTTCAATTTTGGAAATAGATACAACCCAAACGCAAATTATAAGGAAATGTTAGAACATGTCAGAACATCTTACCAAAATCTTACCATATTTTAGTATCTAACTTGACCCAAATGAAATAAAAAAACTTTGTTCTAACTAAAAGAAAATCAAACATAGTGATAGAATATTGTTAGATATGAAAGGATGACTCCAAGATACTAACTCGTTTCAACATCCAATTCTCCATTCTAGGTCGGGAGTGTATTCGAAGTTGAGTTTTATACGTCTTACCCCGGGTAGCATAATATCTTGGCACCCTATGATTCCTCATTTTGTTTTCGAGGAAATATGGAATTCATGATCATCGGTCAAACAGTGAATACAACATCTAAAAATTAAAGATGACTTGAATAAAGCAAACCTGTGGTGACATTAAAAAATATACAGAAACAAACATCAATTTGGTCGTCTTCTAATGTCCTTTTCCAAACTGTTTGGATATTATTTTTGTTTTCCAAAGACATAATATCATAATTCAATCTGATAACTAGTGACAGCTGCCTTCCTTTTTATTCACAACAAATTGGAACGTACAAGCTGGTATCTGAATAAATATGTATTTTTCCAATTTCATATATGGACACATCTGTCATCTTATTAAATAGTTGTTTCAATTTCTTTCAAATGTTTATTTGTAAATCGTTTAATGACCGGTTAAATGTTATTTTTATCATACATGTACCATATTGATTGATTTTTAGATTTTGTTTTTATCTGTTTAAGACTATATAGTTCCAATTTGAAGTCTTTGTTGGAATTGATAATAGAAATTGTCTTATTCAGTACCATACATTTGAGATAAATAATTATTTTCGAAATTCTGTCTTTGTTCTTGTTTCGTCCCTTAACCACTCCTTGATGTCATTCAATTATTACTGACATACTGACAAAAGTTTGGCTTTCGTTTTCGGAGAAATTGCATGTATCAATTTTTAGCACTGGGTAAGAGATCGTTTGTCGGCAAAACTCTTCACAGAAAAGACATCTTTAAGTTTGACTTAAGGATTTTTTTCTAATTGTATACGTATTTCTTTTTGACACTGACTATCAAATATTTTGTGGTTATTTTACTATGTCATAGAAAGCTCTATACATCCCATTCTCTCAGTAACATTATTTTCAATCAAATATGAGATGATAGATTTTTATTAGCTACAGGTTAACATTGATGCTTTAACGAATAAGCTATACCCGGAACATAAAGTGGCAGTTAAAAATATTTGTTTATTATTCGAGAGTGAACTTATTTAAAACCATCATGACAATGCCATTGACAACTTTCAATACGCATTATATTCTGTAATCAAAACCCGCCAAAATTGTAATTTTGTCATCATTTTAATTGAACATTTTTTGTGTTGTTTGATTCATGAAATACACTAGAAATATACTCTCTCAAAGAAGAAACGCATATGTATATATTTTTCAAGCAAATCATTGCTTCACCATAAAAGCAAACATGTCATATAATTTCAAAGTAACAAAGAAAAATTTACATGTCTATAGCAAAAGAGTAAGCCAACACTAGAACACTAGTTTCAGTTATGTGTCCGTGTTCTGTAATCAGCAAGAGGGCGTTGAAGCCAGTCCTATGTGTGGCTTTCATTAGAATCTTAAATAGAGAAGGTGATGGTGTCCCTTTCCTGCACTGGGTAAGAGATCCCCACTCTTCCTGCATTGCACTGACCAGTTGTTGGCCTGTCTATTGAGACCTTGGCGAACACGTTGATTGAGTTTAAACCTTTGATGTTCTATTTTGAGTGTTTGGGAAATCATTACAGTTTTTTACTAAAGAAGGGTAGGGATATAAGTCGTCTGACGTTCTGTAAGTTAATTCAAGTTATCATGCTTGAAACACTCCCTCTGTCGATCGATAAACTAATGTAAGTGACGTTCTTGGACGTTGTTGAAGTTGTGATTTGCCCCTCAAAATTTGATTCAACCAATGAACAGGACATCTGCTTATTGGATATTGCACCTTCAACAACCATCAACAACGTCTCAACCGATTAATTCGACTCGTGACCTCAAGTATTGGCAAGCAATACCTATTTTTTCAATGGGGAACATTCCTAAAACATGTTATGTCCAACTTGTTAGTAATAACAAATTTGTGATTCATTTAATTTTGATTTTACAACGCAAATTTTTACAATTGGGTTTTTTGAAGCCATCCAAAAGAGGTTCAATAAAATATACTGAGACAAGTTTGTTACCGAGATGTAGAGTATTTGGGTTTGGATGGCAACTCTTTGAACAACTCCTGGACGGAAGTGGCCTGAAGTAACAACCAACATGGCACAATATGTGTGATAATGTGCCAGAATCACGAATTCTGAGGAGGAAGAGTACAGTTACATGATGTCTATAGAGATGTAAAGGTACAGTAAAATGACGTCAATAGAGTAAGATTACAGTAACATTTAATCTATAGATGAGGAAGAAGAGTACTGTAATATGACGCCTATAGGGGAAGAGGAAAAGTACGGTAACATGACGTCTAAAGAGGAGGAGAAAGAGTTTAGTATCAAGAAGTTCATAGGGGGGAGGGAAAGTGACAAGAGCACAGTGTTATAGAAATAGAATGAGCACAGTATTAAGAAGTAACAAGACGTCTAGAAGAGGAGGCAGTTTCGAATACAGTAACAATGAGTCTGTAGAGGGGAGGAAAAGTACAATAACAAGAAGTATGTAAAGAGGAGGATGGTTACGATAATATTAATGTAGAAAGTCCATAATTAAAAAGAAAGAGGTTGATTCCACGAAGTATATAACGACAAAGGAGGGACATTGAAAATAGAATCTATATACAGGTTGGAGAAGAATGAGTCTTGTAAACAAGGTACATGAAGATCAATTGAGAGTTCAGACAAATGAAGACTTGGGAGGAGGTGGAAAAATGTTTCATAGGAGGGTTTTCATTAACATGTTATGAATTTCAAAATATGTTATTCAAACAAATATTAAACATCATTTAATCTAAAGGGACTGTAGCACGTGTGCAAAACAATGTTTCAGGCCAAATTAAAAGTTTCATATTTGGTAAATCCAGGTAATTTATTTCTCTGCCCGAAATGATTGATGTTTTCACACAAAAAATGGTCGCCACGGGTTTAGCTATGCACTTGATAATCTCTTCTACGCCATCTGTTAATCGGGTCTACTTTTTTCGATGTTTCCCCTTCAGGGAATAAAGCGTTTGGCTTGGACAACCATTTACAAGAAACTATTTGAAGGAATAGCGGTTATTTTGCTGCAGCCACGTATATGCTATACTATGGGGATAATCAGAGAATATTTCATGTTCGGTCAAATATGTCAAACTACATTAATTGTTTTATTAGTAAGTATTGGTTGTTTATATCTTCATAATTGAGTGTGTTATCATATGACGATAGTAACGAGAAACAGGTTAACATTGTGATTTTGCATCGAAAACCGGAATTTTTGCTCGCATGTGACTCAACGTAGTATTTGAACATTATTTTCAACATATACAAACACCACTATAAGGGGGATGTGCTGATATTTAATATTATATAAAAAATCTTTATACATAGGAACCGGTAGTGACAAGCGACCTCGTTATATTCACATTACAGTTTTCTATTACAAAAAGCTAAGTTAAGATATCATCTTCATCACTCGAAGATGGATCCAGGTTGATTTATATGGGTGATACAGATGTGACCGCCAGCTTGAACACCATCTTGAATTACAGTTTTTTGTCCCAAATCTGGAATATATCATTGTTTTCAAATGTTGGTATGGATGACGATGTTCATGAAAATGTTGATTAAACAAAAGACGAAAATTAGATAGATAAAATAATGAAGATGACAATGTTAGTGTAGCTGAAGTGCATGTGTTGATACGATGTATCTGAGAACATGTACAAAGTAGATGTTGATGTAAATGTATAATAAGATTTATAACTAGGTAACAATACACGTTTTAAAATTATTACTTTTGCGTACAGTTTGTCTTTCCACTTTAACATGACACGTTTTGTAGTTATACTAACTTGGATTCACTTTACCTAATTGACATTGTACATCTGATAAAGTGACGACCGTGTTGATGACCTCTCCAGTGATTGAGAAGAAGGAATATTGTTCTCTCTTCATGTGGCATTCCTTATGCTGATATGTTCTTTCCTGGTCATAATCATTACTTTTGCTATTGCAGTGGCTGGAGCTCATTTTCATGTGATACTTTTCATGTTGATCCTAGAAACTTTCATGATTTGATTATAGTATCGGTTTTGATAAATCTAATAGTAATCAGAAAATTCCTTGTAGCATAAATCCAAATGTGTTTCTATCGTTATGTTGGTATCATTTTCAGTTTGTGATCGGGAAATGTTTTTCGTTATGGACTTTACACATTATCCCTTTACCACAAAGTTTTACTTCCGTTTGAATTATTTATTTACCTTGTCTATCTCTACATCAGCCTCTTTTCATGTCGTTTTCTTCACCCCTTTCTCATCATGCTCATTGTTTACGCACCCCTGTCTCCTCATTGTCAGATCCTTAACCTAATCATTACACCTACTACACATTGATTACTCAAACAATCTCTCCTGCTCTTACAACCGTAATATCCTTTGTCAACCTCTCCTGAACCTCTATATAGGAGCTTTACTCAGTACAAGTACAACTTCACTCAGTTCCAGTGTTTACCAAATCCCCTCTTTACCATTTTCCACATTGTTTTATAGCATGCATTCTATCCGTCTTTACCGTCCTGAAACTTTATCTGGAGCATATCTCACGAGTTGGACATGTTAGTTTCATCAAACTTCATATCAACATACATATGTCATGTATATATATGTAGAACTATACTCAACAACAAAAGTTCTTGTGACGGCGATAAACGCTTTGTAGAAAAGTACATAACAAATCAAAGTGTTTACAATCACGTTTACTTCATTGAACAGGCATTTCTAAGACAAATGGCATCCACAATATGCACTACAGTCAATATGTTGGTTTAAACAACACACTTTTGTGTCTGAAGGTTAAATTTGAAAGTCACACGTTAATACCGGATATGGCCACCAGCCACATCTCCTTCTCATGGAAGTTATCAGTCGGGTATGACATCGTTGTGGGATGGTGTTCAAGATCTAAAGAAGTTGAAATTGCTGCAGCGTTACGGGAGGATTCGGTAAGCGTCGTAAGCTTCGTTCCATTTCATTCCAAACATGCTCAATTGGAGACATGTCTGGGGACTTAGCCGGCCAGGGAAGGACATCCACATTGTTATGAGCCAGGAAGCCCTCAACAATACGAGCAGTGTGAGATCTTGCGTTGTCCTGTTGCAACGTCATCCCTCGTCCATGTTGGCGTAGGAACAGTACAACAGTTGGCTGGAGGACCTCATCACGATACCGCTGTCGTGTCAAATTGCCAGCGATGATGAGAAGTTCTGTCTTGTGAGCTGCCGTAATTCCACCCCAGACCATTACGCTACCACCACCGAATCGTTAAATTTCCATCACACAAATGTCGGTGAAACGTTCACCTCGACGACGGTAAACTCGAAAACGCCCGTCTGCTCGGTGACGGGAAAATCTGGACTCATCTGTGAAAATGACACGATTCCATTGCGTTGAGTCCATCTCAAATGCTGACTTGCCCACTGTAAACGGCGTTGTCGATGTTGCAGCGTCAAAATTGGTCGTGGAGATGGACGTCTTGCGATGATCCAAATACGTCGTAAACGTCGACGAACGGTTTGCTATGATATACGCCTTAGTCCTGGGATGGTTGTAGCAGTGGCTGTTGCTGGTTGGAATCGGTTCCGGAGATGTGTATGTCGAATCCAGTTGTCTTAACGTTGAGACGTTACTTTGGGTCGGCCACTATGAGGACGGTCTCTGACATGGGTTGTCTTTTGGTGTCGCTGCCACAAAGTCCATATCGTGTATCTATGGAAATTGAACCTGCGGGCGACCTCTCGTTGGGGAGTACCAGTTTGCAGCATTCCAATGGCTCGTCAACGTTCATTTTCTGGTAACCGTGGCATAACAAAAAGGTTGATGTTTTTCAAGTCGCACACCTTTAAAGTTTCTTTAGCATGAATGAAAGCTTCTCTCCATAGACCAGGTTTAAAAAGCCACAACCTAAGACGTTTTTGGCAAAATTTCTTTTGCAAAGTCACTGTCCCGTCCACATGCATTACCTCTAAGGATGTGTTCAGGTATTCTTTATAAGTGCCGTGAACATGTTTTTGAATATCAGTACAGTAAGGTGACTTTTCAAAAACAAATACCTGTCTCACAAGAACTTTTGTTGCTGAGTATATATAAATCAGACATAGACGAAAGTGGTAACTATATATTTAGAATCAATGACCAACTATTTTTTAAACGTTGCGCTAAATAATAAGAAGATATATAATAGAATATTCTTCTGATAAAAAGAGGAAAGCTTAAAACTCAAACAAAATATTGCAAAAGTAAATTGATGAACTTAAAAATGAGATTGACAAATTCGATTATATTGATTCTAAGTAGACATTACAAAACAAATTAAAATATGCAAATGAAAAATCAGAGATTATTAATAGAAATGAAATCGAAGAAATTCTTTGAGATCTAAAGCTTAATGAAAAGAAGAGGGAGAACAAATAAATATATCTGTTCATCGCTAGAAAATAGACATTTATTAAACAAAGCGATATTCAAACTTGAAAATGAACAGAATGAAATTCTTACTAAAACGGATTACCTTATAAACGAAACAATGTCGTTTTACTACAACCTGTATCATAAGAAAGCATTTGCGAAAGTAAATCTCAAAGATGTGCTTAAAGTTATTGATGTCTTTAATTATCACTATAATGCTGAGGAATATATGGATGACAACTTCTTTGTTCATTGTATGCGACGTTTCGACACAGATTCTTGTGTCGTTCTCAAGCAGAGGAAGAGTAATGAGCTAGGGGCATATATATAAGTAAATAATACAATGCACAGTAACAACAACTTAATGAAGAGATTAAATGTAATAAACAGGGATGAGTGGTAGGAAACCAGTAATGTACAATGCAGTGCGTTACATTTAATTGATGGAGGCCAGTGATGTACATGAGTGATTACAGTTTATTACATTTAATCTCCTCATTAAGTTGTTGTTACTGTGCATTGTATTATTTACTTATATATATGCCCCTAGCTCATTACTCTTCCTCTGCTTGAGAACGACACAAGAATCTGTGTCGAAACGTCGCATACAATGAACAAAGAAGTTGTCATCCATATATTCCTCAGCATTATTTTCATCCCAACTTCTAAAATGCCTCTCAAAGAAGTTTAATTATCACTGACTTTAAAAGCAAGGTGTCATAACCTTTTTTCCAAAAAGAAAAAGGAAAATTTAAACATTTGTTACAAAATTGGCTACCACTCTCATCACTGAATGTATCGTATAGTATTGGCTCTTCGACTATAGCAATAGAATCAAAATTGCCCCCCCCCCCCATAATAATAATAAAAAATGAAAACTCGTTTGATTTAGGATATAATTTACGACACCGAATATATGAATATACCAGGAATTCTTGTCGAACTTGAAAAGGCTTTCAATTCTGTTGATTGGAATTTCATTCAAGAAGTCGTTACTTATTTTAAATTTGAAAAATCTATCAGGAGATGGATAAAATACTTCCTATCATGTGTCGTTGTAAACGGTTTTCTTTTAAATTATTTTGATATATCACAAGGGTGTAAGCAGGGCGATCCAATATCCCCTTATATATTCCTTATTTGTGCAGAAATATTGGCCATAATGATGATATAAAAGGGATATAGATAGGGCATACAGAATATGCTGATGACACGTCACATGTTTTTGATTGCACTGAAAAATTAGGCCACTTTAGCGCTAAGCATACATGTATATGCCTCTTTCTCAGGCGTAGAAATAAAAGTGAATAAAGCACAAGTTATATGGATAGGTTCAGAACAAAATTCGAAAAAGATAATTTTGCAGAAGTTGGCACTTAGATTGGTGCAATGATTCATTTACATTGTTCGGTATCATATTTACTCACAATCTTGCGGAAATGGTTGATCGCAACTACAAAGACAAAGTTAGACTTTGAAATTATCGATGATTCATTCGTTAGCAAGAGATCTAACAACCCTAGGACGAATATGATATTGAAAAGCCTATAACTTCCTAGATTCAAACACCTTTTGCCTTCCTATACCCAATCCAAATAATCAAATTTTAAAGGAAATCGAGCAGCTATGCTCTAAATTCATATGGAAGGACAAACCAAACCGAAATACTATTAAAATACAGTATGAAAACAGCGGAATACGAGCCCAAGATATAGAAAGTCTTATTCAATCGCAAAAATGTCGTGGATATATAAAATTACAAATACAAACATACGAAACACATACTCGAATCTGTTATTACAGCAAATACTAATCCCTTCTGGGAGGATACACTTGCATCTTTGGGTTAATGTGTCACAGCAAAACCTAAGAATGCACAAAAGAGAGAATAATGGGTAAATGATAATATAAAAAATAATACACAATAAACAAATAGAGGAAAAAAAAATATGTAAATGATTAATTTGTTCAACAATAATGGATCAATTAAACGAAACTTATCACTGCAAACGTATTATTTCATTTAACTTCAAGGAATAACAGAATCAATTAAAAACGTATGTGTTCATATTGAAAAGACATATAGACTTCAATTCTTCCATACTTATTACAAAATATAGTGGAGGATCCAAAAGAATGCAGGAGTATTTATGATATTCTGATATTGAATAAAAACCTACAAAACTTTTATCATATCGAGAAAAATGGCAAACTGAACAAATGAAAACATAAATGGAAAAGTAAAAAAACACATTTAAATCATATCAAAGTGCGAAACAATCTGGGTTCCAATACAATTTAATTCGTAGAATTCTGTCAACAAAACGTTTTTAATGAAAGTCATAGATTCAAACATAGTGTCAATATAGCACGTGTATGTATTGTATTGTATAATTCTAAATAAGTCAAAAATATATGGATAGAAATAGAAAATGGGTAAATAAAAACACTGTTTTAAATAAAATCTTTCATTAGGAGAACTAATATTTTAGAATACTGTGAAAAGAGAGCTTCCCTATCTGCATGTCGTTTACTAACACTCTCTTTCAATCAACATGTCGTTAACTAACCCTCTCTCCCTACCAACAAATCGTTTACTAACCCTCTCCCTCTATCAATCTGTCGTTTACTAACCCTCTCTCCCTATTTGCACCTCGTTTACTTACCCTCTCTCCCTATCAATCTGTCGTTTACTAACCCTCTCATCGATCCTATCTACATGTCGTTTACTAACCCTCTCATCCTATCAACATGTCGTTTTCTTACCCTCTCTCTCTATCTGCACCTCGTTTACTAACCCTCCCTCCCAATCAACATGTCGTTTACTAACCCTCTCATCCTATCTACATCTCGTTTACTAACCCTCTCTCCCTATCTACATGTCGTTTACTAACCCTCTCCCTCTATCAATCTGTCGTTTACTAACCCTCTCTCCCTATCAACATGTCATTTATTAACCCTCTCTCCCTATCTACATCTCGTTTACTTACCATCTCTCCCTATCAATCTGTCGTTTACTAACCCTCTCTCCCTATCGACATGTCGTTTACTAACCCTCTCTCCCAATCAACATGTCGTTTACTAACCCTCTCCCTCTATCTACATGTCGTTTACTAACCCTCTCATCCTATCGACATGTCGTTTACTAACCCTCTCTCCCAATCAACATGTCGTTTACTAACCCTCTCATCCAATCAACATGTCGTTTACTAACCCTCTCATCCTATCTACATGTCGTTTACTAACCCTCTCTCCCTATCTACATGTCGTTTACTAACCCTCTCATCCTATCGACATGTCGTTTACTAACCCTCTCTCCCAATCAACATGTCGTTTACTAACCCTCTCATCCAATCAACATGTCGTTTACTAACCCTCTCATCCTATCTACATGTCGTTTACTAACCCTCTCTCCCAATCAACATGTCGTTTACTAACCCTCTCATCCTATCTACATGTCGTTTACTAACCCTCTCTCCCTATCTACATCTCGTTTACTAACCCTCTCTCCCAATCAACATGTCGTTTACTAACCCTCTCATCCTATCTACATGTCGTTTACTAACCCTCTCTCCCTATCTACACCTCGTTTACTTACCCTCTCTCTCTATCTACATGTCGTTTACTAACCCTCTTTCCCTATCAACATGTCGTTTACTAACCCTCTCATCCTATCTACATGTCGTTTACTAACCCTCTCCCTCTATCTACATGTCGTTTACTAACCCTCTCTCCCTATCTACATCTCGTTTACTAACCCTCTCTCCCAATCAACATGTCCTTTACTAACCCTCTCATCCTATCTACATGTCGTTTACTAACCCTCTCTCCCTATCAACATGTCGTTTACTAACCCTCTCATCCTATCTACATGTCGTTTACTAACCCTCTCTCCCAATCAACATGTCGTTTACTAACCCTCTCCCTCTATCTACATGTCGTTTACTAACCCTCTCATCCTATCTACATGTCGTTTACTAACCCTCTCATCCTATCTACATGTCGTTTACTAACCCTCTCTCCCTATCTACATCTCGTTTACTAACCCTCTCTCCCTATCAACATGTCGTTTACTAACCCTCTCATCCTATCTAAATGTCGTTTACTAACCCTCTCATCCTATCTACGTCTCGTTTACTAACCCTCTTTCCCTATCAATATGTCGTTTACTAACCCTCTCTCTCTATCTACACCTCGTTTACTTACCCTCTCTCTCTATCTACATGTCGTTTACTAACCCTCTCATCCTATCTACATGTCGTTTACTAACCCTCTCTCCCTATCGACATGTCGTTTACTAACCCTCTCTCCCAATCAACATGTCGTTTACTAACCCTCTCATCCTATCTACATGTCGTTTACTAACCCTCTCTCCCTATCTACATCTCGTTTACTAACCCTCTCTCCCAATCAACATGTCGTTTACTAACCCTCTCATCCTATCTACATGTCGTTTACTAACCCTCTCTCCCTATCAACATGTCGTTTACTAACCCTCTCATCCTATCTACATGTCGTTTACTAACCCTCTCTCCCTATCTACATCTCGTTTACTAACCCTCTCTCCCTATCAACATGTCGTTTACTAACCCTCTCATCCTATCTAAATGTCGTTTACTAACCCTCTCATCCTATCTACGTCTCGTTTACTAACCCTCTTTCCCTATCAACATGTCGTTTACTAACCCTCTCTCTCTATCTACACCTCGTTTACTTACCCTCTCTCTCTATCTACATGTCGTTTACTATCCCTCTCATCCTATCTACATGTCGTTTACTAACCCTCTCATCCTATCTACATGTCGTTTACTAACCCTCTCCCTCTATCTACATGTCGTTTACTAACCCTCTCATCCTATCTACATGTCGTTTACTAACCCTCTCATCCTATCTACATGTCGTTTACTAACCCTCTCACTCTATCTACATGTCGTTAACTAACCCTCTCTCCCTATCAACATGTCGTTTACTAACCGTCTCATCCTATCTACATGTCGTTTACTAACCCTCTCATCCTATCTACATGTAACTCTCATCCTATCTATATGTCGTGTACTAACCCTCTCATCCTATCTACATGTCGTTTACTAACCCTCTCCCTCTATCTACATGTCGTTTACTAACCCTCTCATCCTATCTACATGTCGTTTACTAACCCTCTCCCTCTATCTACATGTCGTTTACTAACCCTCTCCCTCTATCTACATGTCGTTTACTAACCCTCTCATCCTATCTACATGTCGTTTACTAACCCTCTCCCTCTATCTGCATGTCGTTTACTAACCCTCTCCCTCTATCTACATGTCGTTTACTAACCCTCTCCCTCTATCTACATGTCGTTTACTAACCCTCTCCCTCTATCTACATGTCGTTTACTAACCCTCTCATCCTATCTACATGTCGTTTACTAACCCTCTCCCTCTATCTACATGTCGTTTACTAACCCTCTCCCTCTATCTACATGTCGTTTACTAACCCTCTCCCTCTATGTACATGTCGTTTACTAACCCTCTCCCTCTATCAACATGTCGTTTACTAACCCTCTCATCCTATCTACATGTCGTTTACTAACCCTCTCATCCTATCTACATGTCGTTTACTAACCCTCTCCCTCTATCTACATGTCGTTTACTAACCCTCTCCCTCTATGTACATATCGTTTACTAACCCTCTCCCTCTATCAATCTGTCGTTTACTAACCCTCTCATCCTATCTACATGTCGTTTACTAACCCTCTCCCTCTATCTACATGTCGTTTACTAACCCTCTCCCTCTATCTACATGTCGTTTACTAACCCTCTCCCTCTATCTACATGTCGTTTACTAACCCTCTCCCTCTATCTACATGTCGTTTACTAACCCTCTCATCCTATCTACATGTCGTTTACTAACCCTCTCCCTCTATCTACATGTCGTTTACTAACCCTCTCCCTCTATCTACATGTCGTTTACTAACCCTCTCCCTCTATGTACATGTCGTTTACTAACCCTCTCCCTCTATCTACATGTCGTTTACTAACCCTCTCATCCTATCTACATGTCGTTTACTAACACTCTCCCTCTATCTACATGTCGTTTACTAACCCTCTCATCCTATCTACATGTCGTTTACTAACCCTCTCCCTCTATCTACATGTCGTTTACTAACCCTCTCATCCTATCTACATGTCGTTTACTAACCCTCTCCCTCTATCTACATGTCGTTTACTAACCCTCTCCCTCTATCTACATGTCGTTTACTAACCCTCTCCCTCTATCTACATGTCGTTTACTAACCCCTCTTTTCTTATTTTCATATCGTTTACGAACCCTGTCTCCCTTTGTTCATGTCTTTAACTAACCCTCTCTTCCTTTCTATGTTTACTAACCCTCTTTCTCTATCTACATGTCGTTTACTAACTTTCTCTCCTTTTGTACAGATCGTTTATCAAACCCTCTTTCCCCATCAACATATCATTTACCAAACCCTCTCTATCTCCAATAATATGGTTATATGGCGCTTGATCCCTGTGACAAGAATACACTGTCACTATTGATGATACTTTCTGAAGAGGTAATATTAAGCATTGTCATTAAATCGCTCAAGAGATTGGCTTGTTCAAATGTCAAACGGTAAAGCATTCAAGAGAGTAGCAGCTGAGGTTTTGTAAGAGAGTTTTCGAAAAATAGGAACCTCCATTTTGGATTCTGGAGAAGATTTTGTGATTCTGATCTGCGAGGACGGTTGGGTTATTTGAACTTTGGTCGTTCTTTGATCTAAGGGCATGTTTATTTTGTACTGGAGTCGCTGGATAGGATCCTTATTTGCACTGATAAGAAGGCTAATGCAAAAGTTCCATACAATAAAAGACGAGTGTTCTGAGCAGGGCAGCAACTGCATCTTGGGTAAGAAGATGACGTATATATCCGATATTTTATATATAGTAGATGCACTTGCTTCATAAATCAGTTTATATCTGTCACTGCTGAAGTCCAAGTGTATATATGTTCCAAGGTCTTTCATAGAGGCAAAGCAGAGGGAGAAGAAAACTTAGAGGAGTTACCCATTCCAAAATCTATCTTGAAACTGGTTTTACATCTCTAAGCGAACGTCGCAGAACTCATCAAATGTGTGTTTTTCATAAAATGTTCTATAACAAAACTCCAAAATATTTATCTGATTTAATTCCATTCAACATATCCTCCGTATCCACGTATGAATCAAGATCATCTAACACACTTCAAGTTCCTCTTTGTCGCACAGAATCGTATAAAAGATCATTTTTACCATCTTCTGTGTTGCAATGGAATATGTTAGATAATGAAACTAGAAATGTAGATTCCGTTGCTTCGTTTAAAAAACACTTTGATCGAAATGTATCATGTAATGTGCATCATGTCTTCAGAAATATTGGAACAAGAACCAACCAAATTATACACTGTAAATTAAGACTTGGCTGCAGCAATCTTAACGCACATAAATTTGATCGTTTTTTACAAAATATGTCAACATGCACTTGCGGTCATCATTATGAAGATGTGATTCATTATCTATTTATCTGTCCAAATTACTCTACATTTCGATCGAAGTGTTTTTTCTATGTCAACGGTTATGATATTCAAACTATATTATTTGGCAATTACTCTCTTACTGAGGACATCAACCTGAAAATTTTGGAATCTGTACATGACTATTTTACCCTTACAAACCGCTTTTCTAGTTAAATATCACTACTGGTTTTGTATAATTGTGTTTTGTCTATGAATGATGAATGAACATATGTTATATATCTATTTATTTTGTATGGGAGAGGTATTCAGATAGGCTTTATAGCCTGTTTACCAATCCCTTTCTTTTGAAATAAATATTGTTTAAATCAGAAGAAAACTTTTGCTTCTTCACCAATTTTGTATTTATCAATTTTTTTCAACATTGTCTTTGTTCCGAACAGCATAGATTCAGAATTGTTCTTGTTAAGCTTAAGCTTGTTTTTGTGCATGGACATACTGGTATCTTCAAGACTGTCCTCAAGGGAACACAAAGCTTCAGCATATGGTTAACCAAGCCCTCTTTCCCATCAACACATCATTTACCAAATCCTATATCTCCATAAAGATATCATTTACAAAATATTTTCTCTCCATCAAATTTTCGTTTTTCAAACCCCTTCTCTCGATCGACATTCATTCTGAACCGAACCCTTTCTCCTATCAACTTAACTTATTTGATTGGTCCCCTACATTTGGGTTTTGTAATTATGATTTTGACATGTATTGTCAAAATACTGACTTTGCTGTGTTTTGTCTCACAAAACTGTGGTACTTTGGACTGTGAACTTGTGTTGCGGAACAATAGAAGACCAAGCTGTTATTGTGCTTCAATTAGCAGGGTAAGCCAGGACATGGAGGAACATAAGCGGATTACATACACCAGAGGTGAACTACTTGAAATTCAACAAAAGACCAATCAGGACAAAGCTGTGGATCTACTCATTCCAAATAAGTTCTTCAAAGCTGTCAATCAGAAAACCCTTCGACCTTTCAGAAGAGGGACAAGGGCAGGTAGACTCAAACAGAGACACATTGCTGTGGTGAAGGGCACTCCTCGAGTGAAGCCAATCAATCACAGGTCTGTAAACAAACAGAATATTGTCTTTATTCAACCCCAGAGGATATCATCAAAAATAAAAATGTGCCTCCTGAACGTTCGCTCAGCTTGTAACAAATGTGACGATATACATGACCTGTTGTGTGAATGTGACATTGATGTCTTGGTTCTAACTGAAACCTGGCTTCAATCATCAGGCGATGAATCAAAGATTGCTTCAATGACACCACCAGGATATATGTTCAAACATAGGCCCCGCCCATCTCGAGGTGGAGGCGTTGCCATCGTCTTCAAATCACATCTTAATGTGAAAGTGTTAGATGGACCTTCGGCTTTCACAACTTTTGAAAGTTTGGATTTTCTCATAACTGCTGGCAAAACAACAACAAATATTCTAGCTATATACAGACCGCCTCCCTCATCACGAAATAAACTATCGTTTCAACAATTTCACGAAGAAATATCATCACTTGTAGAAGCTAAATGCACAACACATTCAAGATTCATCATGCTTGGAGATTTCAATGTTGATTTTAACAGCAAAGCAAGTCCACAGTCTTTGAAAATGAAACGTCTTCTTGACTCCATGCACTGCATCCAGTTAGTTCCAACCGCTACCCATAAGAGTGGCCACACCCTAGACTGGGTAGTAACGATGCAGGATACATGCTGTGTTAGTGACTTCAATGTGACTGATCTTCAAATATCAGACCATTTTCTAATCTCGTTTTCTTTAGATGTTGATAAGCCCCCTTATCCAAAAAAGGTCAAGCAGAGCAGGAATTTAAAGGCAGTGGACAAAGTTGCCTTCAGAGGTGACTTGTCAAATAGTACCCTTGTGCAACGCTCACCCTCAGATCTGAATCAGCTGTCCGAATTGTATAACTCTACTCTCCAGACTGTATTAGACAAACATGCCCCTCTTAAACACAGGCAGGTGACTGACAGACCTGTGACGCCATGGTCTATGGGGCCAGAAGTGTTAGAGGCTAAACGCAGTAGACGTCGTGCTGAGCGTGCCTGGAGATCATCTCGTCTTGAAGTGCATAGGCATATTTTTTGCGCTGCAAGAAACAAGGTCACCTCGGAAATACGACGTGCAAAACGATCATCCCTTAACAGCCAGATTCAAGAATCCATGTCTGACCCTAAGGCACTACATAAACTCATGTCCCGCCTTCTGGGAAAAGACTCTTCTCAACCTCTTCCATCTTCGTATGATCCTAATAAGCTGCCTGATATGTTCCAAGACTTTTTTGTCACCAAGATTACCAGAATTCACGATTCAATGCAGGCTTCTGTTCACACAACTTGCGATGAGGATCGTTATTCTGACAATGTTTCAAACGTGTCTCTAGATTGCCAAGAACCATCTGACTGTGAAGATCATAACCTCACATATTTCAGGGCTTTCACTGGGACCGAAGTGCTTACATTGATCAAGAGATCGAATCCCACATTCTGCGATCTCGACCCTTTACCATCCTCTGTGCTTTTAGAGAACCTTGATGTTCTTCTCCCAGTCCTAACGAAAATCATCAACAAAAGTCTTGAACTTGGTGTAATGCCCTCTGTTTTCAAAACTGCACTTGTAAAACCGCTTCTGAAAAAGCCAATGTTAGACTGTGATGAACTTGCTAACTACAGACCTGTGTCCCACCTTTCCTGGGTCTCTAAACTCATAGAGCGAGCAGTGAACGTGAGAATGTTAGAACATCTCAATCGCCATGATTTACATGACCATCTCCAATCGGCCTATCGTGCCAACCATTCTACTGAAACTGCACTTGTCAAAGTTCTCAACGATGTGAGGCTTGGGTTGGACAAAGGTAACACTGGAATCTTAACACTCCTCGATTTAAGTTCGGCATTCGACACGATTAACCATGACAGATTAATACATCGTCTCAGATTTGACTATCACATCGACGGCACAGCTCTACGCTGGTTCAGGTCCTACCTCACTGACCGCAGTCAGACTGTACTCATAGACGGTCATCAGTCTTCTCCAATCCATCTCAAGTATGGAGTACCTCAGGGTTCGGTCCTCGGACCAGTCCTTTTTACATTGTACATAAAGTCTCTTGGGGATGTTGTAGCCAAACATGCAGTTCATCGACACCAATATGCAGACGATGCACAGCTATATAAAATCTTTGCTGCAGACAAGGAACAGTCATGTACTGCACTTGCAGACATGATCAAATGCTGTGAGGAGGTGAAGTCATGGATGAGCGACAACAGTCTGAAGCTCAACAGCAGCAAGACAGACTGCATACTCTTTGGTCCAGAAAAACGGAGGTCTAAATGTGAAGTCAGTTCACTTGAATTTGACAACTCTTCCATAATCTTTGCTGATCAAGTCAAGGATCTTGGTGTTTGTGTGGATGCTGATTTGTCTCTCAACTCTCAGGTGGCCAATCTCTCAAAATCATGTTTCACTTCACTTCGGAATATTGGTAATATCAGACACAATCTCACCCTTGAGTCTGCCAAAACCCTTGTTCTGTCTCTCGTAATCAGTAAGCTGGATTACTGTAACTGTTTATTGACCGGTGCATCAAAGGCACAAATTACGAAGTTGCAAAGAGTGCAAAATGTTGCCGCCCGCATTGTCACTCTCTCAAAAAAATATGACCACATTACTCCAATTCTGTCCTCCCTCCATTGGTTACCAGTAAAATTCCGAATAGAGTTCAAGCTTCCGTGCCAAGTCTTCCGCTGCATCAGTGGAACTGCTCCCTCATATCTGTCCAGTCTCCTTACTGTATACACACCCTCCCGCTCACTACGCTCACAGGACAAGAACTTGTTGCTTGTTCCTAAAGTCAAGACAGTGCAATATGGACACAGATCATTTGCCTATTCTGGTTCTGTGGCATGGAACAATCTCCCACAGAACCTGAGAGACTGCTGTGACTTTCAAACCTTCAAAGCTCACCTCAAAACTCACATGTTCCACTTAGCCTTCAAACTCTAATCAACTCTTTATCTTGTGTGCGCTTTGAGCATGCTGTGGCATGGATAAATGCGCGATATAAATACTCTATTATTATTATTATTATTATTATTATTATTATTATTATTATTATTATTATCTTTTACTTACACTGTCTCGCGATCAACATATTGTTTAACAAAGCCTCTCTCCCTATCAACATACTATCATTTACAAACTCCTTTCTTTTAATCAACATGTCGTTTACTAACCTCTCTCCATCATCACATTGTTTATAAAACAATTTCTTCTGATAAACGTTTCGTTTATTAACACTCTCTTCATAATAATAACTGTTCACTAAACCCTCGTTCTAAATCATTATGTTTATTATTCAACCTCTCTACTGGTCAACATATCGTTTACAAACCCTGTTTCCCATTATCATTATATATATTACTAACCCTCTCTCCCAATAAATATATTGTTTACTTGACCGTCTCTCCTCATCAACATATCGTTTACAAAACCCTTTCTCTAAATCATCAATGTTTTACTTACCCCCAATCCTCATAAACATATCGTTTAGTAAACCCTCTCACCCAATCACATTGTTTACTAAACCAATACAATATATATACTTTATTAACCATCTATCCCAATCTACTCGTAAACATATCGTTTACAATCCCTCCATGACATTAGTATTACATGTATATATATTATCAGAGAGTTTTGGAAGACTATTAAGACATATTTAACAAACAAACAACAACAAAATAATTCAACTGAAGTTTGATTGCAATATTTTAAAGATCTCCTAAATCCATCATCGATTAGAGACATAAATGAATTTGACAAACATGTTCGTGAGTTTTTGGAAACACATACTTGTAACCAATGCAATGACACGCCTTTTAATGAGCATCTCTTGTCGAGCGAAATTACAGAAATTGAAATCAAACTAGCACTTAATCAGTTAAAAGTGGGCAAGGCATCGGGGGAGAATGGTCTGCCATCTGAATATCTTAAATGTATCTCAAGTTTCATAATGCCCTACCTGAAAGAATCGTTTAACCGTATTTTAGATGCTGTTGTATTTCCAGATTCCTGGAACATTGAAATGATTATCACTTTACATAAATCTGGATATATCTCTGATCCAAATAATTACCGGGGTATTTCTCTCTTAAACGTAATAGGCAAACTGTTTTCTGCTGTAATTGAAAAACGTATGGCTGCATATAAACGATTGTTAACAGAATCTCAAGCCGGGAATATAGCCACTTATTCCACAACAGACAATAAACCAAAAGGTCGCTTTTACGGTCCATTTATTGACTTCAGAAAGGCGTTTGACTATGTTGATATGTCAAATGTATTGCAAAGTATGTATTCCTCAATTAAGGCATGTATCAACACAGAAGGTGGAATCACAGAATGTTTTAAAACTTCAACTGGTGTGAGCCCTGTATTATTCATATTTTTCATAAATGAGCTTGTAACTGAAATGTATAATTCATGTGATTATGTAGTTTTTGTTTCACAGGATATTGCTGATATAATGTTGTTACTTTTTGCAGATGATATTGCTTTATTTTCATTTTCGATAAGTGGTCTTCAAAAACAATTGAATGTTCTTCAATTATACTGTGTGAAATTGGGCCTTGAAGTTAATCTAGAAAAGACAGGTGTAATTGTTTTCAGAAAAGGTGGTATTTGAAATAAATTTGAAAAATGGACATATTGTAGCAAAAGTGTAAACGTTGTTTCCTATCATAAATATCTGGGTTTGATTGTGTCCTCCAGATTATCATGGTCTGTAGCCTGCAAGTATCTTGCTGTGCAAGCATTTAAAGCATTAATTCCTGTATATAATGTATTTAAAGAAAACAAGTTTATATCTTTTAATGTGGTTTCTAATTATATATATATTTGATAGATAAATAGCACCAATTATTTTATATGGTTCAGAAATTTGGGGAGTTAGTTATAATGATTCAGTTGAAAAAGTCCATGCCTTGTATTCCTTAGGTGTTGGTAAATATGCCTCAAACAAAGCTATTTTAGGAGAAACAAGCCTATTTGTTGCATCATAGTTACGGGCAGTAAAATATTACTTAAAGTTATTGCGCATGAATCAAAACAGATTACCTCTCCAATGTAATAATATGCTCAAACGATTTGATGAAAATGTTAATATTCTAGGGTGTCTGATATAAGAAACATTATATTCATGTCTTGGTTTTCCCATGTTTGGATTTTCAAGATGTTGGAAATTATAAATTATTTACTTATATGCTTAAGCAAAGATTACAGGATATATATTTGCAAGACTGGCATTGTAAAATATCTTCCTCAAGATTGTTATGTCACTATTCCAATATAAAATCTTTACTTACTCCTGAAACAATGTAACTGAATTACAGGATATAAATCTAAGAAGACCATTTTGTAAATTACGTATATCATTACATGATTTAAATGTTAATATCCTTAGAAAAAAGGTTTGCAATATGCTCAAAGTTTATGTCGCCATTGTGATGAAGGCTGTGTTGAAAATGAATTTCATGTGCTCCTTGTCTGTAAACATTGCGGAACTCTGAGAGACAAATACCTCCCTATGATATCAACTGCACATAAAGATGAACAATTAATAAACAATTTATTGAATTCAAGAAATATAAGTACCATAGTGTCAATGTCCATGTTCCTTAAACATGTATGTGAATAAGACGTAAATAATTTATTTTTACCCACGTGACTTAAACTAACACATTGTAAACCACTACTGTACTATAGGTCCTATGGCCTCAAAATACTGAATAAAGCTTCTGTTCTTTTCTGTATTATATATATCACTAACCATCTCTCCCCATATCAACATATTGTTTACTAACCTGTGTATTAGTCAACATAACGTTTACAAAACCGTCTCTCCAAATCATGATTTCATTTCTATTCCTCTTTCCCCATTAACATATTATTTACTAAACCCTCTCTCTTCATCAACATATCGTTGAATAAACACTATCTCCCAATTTTTATATTTTTACCTACCAATTCTCCCCTTCAACATATTTACATAACCCTCTCTCCCACTAGCATTACATATATCACTAACCCGCTCTTCATATCATCATCACAAAACGAACAATAACGCCCTGCCATTTAATACTTTTTATCAACTTTCTCTTGGACATTAAATGGGAAATTCATCATCATTGAAATTAATCTTACGTATGAAAAAGATAATATTTAGTCGATCATGTTATGTAATTAGTATCCATTTAGATGAAATGAAATGATGTATTCTCAGCTTTGGGTCATACTAATACAGTGAGCTGTTCAAGTAAAAATTGTCATTTTGGATAGTCATGAAAGATGTTTTGTAGGATTATCTTCCAAAAATTGTCTTTGTAAATGTATGAAAGCCAGATAAAATCACAGAATATCTCTTCAATTTTCGCTTGGGTTACTTTTTCTGGATTTGGAGAAAATAGACCCTATGAAATCGATCCTATTAAAAGTATATTGTACTGACCATACCAACCTATGTACATACTGATATAGACTTAAATAAATCAAAACATATCGTAATCAATTAAATCTCAAAAGGAGTCTCAGGCCAATGGCTAGATCACTGCAGATATAGACTTGCTATCATAAAAGGTTTTGGTTGGGTCAAAATAATGTTAACTAAAGTCTCAGTGTAAGAGTTATACTGATACTATTACCATACATGTCAGTTAAGTTTCCAGAATGTTTGCAAATGTTTGAACCGATGGTAATAAGATTTTTAAATATCATTCACATAACCTTGCTTCTTCCAATCGGCATTCTGATTTTATATGAACAGAAAATGCGCAGTTATTTTATAAAACCTCCACTACACTAGGGTTCAATGTATAACAGTCCATATATACAAACAGAAAATTTAGTAGTCTGTACACAAGATTTCAGCTTTCTCGGTCTTATGCTTCTGGTGAAGAAGATGACAATAACCGGACACCATGTCATACCGTAAGTCTATTGGGCTTTACAGGCCTGATGAGCTAAAAAGGTCGGGTATCCCTTTTTGGACAAGATCTTGAAAAACTTATGTTCTTGTGATGAGTCGTTCGTAAGAGCAGGCCGTTGCTGAAATTTATCATATATAATATCAGGTTATTCAGGTTATAAAATTCAAGCGATATGGTCCCTTCTGGTTTGATCCAACAAGGTCATTTGACCGGTATACATTTCAATGAACCTTAAAGTGGATGTTATGCAAAATAACCATCAAATTATGAAGGTTATACAAATTGTGCCTTCTAATTGGAAGAAACAATGCTTTGTTAACATAGAAACTATTTAGAAAATAAAGCATTGCACATTTATTAAACCACAATAACACACCGCTTGAGTAAAACTTGTGTGTAACTGGCTTCGCAAGCTTCGTCAGTTTTTCAAGTTTAACTTACAAGTTTTTAAACAGGTTTTAACTACCCCAGTATACTACTGTGGACATACACATTATGAAATTGATTTCTTGTTAACCAGCAATGCTTAAACTATAAAGTGATTACCATTAACATGTTCATTGCTATGTAAATATGTTTATCATGGACAATGTTTTCCTAATTAGAACACTGTTTTAACATGCAATTTTTCAGCATTGAAATAACAACACTGAAACCGCACTCTGTGTGTTGTGTTATACACTTGCGGCATGCTGAATGGATATATGTTTGTTAAATATATGATAATTCAACTATCGTCAATATCAAAACTAGGAATCTTTATATATTCAGGGAAAGCAGAGAACATCGACTTGGTGTCTATCAGTCTTCTATGTTTATGAAAGATTTCAGTAACAGAAAATAAGGTTGGAAGGGGCCATCACAGGGCCTTCCGAGTCTTTAAGAAGACTGCTATATTCATCTAGACGAACAACAAAAATAATACAACGAAAAGTGGACTCAGTTTGCTCAATCTCATTGAAATAAGGTCAAAATGTTCTTTACTGCGTTTCTCAGATAAGAGATCTCACAAAGCCTCGTTAGTGGTTGTTTTACGCCTCTTGGCGGCGTGAAATTTAATAAGATGAAAATGATTGCAAAAGCAAAAGAATGGAACAGCACTAAGGCTGTAAAAACATCAGCAAAGTATCACAGATTTAGTTCGACCGTTTGGGGTAGATTTCGTCCACCAATCAAATTATATGTTATTTAGAGGTTCGAGCGTTTCAACAAAGTGCAGTGGAAAATGATCTTTTGATTTTCAAAAAAAAAACAAGGATAAATGGTTAATTTTTACAAGGTTAAATGCCTCTCTGGAGTAATAGTATATAGATGTTTGTCAACATGTCGATATAACTGCAACATTTATATTTAAGATGATACGGGAAATGGTCTATATAATTGAGTTTCCTACTGGTGTTGATAACAGAAAAAGAAATACAAAATCCGAGACATTTAGTTCACAAACATTACGTTCTAAATGAACAGACCACAACTAGCACAGTATAACATCAATATCTTCTTCGTCACTATGTTACCTATAACAGACAACTAGTAAATCTTACATTTAAATGATAAAACAACATATACAAACATTAAGACAGCATTTCGTTAGAAGGTCAGCGATATTCAGATAATTGTATACGTATAAATGAACCATGTTTCTAAAATTAAGTATATGAGTATATAAAGTATAAGTATATTAACTATATCAGGTTTCATCAAACTGTAATTGTGTTTTAAATGCATGTTATTACTTTTATCCGAATGAAAGCTCCTAACGCGGTTCTCTTTATCTTTATTGAGAATATCTTGTGAGAATATTGAAGGACTTTTTTTGTAAACCAGGCCATGTTATACGATTACATTTTGCTGCGAAAAACGTTAATATATCTTATTAGATATTGATATACACAGTTAGCGTACATGTATTTATTAAGGGCCAATATTATGTTAAAGTTTTTTATACTTAAATATTATTAAACAAAATCAATAAAAATAATTCCAATCGTGCATGTAGTAAAGTAATAATAGGGTAATAATAGATGGCCATGTATATGCTTTTGTTCCTTGTTAAGAACTTATGTTATTGCGGAATGCAATATAAATCTCATCTGATCAAGCAGATTAATACAATGATTATCTGATCTTAAGAGATCTTTGAGTTAAACGTTGGATCTAAAGGTGTCATATATATTCCTGGTTTTTATGTGTATTAAATTACATCGACAATTGGAAATTACAGATAAAGCAATTCATAAAAGACTTATTTGTAGGTTAAATTGTTGTTTAACATAATATCATTAGTTCTAACTTGAGATAGGAAAGAACAATAATTCAAACTCTAATCGTTTGATATAAGCGTTCATCAGAGAAATGTTGACATCAATCGTGTTTCATTTATTATACATAGTGACCGAATGGTAAGATAGCACCTCTCCAAATCAACCCGACATAGCGAAAAAGCAAAAGAACGATAGAGCGATAAAGCGATATGGCCGCGCGACAAAGCAAAAAAGCGAAAGAGCGAAAGAACGATAGAGCGATAAAGCGATATTGCTGCGCGACAAAGCGATATGAAAATATCGCTTTGTCGTTCGGCCGTATCGCTTTCTCGTTCGACCATATCGCTTTATCGTTCGGCCATATCGCTTTGTCGTTCGGTCATATCGCTTTGTCGTTCACCAATATCGCTTTGTCGTTCACCAATATCGCTTTATCGCTTTATCGTGTCTATATCAAAGGGCGAAAGAGCGATGGCCCGTTTCGGCCATCATATTTTTGGGTTGAAAATCAGCTAAACTTTGCTTGTGGAGGTGTACGGAGCATGTAGATGCGTCCTAACCATGTTTTAAGCAAATTTGATATTTTTGACGTTTCGGGTCAATTTTAAGCAATTTGGTCAAAATTTTACAAAAATGGTTTCCTTCGTTTTTGGGTTGAAAATCAGCTAAACTTTGCTTGTGGATGTGTACGGAGCATGTAGATGCGTCCTAACCATTTTTTAAGCAAATTTGATATTTTTGACGTTTCGGGTCAATTTTAAGCAATTTGGTCAAAATTTCACAAAAATTGTTTCCTTCGTTTTTGGGTTGAAAATCAGCTAAACTTTGCTTGTGGAGGTGTACGGAGCATGTAGATGCGTCCTAACCATGTTTTAAGCAAATTTGATATTTTTGACGTTTCGGGTCAATTTTAAGCAATTTGGTCAAAATTTTACAAAAATGGTTTCCTTCGTTTTTGGGTTGAAAATCAGCTAAACTTTGCTTGTGGATGTGTACGGAGCATGTAGATGCGTCCTAACCATTTTTTAAGCAAATTTGATTTTTTTGACGTTTCGGGTCAATTTTAAGCAATTTGGTCAAAATTTCACAAAAATTGTTTCCTTCGTTTTTGGGTTGAAAATCAGCTAAACTTTGCTTGTGGATGTGTACGGAGCATGTAGATGCGTCCTAACCATGTTTTAAGCAAATTTGATATTTTTGACGTTTCGGGTCAATTTTAAGCAATTTGGTCAAAATTTTACAAAAATGGTTTCCTTCGTTTTTGGGTTGAAAATAAGCTAAACTTTGCTTGTGGAGGTGAACGGAGCATGTAGATGCGTCCTAACCATGTTTTAAACAAATTTGATATTTTTGACGTTTCGGGTCAATTTTAAGCAATTTGGTCAAAATTTTACAAAAATTGTTTCCTTCGTTTTTGGGTTGAAAATCAGCTAAACTTTGCTTGTGGAGGTGAACGGAGCATGTAGATGCGTCCTAACCATGTCTTAAGCAAATTTGATATTTTTGACGTTTCGGGTCAATTTTAAGCAATTTGGTCAAAACTTCACAAAAATGGTTTCCTTCGTTTTTGGGTTAAAAATCAGCTAAACTTTGCTTGTGGATGTGTACGGAGCATGTAGATGCGTCCTAACCATGTTTTAAGCAAATTTGATATTTTTGACGTTTCGGGTCAATTTTAAGCAATTTGGTCAAAATTTCACAAAAATGGTTCCCTTCGTTTTTGGTTTAAAATCAGCTAAACTTTGCTTGTGGAGGTGTACGGAGCATGTACATGTAGATGCGTCCTAACCATGTTTTAAGCAAATTTGATATTTTTGACGTTTCGGGTCAATTTTAAGCAATTTGGTCAAAATTTTACAAAAATGGTTTCCTTCGTTTTTGGGTTGAAAATCAGCTAAACTTTGCTTGTGGATGTGTACGGAGCATGTAGATGCGTCCTAACCATTTTTTAAGCAAATTTGATATTTTTGACGTTTCGGGTCAATTTTAAGCAATTTGGTCAAAATTTCACAAAAATGGTTTCCTTCGTTTTTGGGTTGAAAATCAGCTAAACTTTGCTTGTGGAGGTATACGGAGCATGTAGATGGTCCTTACCATGTTTTAAGCAAATTTGATATGTTTGACGTTTCGGGTCAATTTTAAGCAATTTGGTCAAAATTTTACAAAAATTGTTTCCTCCTCTTTTGGGTTGAAAATCAGCTAAACTTTGCCACTGGATGTGTACGGAACATGTAGATGCGTCCTAACCATGTTTTAAGCAAATTTGATATTTTTGACGTTTCGGGTCAATTTTAAGCAATTTGGTCAAAATTTTACAAAAATGGTTTCCTTCGTTTTTGGGTTGAAAATCAGCTAAACTTTGCTTGTGGAGGTGTACGGAGCATGTAGATGCGTCCTTACCATGTTTTAAGCAAATTTGATATTTTTGACGTTTCGGGTCAATTTTAAGCAATTTGGTCAAAATTTTACAAAAATGGTTTCCTTCGTTTTTGGGTTGAAAATCAGCTAAACTTTGCTTGTGGAGGTGTACGGAGCATGTAGATGCGTCCTAACCATGTTTTAAGCAAATTTGATATTTTTTACGTTTCGGGTCAATTTTAAGCAATTTGGTCAAAATTTTACAAAAATGGTTTCCTTCGTTTTTGGGTTGAAAATCAGCTAAACTTTGCTTGTGGATGTGTACGGAGCATGTAGATGCGTCCTAACCATGTTTTAAGCAAATTTGATATTTTTGACGTTTCGGGTCAATTTTAAGCAATTTGGTCAAAATTTTACAAAAATGGTTTCCTTCGTTTTTGAGTTGAAAATCAGCTAAACTTTGCTTGTGGATGTGTACGGAGCATGTAGATGCGTCCTAACCATGTTTTAAGCAAATTTGATATTTTTGACGTTTCGGGTCAATTTTAAGCAATTTGGTCAAAATTTTACAAAAATGGTTTCCTTCGTTTTTGGGTTGAAAATCAGCTAAACTTTGCTTGTGGAGGTATACGGAGCATGTAGATGGTCCTTACCATGTTTTAAGCAAATTTGATATTTTTGACGTTTCGGGTCAATTTTAAGCAATTTGGTCAAAATTTTACAAAAATTGTTTCCTCCTCTTTTGGGTTGAAAATCAGCTAAACTTTGCTTGTGGATGTGTACGGAGCATGTAGATGCGTCCTAACCATGTTTTAAGCAAATTTGATATTTTTGACGTTTTGGGTCAATTTTAAGCAATTTGGTCAAAATTTTACAAAAATGGTTTCCTTCGTTTTTGGGTTGAAAATCAGCTAAACTTTGCTTGTGGAGGTATACGGAGCATGTAGATGGTCCTTACCATGTTTTAAGCAAATTTGATATTTTTGACGTTTCGGGTCAATTTTAAGCAATTTGGTCAAAATTTTACAAAAATTGTTTCCTCCTCTTTTGGGTTGAAAATCAGCTTAACTTTGCTACTGGATGTGTACGGAGCATGTAGATGCGTCCTAACCATGTTTTAAGCAAATTTGATATTTTTGACGTTTCGGGTCAATTTTAAGCAATTTGGTCAAAATTTTACAAAAATTGTTTCCTCCTCTTTTGGGTTGAAAATCAGCTAAACTTTGCTACTGGATGTGTACGGAGCATGTAGATGCGTCCTAACCATGTTTTAAGCAAATTTGATATTTTTGACGTTTCGGGTCAATTTTAAGCAATTTGGTCAAAATTTTACAAAAATGGTTTCTTTCGTTTTTGAGTTGAAAATCAGCTAAACTTTGCTTGTGGATGTGTACGGAGCATGTAGATGCGTCCTAACCATGTTTTAAGCAAATTTGATATTTTTGACGTTTCGGGTCAATTTTAAGCAATTTGGTCAAAATTTTACAAAAATGGTTTCCTTCGTTTTTGGGTTGAAAATCAGCTAAACTTTGCTTGTGGAGGTATACGGAGCATGTAGATGGTCCTTACCATGTTTTAAGCAAATTTGATATTTTTGACGTTTCGGGTCAATTTTAAGCAATTTGGTCAAAATTTTACAAAAATTGTTTCCTCCTCTTTTGGGTTGAAAATCAGCTAAACTTTGCTACTGGATGTGTACGGAGCATGTAGATGCGTCCTAACCATGTTTTAAGCAAATTTGATATTTTTGACGTTTCGGGTCAATTTTAAGCAATTTGGTCAAAATTTTACAAAAATGGTTTCCTTCGTTTTTGGGTTGAAAATCAGCTAAACTTTGCTTGTGGAGGTGTACGGAGCATGTAGATGCGTCCTTACCATGTTTTAAGCAAATTTGATATTTTTGACGTTTCGGGTCAATTTTAAGCAATTTGGTCAAAATTTTACAAAAATGGTTTCCTTCGTTTTTGGGTTGAAAATCAGCTAAACTTTGCTTGTGGAGGTGTACGGAGCATGTAGATGCGTCCTAACCATGTTTTAAGCAAATTTGATATTTTTTACGTTTCGGGTCAATTTTAAGCAATTTGGTCAAAATTTTACAAAAATGGTTTCCTTCGTTTTTGGGTTGAAAATCAGCTAAACTTTGCTTGTGGATGTGTACGGAGCATGTAGATGCGTCCTAACCATGTTTTAAGCAAATTTGATATTTTTGACGTTTCGGGTCAATTTTAAGCAATTTGGTCAAAATTTTACAAAAATGATTTCTTTCGTTTTTGAGTTGAAAATCAGCTAAACTTTGCTTGTGGATGTGTACGGAGCATGTAGATGCGTCCTAACCATGTTTTAAGCAAATTTGATATTTTTGACGTTTCGGGTCAATTTTAAGCAATTTGGTCAAAATTTTACAAAAATGGTTTCCTTCGTTTTTTGGGTTGAAAATCAGCTAAACTTTGCTTGTGGAGGTATACGGAGCATGTAGATGGTCCTTACCATGTTTTAAGCAAATTTGATATTTTTGACGTTTCGGGTCAATTTTAAGCAATTTGGTCAAAATTTTACAAAAATTGTTTCCTCCTCTTTTGGGTTGAAAATCAGCTAAACTTTGCTTGTGGATGTGTACGGAGCATGTAGATGCGTCCTAACCATGTTTTAAGCAAATTTGATATTTTTGACGTTTTGGGTCAATTTTAAGCAATTTGGTCAAAATTTTACAAAAATGGTTTCCTTCGTTTTTGGGTTGAAAATCAGCTAAACTTTGCTTGTGGAGGTGTACGGAGCATGTAGATGGTCCTTACCATGTTTTAAGCAAATTTGATATTTTTGACGTTTCGGGTCAATTTTAAGCAATTTGGTCAAAATTTTACAAAAATTGTTTCCTCCTCTTTTGGGTTGAAAATCAGCTAAACTTTGCTACTGGATGTGTACGGAGCATGTAGATGCGTCCTAACCATGTTTTAAGCAAATTTGATATTTTTGACGTTTCGGGTCAATTTTAAGCAATTTGGTCAAAATTTTACAAAAATTGTTTCCTCCTCTTTTGGGTTGAAAATCAGCTAAACTTTGCTACTGGATGTGTACGGAGCATGTAGATGCGTCCTAACCATGTTTTAAGCAAATTTGATATTTTTGACGTTTCGGGTCAATTTTAAGCAATTTGGTCAAAATTTTACAAAAATGATTTCTTTCGTTTTTGAGTTGAAAATCAGCTAAACTTTGCTTGTGGATGTGTACGGAGCATGTAGATGCGTCCTAACCATGTTTTAAGCAAATTTGATATTTTTGACGTTTCGGGTCAATTTTAAGCAATTTGGTCAAAATTTTACAAAAATGGTTTCCTTCGTTTTTGGGTTGAAAATCAGCTAAACTTTGCTTGTGGAGGTATACGGAGCATGTAGATGGTCCTTACCATGTTTTAAGCAAATTTGATATTTTTGACGTTTCGGGTCAATTTTAAGCAATTTGGTCAAAATTTTACAAAAATTGTTTCCTCCTCTTTTGGGTTGAAAATCAGCTAAACTTTGCTTGTGGATGTGTACGGAGCATGTAGATGCGTCCTAACCATGTTTTAAGCAAATTTGATATTTTTGACGTTTCGGGTCAATTTTAAGCAATTTGGTCAAAATTTTACAAAAATGGTTTCCTTCGTTTTTGGGTTGAAAATCAGCTAAACTTTGCTTGTGGAGGTATACGGATCGGAGCATGTAGTTGGTCCTTACCATGTTTTAAGCAAATTTGATATTTTTGACGTTTCGGGTCAATTTTAAGCAATTTGGTCAAAATTTTATAAAAATTGTTTCCTTCGTTTTTGAGTTGAAAATCAGCTAAACTTTGCTTGTGGATGTGTACGGAGCATGTAGATGCGTCCTAACCATGTTTTAAGCAAATTTGATATTTTTGACGTTTCGGGTCAATTTTAAGCAATTTGGTCAAAATTTTACAAAAATTGTTTCCTCCTCTTTTGGGTTGAAAATCAGCTAAACTTTGCTACTGGATGTGTACGGAACATGTAGATGCGTCCTAACCATGTTTTAAGCAAATTTGATATTTTTGACGTTTCGGGTCAATTTTAAGCAATTTGGTCAAAATTTTACAAAAATGGTTTCCTTCGTTTTTGGGTTGAAAATCAGCTAAACTTTGCTTGTGGAGGTGTACGGAGCATGTAGATGCGTCCTTACCATGTTTTAAGCAAATTTGATATTTTTGACGTTTCGGGTCAATTTTAAGCAATTTGGTCAAAATTTTACAAAAATGGTTTCCTTCGTTTTTGGGTTGAAAATCAGCTAAACTTTGCTTGTGGAGGTGTACGGAGCATGTAGATGCGTCCTAACCATGTTTTAAGCAAATTTGATATTTTTTACGTTTCGGGTCAATTTTAAGCAATTTGGTCAAAATTTTACAAAAATGGTTTCCTTCGTTTTTGGGTTGAAAATCAGCTAAACTTTGCTTGTGGATGTGTACGGAGCATGTAGATGCGTCCTAACCATGTTTTAAGCAAATTTGATATTTTTGACGTTTCGGGTCAATTTTAAGCAATTTGGTCAAAATTTTACAAAAATGATTTCTTTCGTTTTTGAGTTGAAAATCAGCTAAACTTTGCTTGTGGATGTGTACGGAGCATGTAGATGCGTCCTAACCATGTTTTAAGCAAATTTGATATTTTTGACGTTTCGGGTCAATTTTAAGCAATTTGGTCAAAATTTTACAAAAATGGTTTCCTTCGTTTTTGGGTTGAAAATCAGCTAAACTTTGCTTGTGGAGGTATACGGAGCATGTAGATGGTCCTTACCATGTTTTAAGCAAATTTGATATTTTTGACGTTTCGGGTCAATTTTAAGCAATTTGGTCAAAATTTTACAAAAATTGTTTCCTCCTCTTTTGGGTTGAAAATCAGCTAAACTTTGCTACTGGATGTGTACGGAGCATGTAGATGCGTCCTAACCATGTTTTAAGCAAATTTGATATTTTGACGTTTCGGGTCAATTTTAAGCAATTTGGTCAAAATTTTAAAAAAATGGTTTCCTTCGTTTTTGGGTTGAAAATCAGCTAAACTTTGCTTGTGGAGGTGTACGGAGCATGTAGATGCGTCCTTACCATGTTTAAGCAAATTTGATATTTTTGACGTTTCGGGTCAATTTTAAGCAATTTGGTCAAAATTTTACAAAAATGGTTTCCTTCGTTTTTGGGTTGAAAATCAGCTAAACTTTGCTTGTGGAGGTGTACGGAGCATGTAGATGCGTCCTAACCATGTTTTAAGCAAATTTGATATTTTTTACGTTCGGGTCAATTTTAAGCAATTTGGTCAAAATTTTACAAAAATGGTTTCCTTCGTTTTTGGGTTGAAAATCAGCTAAACTTTGCTTGTGGATGTGTACGGAGCATGTAGATGCGTCCTAACCATGTTTTAAGCAAATTTGATATTTTGACGTTTCGGGTCAATTTAAGCAATTTGGTCAAAATTTTACAAAAATGGTTTCTTTCGTTTTTGAGTTGAAAATCAGCTAAACTTTGCTTGTGGATGTGTACGGAGCATGTAGATGCGTCCTAACCATGTTTTAAGCAAATTTGATATTTTTGACGTTTCGGGTCAATTTAAGCAATTTGGTCAAAATTTTACAAAAATGGTTTCCTTCGTTTTTGGGTTGAAAATCAGCTAAACTTTGCTTGTGGAGGTGTACGGAGCATGTAGATGGTCCTTACCATGTTTTAAGCAAATTTGATATTTTTGACGTTTCGGGTCAATTTTAAGCAATTTGGTCAAAATTTTACAAAAATTGTTTCCTCCTCTTTTGGGTTGAAAATCAGCTAAACTTTGCTTGTGGATGTGTACGGAGCATGTAGATGCGTCCTAACCATGTTTTAAGCAAATTTGATATTTTTGACGTTTCGGGTCAATTTTAAGCAATTTGGTCAAAATTTTACAAAATGGTTTCCTTCGTTTTTGGGTTGAAAATCAGCTAAACTTTGCTTGTGGAGGTATACGGAGCATGTAAATGGTCCTTACCATGTTTTAAAGCAAATTTGATATTTTTGACGTTTCGGGTCAATTTTAAGCAATTTGGTCAAATTTTACAAAATTGTTTCCTTCGTTTTTGGGTTGAAAATCAGCTAAACTTTGCTTGTGGAGGTGTACGGAGCATGTAGATGCGTCCTAACCATGTTTTTAAGCAAATTTGATATTTTTTGACGTTTCGGGTCAATTTTAAGCAATTTGGTCAAAATTTTACAAAAATTGTTTCCTTCGTTTTTGAGTTGAAAATCAGCTAAACTTTGCTTGTGGATGTGTACGGAGCATGTAGATGCGTCCTAACCATTGTTTTAAGCAAATTTGATATTTTTGACGTTTCGGGTCAATTTTAAGCAATTTGGTCAAAATTTTACAAAAATTGTTTCCTCCTCTTTTGGGTTGAAAATCAGCTAAACTTTGCTACTGGATGTGTACGGAGCATGTAGATGCGTCCTAACCATGTTTTAAGCAAATTTGATATTTTTGACGTTTCGGGTCAATTTTAAGCAATTTGGTCAAAATTTACAAAAATGATTTCTTTCGTTTTTGAGTTGAAAATCAGCTAAACTTTGCTTGTGGATGTGTACGGAGCATGTAGATGCGTCCTAACCATGTTTTAAGCAAATTTGATATTTTTGACGTTTCGGGTCAATTTTAAGCAATTTGGTCAAAATTTTACAAAAATGGTTTCCTTCGTTTTTGGGTTGAAAATCAGCTAAACTTTGCTTGTGGAGGTATACGGAGCATGTAGATGGTCCTTACCATGTTTTAAGCAAATTTGATATTTTTGACGTTTCGGGTCAATTTTAAGCAATTTGGTCAAAATTTTACAAAAATTGTTTCCTCCTCTTTTGGGTTGAAAATCAGCTAAACTTTGCTTGTGGATGTGTACGGAGCATGTAGATGCGTCCTAACCATGTTTTAAGCAAATTTGATATTTTTGACGTTTCGGGTCAATTTTAAGCAATTTGGTCAAAATTTTACAAAAATGGTTTCCTTCGTTTTTGGGTTGAAAATCAGCTAAACTTTGCTTGTGGAGGTATACGGATCGGAGCATGTAGTTGGTCCTTACCATGTTTTAAGCAAATTTGATATTTTTGACGTTTCGGGTCAATTTTAAGCAATTTGGTCAAATTTTACAAAATGGTTTCCTTCGTTTTTGGGTTGAAAATCAGCTAAACTTTGCTTGTGGAGGTGTACGGAGCATGTAGATGCGTCCTAACCATGTTTTAGCAAATTTGATATTTTTGACGTTTCGGGTCAATTTTAAGCAATTTGGTCAAAATTTAAAAAAAATTGTTTTCTCCTCTTTTGGGTTGAAAATCAGCTAAACTTTGCTTGTGGAGGTGTACGGAGCATGTAGATGCGTCCTAACCATGTTTTAAGCAAATTTGATATTTTTGACGTTTCGGGTCAATTTTAAGCAATTTGGTCAAAATTTTACAAAAATGGTTTCCTTCGTTTTTGGGTTGAAAATCAGCTAAACTTTGCTTGTGGAGGTGTACGGAGCATGTAGATGCGTCCTAACCATGTTTTAAGCAAATTTGATATTTTTGACGTTTCGGGTCAATTTTAAGCAATTTGGTCAAAATTTTACAAAAATGGTTTCCTTCGTTTTTGGGTTGAAAATCAGCTAAACTTTGCTTGTGGAGGTGTACGGAGCATGTAGAAGCGTCCTAACCATGTTTTAAGCAAATTTGATATTTTTTACGTTTCGGGTCAATTTTAAGCAATTTGGTCAAAATTTTACAAAAATGGTTTCCTTCGTTTTTGGGTTGAAAATCAGCTAAACTTTGCTTGTGGATGTGTACGGAGCATGTAGATGCGTCCTAACCATGTTTTAAGCAAATTTTGATATTTTTTACGTTTCGGGTCAATTTTAAGCAATTTGGTCAAAATTTTACAAAAATGGTTTCCTTCGTTTTTGGGTTGAAAATCAGCTAAACTTTGCTTGTGGAGGTATACGGAGCATGTAGATGGTCCTTACCATGTTTTAAGCAAATTTTGATATTTTTGACGTTACGGGTCAATTTTAAGCAATTTGGTCAAAATTTTACAAAAATTGTTTCCTCCTCTTTTGGGTTGAAAATCAGCTAAACTTTGCTTGTGGATGTGTACGGAGCATGTAGATGCGTCCTAACCATGTTTTAAGCAAATTTGATATTTTTGACGTTTCGGGTCAATTTTAAGCAATTTGGTCAAAATTTTACAAAAATGGTTTCCTTCGTTTTTGGGTTGAAAATCAGCTAAACTTTGCTTGTGGAGGTATACGGAGCATGTAGTTGGTCCTTACCATGTTTTAAGCAAATTTGATATTTTTTACGTTTCGGGTCAATTTTAGGCAATTTGGTCAAAATTTTACAAAAATTGTTTCCTTCGTTTTTGGGTTGAAAATCAGCTAAACTTTGCTTGTGGAGGTGTACGGAGCATGTAGATGCGTCCTAACCATGTTTTAAGCAAATTTGATATTTTTGACGTTTCGGGTCAATTTTAAGCAATTTGGTCAAAATTTAAAAAAAAATTGTTTTCTCCTCTTTTGGGTTGAAAATCAGCTAAACTTTGCTTGTGGATGTGTACGGAGCATGTAGATGCGTCCTAACCATGTTTTAAGCAAATTTGATATTTTTGACGTTCGGGTCAATTTTAAGCAATTTGGTCAAAATTTTACAAAAATGGTTTCCTTCGTTTTTGGGTTGAAAATCAGCTCAACTTTGCTTGTGGAGGTGTACGGAGCATGTAGATGCGTCCTAACCATGTTTTAAGCAATTTTGATATTTTTGACGTTTCGGGTCAATTTTAAGCAATTTGGTCAAAATTTTACAAAAATTGTTTCCTCCTCTTTTGGGTTGAAAATCAGCTAAACTTTGCTACTGGATGTGTACGGAGCATGTAGATGCGTCCTAACCATGTTTTAAGCAAATTTGATATTTTTGACGTTTCGGGTCAATTTTAAGCAATTTGGTCAAAATTTTACAAAAATTGTTTCCTTCGTTTTTGGGTTGAAAATCAGCTAAACTTTGCTTGTGGATGTGTACGGAGCATGTAGATGCGTCCTAACCATGTTTTAAGCAAATTTGATATTTTTGACGTTTCGGGTCAATTTTAAGCAATTTGGTCAAAATTTTACAAAAATGGTTTCCTTCGTTTTTGGGTTGAAAATCAGCTAAACTTTGCTTGTGGAGGTGTACGGAGCATGTAGATGCGTCCTAACCATGTTTTAAGCAAATTTGATATTTTTTACGTTTCGGGTCAATTTTAAGCAATTTGGTCAAAATTTTACAAAAATGGTTTCCTTCGTTTTTGGGTTGAAAATCAGCTAAACTTTGCTTGTGGATGTGTACGGAGCATGTAGATGCGTCCTAACCATGTTTTAAGCAAATTTGATATTTTTGACGTTTCGGGTAAATTTAAAGCAATTTGGTCAAAATTTTACAAAAATGGTTTCCTTCGTTTTTGGGTTGAAAATCAGCTAAACTTTGCTTGTGGAGGTGTACGGAGCATGTAGATGCGTCCTAACCATGTTTTAAGCAAATTTGATATTTTTGACGTTTCGGGTCAATTTTAAGCAATTTGGTCAAAATTTTACAAAAATGGTTTCCTTC
>CAKAJN010000097.1:0-46707 GCA_916613615.1 Steromphala cineraria
TAATCAAGGGGCATAACTCTTACCCACTAAAATTTTCAAAGTTGCAAAAATAGGGTTGTGACCCATCTAATTGCTCCTGGGACCATCACGAAGAACTTTTATCCATTTCCGAAGACCAAAAAAGTGCCGGTTTTCCCTAATTTGGGCGTAATCGCACTTATTAAAGCCTCGTAACCCTCAACGCGCAAGAATTCCAAGTCATCTAAGTCACCAAAAGTAGGGTTGTGGCATATCAAAATGTAGCTGAGATCATTTCGAACGACATAAGTTGGTCCAAAAATTCCAAAAAAGCGACGGTTTTCCCAATATTTGATGAAATCGCTTAATCAAGGGGCATAACTCTTACCCACTAAAATTTTCAAAGTTGCAAAAATAGGGTTGTGACCCATCTAATTGCTCCTGGGACCATCACGAAGAACTTTTATCCATTTCCGAAGACCAAAAGAGTGCCGGTTTTCCCTAATTTGGGCGTAATCGCACTTATTAAAGCCTCGTAACCCTCAACGCGCAAGAATTCCAAGTCATCTAAGTCACCAAAAGTAGGGTTGTGGCATATCAAAATGTAGCTGAGATCATTTCGAACGACATAAGTTGGTCCAAAAATTCCAAAAAAGCGACGGTTTTCCCAATATTTGATGAAATCGCTTAATCAAGGGGCATAACTCTTACCCACTAAAATTTTCAAAGTTGCAAAAATAGGGTTGTGACCCATCTAATTGCTCCTGGGACCATCACGACGAACTTTTATCCATTTCCGAAGACCAAAAAAGTGCCGGTTTTCCCTAATTTGGGCGTAATCGCACTTATTAAAGCCTCGTAACCCTCAACGCGCAAGAATTCCAAGTCATCTAAGTCACCAAAAGTAGGGTTGTGGCATATCAAAATGTAGCTGAGATCATTTCGAACGACATAAGTTGGTCCAAAAATTCCAAAAAAGCGACGGTTTTCCCAATATTTGATGAAATCGCTTAATCAAGGGGCATAACTCTTACCCACTAAAATTTTCAAAGTTGCAAAAATAGGGTTGTGACCCATCTAATTGCTCCTGGGACCATCACGAAGAACTTTTATCCATTTCCGAAGACCAAAAAAGTGCCGGTTTTCCCTAATTTGGGCGTAATCGCACTTATTAAAGCCTCGTAACCCTCAACGCGCAAGAATTCCAAGTCATCTAAGTCACCAAAAGTAGGGTTGTGGCATATCAAAATGTAGCTGAGATCATTTCGAACGACATAAGTTGGTCCAAAAATTCCAAAAAAGCGACGGTTTTCCCAATATTTGATGAAATCGCTTAATCAAGGGGCATAACTCATACCCACTAAAATTTTCAAAGTTGCAAAAATAGGGTTGTGACCCATCTAATTGCTCCTGGGACCATCACGAAGAACTTTTATCCATTTCCGAAGACCAAAAAAGTGCCGGTTTTCCCTAATTTGGGCGTAATGGCACTTATTAAAGCCTCGTAACCCTCAACGCGCAAGAATTCCAAGTCATCTAAGTCACCAAAAGTAGGGTTGTGGCATATCAAAATGTAGCTGAGATCATTTCGAACGACATAAGTTGGTCCAAAAATTCCAAAAAAGCGACGGTTTTCCCAATATTTGATGAAATCGCTTAATCAAGGGGCATAACTCTTACCCACTAAAATTTTCAAAGTTGCAAAAATAGGGTTGTGACCCATCTAATTGCTCCTGGGACCATCACGAAGAACTTTTATCCATTTCCGAAGACCAAAAAAGTGCCGGTTTTCCCTAATTTGGGCGTAATCGCACTTATTAAAGCCTCGTAACCCTCAACGCGCAAGAATTCCAAGTCATCTAAGTCACCAAAAGTAGGGTTGTGGCATATCAAAATGTAGCTGAGATCATTTCGAACGACATAAGTTGGTCCAAAAATTCCAAAAAAGCGACGGTTTTCCCAATATTTGATGAAATCGCTTAATCAAGGGGCATAACTCTTACCCACTAAAATTTTCAAAGTTGCAAAAATAGGGTTGTGACCCATCTAATTGCTCCTGGGACCATCACGAAGAACTTTTATCCATTTCCGAAGACCAAAAAAGTGCCGGTTTTCCCTAATTTGGGCGTAATCGCACTTATTAAAGCCTCGTAACCCTCAACGCGCAAGAATTCCAAGTCATCTAAGTCACCAAAAGTAGGGTTGTGGCATATCAAAATGTAGCTGAGATCATTTCGAACGACATAAGTTGGTCCAAAAATTCCAAAAAAGCGACGGTTTTCCCAATATTTGATGAAATCGCTTAATCAAGGGGCATAACTCTTACCCACTAAAATTTTCAAAGTTGCAAAAATAGGGTTGTGACCCATCTAATTGCTCCTGGGACCATCACGAAGAACTTTTATCCATTTCCGAAGACCAAAAAAGTGCCGGTTTTCCCTAATTTGGGCGTAATCGCACTTATTAAAGCCTCGTAACCCTCAACGCGCAAGAATTCCAAGTCATCTAAGTCACCAAAAGTAGGGTTGTGGCATATCAAAATGTAGCTGAGATCATTTCGAACGACATAAGTTGGTCCAAAAATTCCAAAAAAGCGACGGTTTTCCCAATATTTGATGAAATCGCTTAATCAAGGGGCATAACTCTTACCCACTAAAATTTTCAAAGTTGCAAAAATAGGGTTGTGACCCATCTAATTGCTCCTGGGACCATCACGAAGAACTTTTATCCATTTCCGAAGACCAAAAAAGTGCCGGTTTTCCCTAATTTGGGCGTAATCGCACTTATTAAAGCCTCGTAACCCTCAACGCGCAAGAATTCCAAGTCATCTAAGTCACCAAAAGTAGGGTTGTGGCATATCAAAATGTAGCTGAGATCATTTCGAACGACATAAGTTGGTCCAAAAATTCCAAAAAAGCGACGGTTTTCCCAATATTTGATGAAATCGCTTAATCAAGGGGCATAACTCTTACCCACTAAAATTTTCAAAGTTGCAAAAATAGGGTTGTGACCCATCTAATTGCTCCTGGGACCATCACGAAGAACTTTTATCCATTTCCGAAGACCAAAAAAGTGCCGGTTTTCCCTAATTTGGGCGTAATCGCACTTATTAAAGCCTCGTAACCCTCAACGCGCAAGAATTCCAAGTCATCTAAGTCACCAAAAGTAGGGTTGTGGCATATCAAAATGTAGCTGAGATCATTTCGAACGACATAAGTTGGTCCAAAAATTCCAAAAAAGCGACGGTTTTCCCAATATTTGATGAAATCGCTTAATCAAGGGGCATAACTCTTACCCACTAAAATTTTCAAAGTTGCAAAAATAGGGTTGTGACCCATCTAATTGCTCCTGGGACCATCACGAAGAACTTTTATCCATTTCCGAAGACCAAAAAAGTGCCGGTTTTCCCTAATTTGGGCGTAATCGCACTTATTAAAGCCCCGTAACCCTCAACGCGCAAGAATTCCAAGTCATCTAAGTCACCAAAAGTAGGGTTGTGGCATATCAAAATGTAGCTGAGATCATTTCGAACGACATAAGTTGGTCCAAAAATTCCAAAAAAGCGACGGTTTTCCCAATATTTGATGAAATCGCTTAATCAAGGGGCATAACTCTTACCCACTAAAATTTTCAAAGTTGCAAAAATAGGGTTGTGACCCATCTAATTGCTCCTGGGACCATCACGAAGAACTTTTATCCATTTCCGAAGACCAAAAAAGTGCCGGTTTTCCCTAATTTGGGCGTAATCGCACTTATTAAAGCCTCGTAACCCTCAACGCGCAAGAATTCCAAGTCATCTAAGTCACCAAAAGTAGGGTTGTGGCATATCAAAATGTAGCTGAGATCATTTCGAACGACATAAGTTGGTCCAAAAATTCCAAAAAAGCGACGGTTTTCCCAATATTTGATGAAATCGCTTAATCAAGGGGCATAACTCTTACCCACTAAAATTTTCAAAGTTGCAAAAATAGGGTTGTGACCCATCTAATTGCTCCTGGGACCATCACGAAGAACTTTTATCCATTTCCGAAGACCAAAAAAGTGCCGGTTTTCCCTAATTTGGGCGTAATCGCACTTATTAAAGCCTCGTAACCCTCAACGCGCAAGAATTCCAAGTCATCTAAGTCACCAAAAGTAGGGTTGTGGCATATCAAAATGTAGCTGAGATCATTTCGAACGACATAAGTTGGTCCAAAAATTCCAAAAAAGCGACGGTTTTCCCAATATTTGATGAAATCGCTTAATCAAGGGGCATAACTCTTACCCACTAAAATTTTCAAAGTTGCAAAAATAGGGTTGTGACCCATCTAATTGCTCCTGGGACCATCACGAAGAACTTTTATCCATTTCCGAAGACCAAAAAAGTGCCGGTTTTCCCTAATTTGGGCGTAATCGCACTTATTAAAGCCTCGTAACCCTCAACGCGCAAGAATTCCAAGTCATCTAAGTCACCAAAAGTATGGTTGTGGCATATCAAAATGTAGCTGAGATCATTTCGAACGACATAAGTTGGTCCAAAAATTCCAAAAAAGCGACGGTTTTCCCAATATTTGATGAAATCGCTTAATCAAGGGGCATAACTCTTACCCACTAAAATTTTCAAAGTTGCAAAAATAGGGTTGTGACCCATCTAATTGCTCCTGGGACCATCACGAAGAACTTTTATCCATTTCCGAAGACCAAAAAAGTGCCGGTTTTCCCTAATTTGGGCGTAATCGCACTTATTAAAGCCTCGTAACCCTCAACGCGCAAGAATTCCAAGTCATCTAAGTCACCAAAAGTAGGGTTGTGGCATATCAAAATGTAGCTGAGATCATTTCGAACGACATAAGTTGGTCCAAAAATTCCAAAAAAGCGACGGTTTTCCCAATATTTGATGAAATCGCTTAATCAAGGGTCATAACTCTTACCCACTAAAATGTTCAAAGTTGCAAAAATAGGGTTGTGACCCATCTAATTGCTCCTGGGACCATCACGAAGAACTTTTATCCATTTCCGAAGACCAAAAAAGTGCCGGTTTTCCCTAATTTGGGCGTAATCGCACTTATTAAAGCCTCGTAACCCTCAACGCGCAAGAATTCCAAGTCATCTAAGTCACCAAAAGTAGGGTTGTGGCATATCAAAATGTAGCTGAGATCATTTCAAACGACATAAGTTGGTCCAAAAATTCCAAAAAAGCGACGGTTTTCCCAATATTTGATGAAATCGCTTAATCAAGGGGCATAACTCTTACCCACTAAAATTTTCAAAGTTGCAAAAATAGGGTT
This sequence comes from Steromphala cineraria, assembly GCA_916613615.1. Lineage (NCBI taxonomy): Eukaryota > Metazoa > Mollusca > Gastropoda > Trochida > Trochidae > Steromphala > Steromphala cineraria. The sequence continues at coordinate 5,226 of CAKAJN010000097.1, forward strand.
GTGACCCATCTAATTGCTCCTGGGACCATCACGAAGAACTTTTATCCATTTCCGAAGACCAAAAAAGTGCCGGTTTTCCCTAATTTGGGCGTAATCGCACTTATTAAAGCCTCGTAACCCTCAACGCGCAAGAATTCCAAGTCATCTAAGTCACCAAAAGTAGGGTTGTGGCATATCAAAATGTAGCTGAGATCATTTCGAACGACATAAGTTGGTCCAAAAATTCCAAAAAAGCGACGGTTTTCCCAATATTTGATGAAATCGCTTAATCAAGGGGCATAACTCTTACCCACTAAAATTTTCAAAGTTGCAAAAATAGGGTTGTGACCCATCTAATTGCTCCTGGGACCATCACGAAGAACTTTTATCCATTTCCGAAGACCAAAAAAGTGCCGGTTTTCCCTAATTTGGGCGTAATCGCACTTATTAAAGCCTCGTAACCCTCAACGCGCAAGAATTCCAAGTCATCTAAGTCACCAAAAGTAGGGTTGTGGCATATCAAAATGTAGCTGAGATCATTTCGAACGACATAAGTTGGTCCAAAAATTCCAAAAAAGCGACGGTTTTCCCAATATTTGATGAAATCGCTTAATCAAGGGGCATAACTCTTACCCACTAAAATTTTCAAAGTTGCAAAAATAGGGTTGTGACCCATCTAATTGCTCCTGGGACCATCACGAAGAACTTTTATCCATTTCCGAAGACCAAAAAAGTGCCGGTTTTCCCTAATTTGGGCGTAATCGCACTTATTAAAGCCTCGTAACCCTCAACGCGCAAGAATTCCAAGTCATCTAAGTCACCAAAAGTAGGGTTGTGGCATATCAAAATGTAGCTGAGATCATTTCGAACGACATAAGTTGGTCCAAAAATTCCAAAAAAGCGACGGTTTTCCCAATATTTGATGAAATCGCTTAATCAAGGGGCATAACTCTTACCCACTAAAATTTTCAAAGTTGCAAAAATAGGGTTGTGACCCATCTAATTGCTCCTGGGACCATCACGAAGAACTTTTATCCATTTCCGAAGACCAAAAAAGTGCCGGTTTTCCCTAATTTGGGCGTAATCGCACTTATTAAAGCCTCGTAACCCTCAACGCGCAAGAATTCCAAGTCATCTAAGTCACCAAAAGTAGGGTTGTGGCATATCAAAATGTAGCTGAGATCATTTCGAACGACATAAGTTGGTCCAAAAATTCCAAAAAAGCGACGGTTTTCCCAATATTTGATGAAATCGCTTAATCAAGGGGCATAACTCTTACCCACTAAAATTTTCAAAGTTGCAAAAATAGGGTTGTGACCCATCTAATTGCTCCTGGGACCATCACGAAGAACTTTTATCCATTTCCGAAGACCAAAAAAGTGCCGGTTTTCCCTAATTTGGGCGTAATCGCACTTATTAAAGCCTCGTAACCCTCAACGCGCAAGAATTCCAAGTCATCTAAGTCACCAAAAGTAGGGTTGTGGCATATCAAAATGTAGCTGAGATCATTTCGAACGACATAAGTTGGTCCAAAAATTCCAAAAAAGCGACGATTTTCCCAATATTTGATGAAATCACTTAATCAAGGGGCATAACTCTTACCCACTAAAATTTTCAAAGTTGCAAAAATAGGGTTGTGACCCATCTAATTGCTCCTGGGACCATCACGAAGAACTTTTATCCATTTCCGAAGACCAAAAAAGTGCCGGTTTTCCCTAATTTGGGCGTAATCGCACTTATTAAAGCCTCGTAACCCTCAACGCGCAAGAATTCCAAGTCATCTAAGTCACCAAAAGTAGGGTTGTGGCATATCAAAATGTAGCTGAGATCATTTCGAACGACATAAGTTGGTCCAAAAATTCCAAAAAAGCGACGGTTTTCCCAATATTTGATGAAATCGCTTAATCAAGGGGCATAACTCTTACCCACTAAAATTTTCAAAGTTGCAAAAATAGGGTTGTGACCCATCTAATTGCTCCTGGGACCATCACGAAGAACTTTTATCCATTTCCGAAGACCAAAAAAGTGCCGGTTTTCCCTAATTTGGGCGTAATCGCACTTATTAAAGCCTCGTAACCCTCAACGCGCAAGAATTCCAAGTCATCTAAGTCACCAAAAGTAGGGTTGTGGCATATCAAAATGTAGCTGAGATCATTTCGAACGACATAAGTTGGTCCAAAAATTCCAAAAAAGCGACGGTTTTCCCAATATTTGATGAAATCGCTTAATCAAGGGGCATAACTCTTACCCACTAAAATTTTCAAAGTTGCAAAAATAGGGTTGTGACCCATCTAATTGCTCCTGGGACCATCACGAAGAACTTTTATCCATTTCCGAAGACCAAAAAAGTGCCGGTTTTCCCTAATTTGGGCGTAATCGCACTTATTAAAGCCTCGTAACCCTCAACGCGCAAGAATTCCAAGTCATCTAAGTCACCAAAAGTAGGGTTGTGGCATATCAAAATGTAGCTGAGATCATTTCGAACGACATAAGTTGGTCCAAAAATTCCAAAAAAGCGACGGTTTTCCCAATATTTGATGAAATCGCTTAATCAAGGGGCATAACTCTTAAACACTAAAATTTTCAAAGTTGCAAAAATAGGGTTGTGACCCATCTAATTGCTCCTGGGACCATCACGAAGAACTTTTATCCATTTCCGAAGACCAAAAAAGTGCCGGTTTTCCCTAATTTGGGCGTAATCGCACTTATTAAAGCCTCGTAACCCTCAACGCGCAAGAATTCCAAGTCATCTAAGTCACCAAAAGTAGGGTTGTGGCATATCAAAATGTAGCTGAGATCATTTCGAACGACATAAGTTGGTCCAAAAATTCCAAAAAAGCGACGGTTTTCCCAATATTTGATGAAATCGCTTAATCAAGGGGCATAACTCTTACCCACTAAAATTTTCAAAGTTGCAAAAATAGGGTTGTGACCCATCTAATTGCTCCTGGGACCATCACGAAGAACTTTTATCCATTTCCGAAGACCAAAAAAGTGCCGGTTTTCCCTAATTTGGGCGTAATCGCACTTATTAAAGCCTCGTAACCCTCAACGCGCAAGAATTCCAAGTCATCTAAGTCACCAAAAGTAGGGTTGTGGCATATCAAAATGTAGCTGAGATCATTTCGAACGACATAAGTTGGTCCAAAAATTCCAAAAAAGCGACGGTTTTCCCAATATTTGATGAAATCGCTTAATCAAGGGGCATAACTCTTACCCACTAAAATTTTCAAAGTTGCAAAAATAGGGTTGTGACCCATCTAATTGCTCCTGGGACCATCACGAAGAACTTTTATCCATTTCCGAAGACCAAAAAAGTGCCGGTTTTCCCTAATTTGGGCGTAATCGCACTTATTAAAGCCTCGTAACCCTCAACGCGCAAGAATTCCAAGTCATCTAAGTCACCAAAAGTAGGGTTGTGGCATATCATATAGCTGAGATCATTTCGAACGACATAAGTTGGTCCAAAAATTCCAAAAAAAGCGACGGTTTTCCCAATATTTGATGAAATCGCTTAATCAAGGGGCATAACTCTTACCCACTAAAATTTTCAAAGTTGCAAAAATAGGGTTGTGACCCATCTAATTGCTCCTGGGACCATCACGAAGAACTTTTATCCATTTCCGAAGACCAAAAAAGTGCCGGTTTTCCCTAATTTGGGCGTAATCGCACTTATTAAAGCCTCGTAACCCTCAACGCCCAAAAAATTCCAAAAAAGCGACGGTTTTCCCAATATTTGATGAAATCGCTTAATCAAGGGGCATAACTCTTACCCACTAAAATTTTCAAAGTTGCAAAAATAGGGTTGTGACCCATCTAATTGCTCCTGGGACCATCACGAAGAACTTTTATCCATTTCCGAAGACCAAAAAAAGTGCCGGTTTTCCCTAATTTGGGCGTAATCGCACTTATTAAAGCCTTGTAACCCTCAACGCGCAAGAATTCCAAGTCCATCTAAGTCACCAAAAGTAGGGTTGTGGCATATCAAAATGTAGCTGAGATCATTGTCGAACGACATAAGTTGGTCAAAAAAATCCAAAAAAGCGACGGTTTTCCCAATATTTGATGAAATCGCTTAATCAAGGGGCATAACTCTTACCCACTAAAATTTTCAAAGTTGCAAAAATAGGGTTGTGACCCATCTAATTGCTCCTGGGACCATCACGAAGAACTTTTATATCCATTTCCGAAGACCAAAAAAGTGCCGGTTTTCCCTAATTTGGGCGTAATCGCACTTATTAAAGCCCTCGTAACCCTCAACGCGCAAGAATTCCAAGTCATCTAAGTCACCAAAAGTAGGGTTGTGGCATATCAAAATGTAGCTGAGATCATTTCGAACGACATAAGTTGTCCAAAAATTCCAAAAAAGCGACGGTTTTTCCCCAATATTTGATGAAATCGCTTAATCAAGGGGGCATAACTCTTACCCACTAAAATTTTCAAAGTTGCAAAAATAGGGTTGTGACCCATCTAATTGCTCCTGGGACCATCACGAAGAACTTTTATTCCATTTCCGAAGACCAAAAAAGTGCCGGTTTTCCCCTAATTTGGGCGTAATCGCACTTATTAAAGCCTCGTAACCCTCAACGCGCAAGAATTCCAAGTCATCTAAGTCACCAAAAGTAGGGTTGTGGCATATCAAAATGTAGCTGAGATCATTTCGAACGACATAAGTTGGTCCAAAAAATTCCAAAAAAGCGACGGTTTTCCCAATATTGATGAAATCGCTTAATCAAGGGGCATAACTCTTACCCACTAAAATTTTCAAAGTTGCAAAAATAGGGTTGTGACCCATCTAATTGCTCCTGGGACCATCACGAAGAACTTTTATCCATTTCCGAAGACCAAAAAAGTGCCGGTTTTCCCTAATTTGGGCGTAATCGCACTTATTAAAGCCTCGTAAACCCTCAACGCGCAAGAATTCCAAGTCATCTAAGTCACCAAAAGTAGGGTTGTGGCATATCAAAATGTAGCTGAGATCATTTCGAACGACATAAGTTGGTCCAAAAATTCCAAAAAAGCGACGGTTTTCCCAATATTTTGATGAAATCGCTTAATCAAGGGGCATAACTCTTACCCACTAAAATTTTCAAAGTTGCAAAAATAGGGTTGTGACCCATCTAATTGCTCCTGGGACCATCACGAAGAACTTTTAACCATTTCCGAAGACCAAAAAAAGTGCAGGTTTTCCCTAATTTGGGCGTAATCGCACTTATTAAAGCCTCGTAACCCTCAACGCGCAAGAATTCCAAGTCATCTAAGTCACCAAAAGTAGGGTTGTGGCATATCAAAATGTAGCTGAGATCATTTCGAACGACATAAGTTGGTCCAAAATTCCAAAAAAAAGCGACGGTTTTCCCAATATTTGATGAAATCGCTTAATCAAGGGGCATAACTCTTACCCACTAAAATTTTCAAAGTTGCAAAATATAGGGTTGTGACCCATCTAATTGCTCCTGGGACCATCACGAAGAACTTTTATTATCCATTTCCGAAGACCAAAAAAGTGCCGGTTTTCCTTATTTTGGGCGTAATCGCACTTATTAAAAGCCTCGTAACCCTCAACGCGCAAGAATTCCAAGTCATCTAAGTCACCAAAAGTAGGGTTGTGGCATATCAAAATGTAGCTGAGATCATTTCGAACGACATAAGTTGGTCCAAAAATTCCAAAAAAGCGACGGTTTTCCCAATATTTGATGAAATCGCTTAATCAAGGGGCATAACTCTTACCCACTAAAATTTTCAAAGTTGCAAAAATAGGGTTGTGACCCATCTAATTGCTCCTGGGACCATCACGAAGAACTTTTATCCATTTCCGAAGACCAAAAAAGTGCCGGTTTTCCCTAATTTGGGCGTAATCGCACTTATTAAAGCCTCGTAACCCTCAACGAGCAAGAATTCCAAGTCATCTAAGTCACCAAAAGTAGGGTTGTGGCATATCAAAATGTAGCTGAGATCATTTCGAACGACATAAGTTGGTCCAAAAATTCCAAAAAAGCGACGGTTTTCCCAATATTTGATGAAATCGCTTAATCAAGGGGCATAACTCTTACCCACTAAAATTTTCAAAGTTGCAAAAATAGGGTTGTGACCCATCTAATTGCTCCTTGGGACCATCACGAAGAACTTTTATCCATTTCCGAAGACCAAAAAAGTGCCGGTTTTCCCTAATTTGGGCGTAATCGCACTTATTAAAGCCTCGTAACCCCTCAACGCGCAAGAATTCCAAGTCATCTAAGTCACCAAAAGTAAGGGGTTGTGGCATATCAAAATGTAGCTGAGATCATTTCGAACGACATAAGTTGGTCCAAAAATTCCAAAAAAAGCGACGGTTTTCCCAATATTTGATGAAATCGCTTAATCAAGGGGCATAACTCTTACCCACTAAAATTTTCAAAGTTGCAAAAATAGGGTTGTGACCCATCTAATTGCTCCTGGGACCATCACGAAGAACTTTTATCCATTTCCGAAGACCAAAAAAGTGCCGGTTTTCCCTAATTTGGGCGTAATCGCACTTATTAGGCCTCGTAACCTCAACGCGCAAGAATTCCAAGTCATCTAAGTCACCAAAAGTAGGGTTGTGGCATATCAAAATGTAGCTGAGATCATTTCGAACGACATAAGTTGGTCCAAAAATTCCAAAAAAGCGACGGTTTTCCCAATATTTGATGAAATCGCTTAATCAAGGGGCATAACTCTTACCCACTAAAATTTTCAAAGTTGCAAAAATAGGGGTTGTGACCCATCTAATTGCTCCTGGGACCATCACGAAGAACTTTTATCCATTTCCGAAGACCAAAAAAGTGCCGTTTTCCCTAATTTGGGCGTAATCGCACTTATTAAAGCCTCGTAACCCTCAACGCGCAAGAATTCCAAGTCATCTAAGTCACCAAAAGTAGGGTTTTGTGGCATATCAAAAATGTAGCTGAGATCATTCGAACGACATAAGTTGGTCCAAAAATTCCAAAAAAGCGACGGTTTTCCCCAATATTTGATGAAATCGCTTAATCAAGGGGCATAAACTCTTACCCACTAAAATTTTCAAAGTTGCAAAATAGGGTTGTGACCCATCTAATTGCTCCTGGGGACCATCACGAAGAACTTTTATCCATTTCCGAAGACCAAAAAAGTGCCGGTTTTCCCTAATTTGGGCGTAATCGCACTTATTAAAGCCTCGTAACCCTCAACGCGCAAGAATTCCAAGTCATCTAAGTCACCAAAAGTAGGGTTGTGGCATATCAAAATGTAGCTGAAATCATTTCGAACGACATAAGTTGGTCCAAAAAATTCCAAAAAAAGCGACGGTTTTCCCAATATTTGATGAAATCGCTTAATCAAGGGGCATAACTCTTTTCCCACTAAAATTTTCAAAGTTGCAAAAATAGGGTTGTTGACCCATCTAATTGCTCCTGGGACCATCACGAAGAACTTTTAATATCCATTTCCGAAGACCAAAAATAGTGCCGGTTTTTCCCTAATTTGGGCGTAATCGCACTTATTAAAGCCTCGTAACCCTCAACGCGCAAGAATTCCAAGTCATCTAAGTCACCAAAAGTAGGGTTGTGGCATATCAAAATGTAGCTGAGATCATTTCGAACGACATAAGTTGGTCCAAAAATTCCAAAAAAGCGACTGTTTTTCCCAATATTTGATGAAATCGCTTAATCAAGGGGCATAACTCTTACCCACTAAAATTTTCAAAGTTGCAAAAATAGGGTTGTGACCCATCTAATTGCTCCTGGGACCATCACGAAGAACTTTTATCCATTTCCGAAGACCAAAAAAAGTGCCGGTTTTCCCTATTTGGGCGTAATCGCACTTATTAAAGCCTCGTAACCCTCAACGCGCAAGAATTCCAAGTCATCTAAGTCACCAAAAGTAGGGTTGTGGCATATCAAAATGTAGCTGAGATCATTTCGAACGACATAAGTTGGTCCAAAAATTCCAAAAAAGCGACGGTTTTCCACCAATATTTGATGAAATCGCTTAATCAAGGGGGCATAACTCTTACCCACTAAAATTTTCAAAGTTGCAAAAATAGGGTTGTGACCCATCTAATTGCTCCTGGGACCATCACGAAGAACTTTTATCCATTTCCGAAGACCAAAAAAGTGCCGGTTTTCCCTAATTTGGGCGTAATCGCACTTATTAAAGCCTCGTAACCCTCAACGCGCAAGAATTCCAAGTCATCTAAGTCACCAAAAGTAGGGTTGTGGCATATCAAAATGTAGCTGAGATCATTTCGAACGACATAAGTTGGTCCAAAAATTCCAAAAAAGCGCTGTTTTCCCAATATTTGATTGAAATCGCTTAATCAAGGGGCATAACTCTTACCCACTAAAATTTTCAAAGTTGCAAAAATAGGGTTGTGACCCATCTAATTGCTCCTGGGACCATCACGAAGAACTTTTATCCATTTCCGAAGACCAAAAAAGTGCCGGTTTTCCCTAATTTGGGCGTAATCGGCACTTATTAAAGCCTCGTAACCCTCAACGCGCAAGAATTCCAAGTCATCTAAGTCACCAAAAGTAGGGTTGTGGCATATCAAAATGTAGCTGAGATCATTTCGAACGACATAAGTTGGTCCAAAAATTCCAAAAAAGCGACGGTTTTCCCAATATTTGATGAAATCGCTTAATCAAGGGGCATAACTCTTACCCACTAAAATTTTCAAAGTTGCAAAAATAGGGTTGTGACCCATCTAATTGCTCCTGGGACCATCACGAAGAACTTTTTATCCATTTCCGAAGACCAAAAAAGTGCCGGTTTTTCCCTAATTTGGGCGTAATCGCACTTATTAAAGCTCGTAACCCTCAACGCGCAAGAATTCCAAGTCATCTAAGTCACCAAAAGTAGGGTTGTGGCATATCAAAATGTAGCTGAGATCATTTTCGAACGACATAAGTTGGTCCAAAAATTCCAAAAAAAGCGACGGTTTTCCCAATATTTGATGAAATCGCTTAATCAAGGGGCATAACTCTTACCCACTAAAATTTTCAAAGTTGCAAAAAATAGGGTTGTGACCCATCTAATTGCTCCTGGGGACCATCACGAAGAACTTTTATCCATTTCCGAAGACCAAAAAAGTGCCTGGTTTTCCCTAATTTGGGCGTAATCGCACTTATTAAAGCCTCGTAACCCTCAACGCGCAAGAATTCCAAGTCATCTAAGTCACCAAAAGTAGGGTTGTGGCATATCAAAATGTAGCTGAGATCATTTCGAACGACATAAGTTGGTCCAAAAATTCCAAAAAAGCGACGGTTTTCCCAATATTTGATGAAATCGCTTAATCAAGGGGCATAACTCTTACCCACTAAAAATTTTCAAAGTTGCAAAAATAGGGTTGTGACCCATCTAATTGCTCCTGGGACCATCACGAAGAACTTTTATCCATTTCCGAAGACCAAAAAAGTGCCGGTTTTCCCTAATTTGGGCGTAATCGCACTTATTAAAGCCTCGTAACCCTCAACGCGCAAGAATTCCAAGTCATCTAAGTCACCAAAAGTAGGGTTGTGGCATATCAAAATGTAGCTGAGATCATTTCGAACGACATAAGTTGGTCCAAAAATTCCAAAAAAGCGACGGTTTTCCCAATATTTGATGAAATCGCTTAATCAAGGGGCATAACTCTTACCCACTAAAATTTTCAAAGTTGCAAAAATAGGGTTGTGACCCATCTAATTGCTCCTGGGACCATCACGAAGAACTTTTATCCATTTCCGAAGACCAAAAAAGTGCCGGTTTTTCCCTAATTTGGGCGTAATCGCACTTATTAAAGCCTCGTAACCCTCAACGCGCAAGAATTCCAAGTCATCTAAGTCACCAAAAGTAGGGTTGTGGCATATCAAAATGTAGCTGAGATCATTTCGAACGACATAAGTTGGTCCAAAAATTCCAAAAAAGCGACGGTTTTCCCAATATTTGATGAAATCGCTTAATCAAGGGGCATAACTCTTACCCACTAAAATTTTCAAAGTTGCAAAAATAGGGTTGTGACCCATCTAATTGCTCCTGGGACCATCACGAAGAACTTTTATCCATTTCCGAAGACCAAAAAAGTGCCGGTTTTCCCTAATTTGGGCGTAATCGCACTTATTAAAGCCTCGTAACCCTCAACGCGCAAGAATTCCAAGTCATCTAAGTCACCAAAAGTAGGGTTGTGGCATATCAAAATGTAGCTGAGATCATTTCGAACGACATAAGTTGGTCCAAAAAATTCCAAAAAAGCGACGGTTTTCCCAATATTTGATGAAATCGCTTAATCAAGGGGCATAACTCTTACCCACTAAAATTTTCAAAGTTGCAAAAATAGGGTTGTGACCCATCTAATTGCTCCTGGGACCATCACGAAGAACTTTTATCCATTTCCGAAGACCAAAAAAGTGCCGGTTTTCCCTAATTTGGGCGTAATCGCACTTATTAAAGCCTCGTAACCCTCAACGCGCAAGAATTCCAAGTCATCTAAGTCACCAAAAGTAGGGTTGTGGCATATCAAAATGTAGCTGAGATCATTTCGAACGACATAAGTTGGTCCAAAAATTCCAAAAAAGCGACGGTTTTCCCAATATTTGATGAAATCGCTTAATCAAGGGGCATAACTCTTACCCACTAAAATTTTCAAAGTTGCAAAAATAGGGTTGTGACCCATCTAATTGCTCCTGGGACCATCACGAAGAACTTTTATCCATTTCCGAAGACCAAAAAAGTGCCGGTTTTCCCTAATTTGGGCGTAATCGCACTTATTAAAGCCTCGTAACCCTCAACGCGCAAGAATTCCAAGTCATCTAAGTCACCAAAAGTAGGGTTGTGGCATATCAAAATGTAGCTGAGATCATTTCGAACGACATAAGTTGGTCCAAAAATTCCAAAAAAGCGACGGTTTTCCCAATATTTGATGAAATCGCTTAATCAAGGGGCATAACTCTTACCCACTAAAATTTTCAAAGTTGCAAAAATAGGGTTGTGACCCATCTAATTGCTCCTGGGACCATCACGAAGAACTTTTATCCATTTCCGAAGACCAAAAAAGTGCCGGTTTTCCCTAATTTGGGCGTAATCGCACTTATTAAAGCCTCGTAACCCTCAACGCGCAAGAATTCCAAGTCATCTAAGTCACCAAAAGTAGGGTTGTGGCATATCAAAATGTAGCTGAGATCATTTCGAACGACATAAGTTGGTCCAAAAATTCCAAAAAAGCGACGGTTTTCCCAATATTTGATGAAATCGCTTAATCAAGGGGCATAACTCTTACCCACTAAAATTTTCAAAGTTGCAAAAATAGGGTTGTGACCCATCTAATTGCTCCTGGGACCATCACGAAGAACTTTTATCCATTTCCGAAGACCAAAAAAGTGCCGGTTTTCCCTAATTTGGGCGTAATCGCACTTATTAAAGCCTCGTAACCCTCAACGCGCAAGAATTCCAAGTCATCTAAGTCACCAAAAGTAGGGTTGTGGCATATCAAAATGTAGCTGAGATCATTTCGAACGACATAAGTTGGTCCAAAAATTCCAAAAAAGCGACGGTTTTCCCAATATTTGATGAAATCGCTTAATCAAGGGGCATAACTCTTACCCACTAAAATTTTCAAAGTTGCAAAAATAGGGTTGTGACCCATCTAATTGCTCCTGGGACCATCACGAAGAACTTTTATCCATTTCCGAAGACCAAAAAAGTGCCGGTTTTCCCTAATTTGGGCGTAATCGCACTTATTAAAGCCTCGTAACCCTCAACGCGCAAGAATTCCAAGTCATCTAAGTCACCAAAAGTAGGGTTGTGGCATATCAAAATGTAGCTGAGATCATTTCGAACGACATAAGTTGGTCCAAAAATTCCAAAAAAGCGACGGTTTTCCCAATATTTGATGAAATCGCTTAATCAAGGGGCATAACTCTTACCCACTAAAATTTTCAAAGTTGCAAAAATAGGGTTGTGACCCATCTAATTGCTCCTGGGACCATCACGAAGAACTTTTATCCATTTCCGAAGACCAAAAAAGTGCCGGTTTTCCCTAATTTGGGCGTAATCGCACTTATTAAAGCCTCGTAACCCTCAACGCGCAAGAATTCCAAGTCATCTAAGTCACCAAAAGTAGGGTTGTGGCATATCAAAATGTAGCTGAGATCATTTCGAACGACATAAGTTGGTCCAAAAATTCCAAAAAAGCGACGGTTTTCCCAATATTTGATGAAATCGCTTAATCAAGGGGCATAACTCTTACCCACTAAAATTTTCAAAGTTGCAAAAATAGGGTTGTGACCCATCTAATTGCTCCTGGGACCATCACGAAGAACTTTTATCCATTTCCGAAGACCAAAAAAGTGCCGGTTTTCCCTAATTTGGGCGTAATCGCACTTATTAAAGCCTCGTAACCCTCAACGCGCAAGAATTCCAAGTCATCTAAGTCACCAAAAGTAGGGTTGTGGCATATCAAAATGTAGCTGAGATCATTTCGAACGACATAAGTTGGTCCAAAAATTCCAAAAAAGCGACGGTTTTCCCAATATTTGATGAAATCGCTTAATCAAGGGGCATAACTCTTACCCACTAAAATTTTCAAAGTTGCAAAAATAGGGTTGTGACCCATCTAATTGCTCCTGGGACCATCACGAAGAACTTTTATCCATTTCCGAAGACCAAAAAAGTGCCGGTTTTCCCTAATTTGGGCGTAATCGCACTTATTAAAGCCTCGTAACCCTCAACGCGCAAGAATTCCAAGTCATCTAAGTCACCAAAAGTAGGGTTGTGGCATATCAAAATGTAGCTGAGATCATTTCGAACGACATAAGTTGGTCCAAAAATTCCAAAAAAGCGACGGTTTTCCCAATATTTGATGAAATCGCTTAATCAAGGGGCATAACTCTTACCCACTAAAATTTTCAAAGTTGCAAAAATAGGGTTGTGACCCATCTAATTGCTCCTGGGACCATCACGAAGAACTTTTATCCATTTCCGAAGACCAAAAAAGTGCCGGTTTTCCCTAATTTGGGCGTAATCGCACTTATTAAAGCCTCGTAACCCTCAACGCGCAAGAATTCCAAGTCATCTAAGTCACCAAAAGTAGGGTTGTGGCATATCAAAATGTAGCTGAGATCATTTCGAACGACATAAGTTGGTCCAAAAATTCCAAAAAAGCGAACGGTTTTCCCAATATTTGATGAAATCGCTTAATCAAGGGGCATAACTCTTACCCACTAAAATTTTCAAAGTTGCAAAAATAGGGTTGTGACCCATCTAATTGCTCCTGGGACCATCACGAAGAACTTTTATCCATTTCCGAAGACCAAAAAAGTGCCGGTTTTCCCTAATTTGGGGGTAATCGCACTTATTAAAGCCTCGTAACCCTCAACGCGCAAGAATTCCAAGTCATCTAAGTCACCAAAAGTAGGGTTGTGGCATATCAAAATGTAGCTGAGATCATTTCGAACGACATAAGTTGGTCCAAAAATTCCAAAAAAGCGACGGTTTTCCCAATATTTGATGAAATCGCTTAATCAAGGGGCATAACTCTTACCCACTAAAATTTTCAAAGTTGCAAAAAATAGGGTTGTGACCCATCTAATTGCTCCTGGGACCATCACGAAGAACTTTTTATCCATTTCCGAAGACCAAAAAAGTGCCGGTTTTCCCTAATTTTGGGCGTAATCGCACTTATTAAAGCCTCGTAACCCTCAACGCGCAAGAATTCCAAGTCATCTAAGTCACCAAAAGTAGGGTTGTGGCATATCAAAATGTAGCTGAGATCATTCGAACGACATAAGTTTGGTCCAATAAATTCCAAAAAAGCGACGGTTTTCCCAATATTGATGAAATCGCTTAATCAAGGGGCATAACTCTTACCCACTAAAATTTTCAAAGTTGCAAAAAATAGGGTTGTGACCCATCTAATTGCTCCTGGGACCATCACGAAAGAACTTTTATCCATTTCCGAAGACCAAAAAAGTGCCGGTTTTCCCTAATTTGGGCGTAATCGCACTTATTAAAGCCTCGTAACCCTCAACGCGCAAGAATTCCAAGTCATCTAAGTCACCAAAAGTAGGGTTGTGGCATATCAAAATGTAGCTGAGATCATTTCGAACGACATAAGTTGGTCCAAAAATTCCAAAAAAGCGACGGTTTTCCCAATATTTGATGAAATCGCTTAATCAAGGGGGCATAACTCTTACCCACTAAAATTTTCAAAGTTGCAAAAATAGGGTTGTGACCCATCTAATTGCTCCTGGGACCATCACGAAGAACTTTTATATCCATTTCCGAAGACCAAAAAAGTGCGGTTTTCCCTAATTTGGGCGTAATCGCACTTATTAAAGCCTCGTAACCCTCAACGCGCAAGAATTCCAAGTCATCTAAGTCACCAAAGTAGGGTTGTGGCATATCAAAATGTAGCTGAGATCATTTCGAACGACATAAGTTGGTCCAAAAATTCCAAAAAAAGCGACGGTTTTCCCAATATTTGATGAAATCGCTTAATCAAGGGGCATAACTCTTACCCACTAAAATTTTCAAAGTTGCAAAAATAGGGTTGTGACCCATCTAATTGCTCCTGGGACCATCACGAAGAACTTTTATCCATTTCCGAAGACCAAAAAAGTGCCGGTTTTTCCCTAATTTGGGCGTAATCGCACTTATTAAAGCCTCGTAACCCTCAACGCGCAAGAATTCCAAGTCATCTAAGTCACCAAAAAGTAGGGTTGTGGCATATCAAAATGTAGCTGAGATCATTTCGAACGACATAAGTTGGTCCAAAAATTCCAAAAAAGGCGACGGTTTTCCCAATATTTGATGAAATCGCTTAATCAAGGGGCATAACTCTTACCCACTAAAATTTTCAAAGTTGCAAAAATAGGGGTTGTGGACCCATCTAATTGCTCCTGGGACCATCACGAAGAACTTTTATATCCATTTCCGAAGACCAAAAAAGTGCCGGTTTTTCCCTAATTTGGGCGTTAATCGCACTTATTAAAGCCTCGTAACCCTCAACGCGCAAGAATTCCAAGTCATCTAAGTCACCAAAAGTAGGGTTGTGGCCATATCAAAATGTAGCTGAGATCATTTCGAACGACATAAGTTGGTCCAAAAATTCCAAAAAAGGCGACGGTTTTCCCAATATTTGATGAAATCGCTTAATCAAGGGGGCATAACTCTTACCCACTAAAATTTTCAAAGTTGCAAAAAATAGGGTTGTGACCCATCTAATTGCTCCTGGGACCATCACGAAGAACTTTTATCCATTTCCGAAGACCAAAAAAGTGCCGGTTTTCCCTAATTTGGGCGTAATCGCACTTATTAAAGCCTCGTAACCTCAACGCGCAAGAATTCCAAGTCATCTAAGTCACCAAAAGTAGGGTTGTGGCATATCAAAATGTAGCTGAGATCATTTTGAACGACATAAGTTGGTCCAAAAATTCCAAAAAAGCGACGGTTTTTCCCAATATTTGATGAAATCGCTTAATCAAGGGGCATAACTCTTACCCACTAAAATTTTCAAAGTTGCAAAAATAGGGTTGTGACCCATCTAATTGCTCCTGGGACCATCACGAAGAACTTTTATCCATTTCCGAAGACCAAAAAAGTGCCGGTTTTCCCTAATTTGGGCGTAATCGCACTTATTAAAGCCTCGTAACCCTCAACGCGCAAGAATTCCAAGTCATCTAAGTCACCAAAAGTAGGGTTGTGGCATATCAAAATGTAGCTGAGATCATTTCGAACGACATAAGTTGGTCCAAAAATTCCAAAAAAGGCGACGGTTTTCCCAATATTTGATGAAATCGCTTAATCAAGGGGCATAACTCTTACCCACTAAAATTTTCAAAGTTGCAAAAATAGGGTTGTGACCCATCTAATTGCTCCTGGGACCATCACGAAGAACTTTTATCCATTTCCGAAGACCAAAAAAGTGCCGGTTTTCCCTAATTTGGGCGTAATCGCACTTATTAAAGCCTCGTAACCCTCAACGCGCAAGAATTCCAAGTCATCTAAGTCACCAAAAGTAGGGTTGTGGCATATCAAAATGTAGCTGAGATCATTTTGAACGACATAAGTTGGTCCAAAAATTCCAAAAAAGCGACGGTTTTCCCAATATTTGATGAAATCGCTTAATCAAGGGGCATAACTCTTACCCACTAAAATTTTCAAAGTTGCAAAAATAGGGTTGTGACCCATCTAATTGCTCCTGGGACCATCACGAAGAACTTTTATCCATTTCCGAAGACCAAAAAAGTGCCGGTTTTCCCTAATTTGGGCGTAATCGCACTTATTAAAGCCTCGTAACCCTCAACGCGCAAGAATTCCAAGTCATCTAAGTCACCAAAAGTAGGGTTGTGGCATATCAAAATGTAGCTGAGATCATTTCGAACGACATAAGTTGGTCCAAAAATTCCAAAAAAGCGACGGTTTTCCCAATATTTGATGAAATCGCTTAATCAAGGGGCATAACTCTTACCCACTAAAATTTTCAAAGTTGCAAAAATAGGGTTGTGACCCATCTAATTGCTCCTGGGACCATCACGAAGAACTTTTATCCATTTCCGAAGACCAAAAAAGTGCCGGTTTTCCCTAATTTGGGCGTAATCGCACTTATTAAAGCCTCGTAACCCTCAACGCGCAAGAATTCCAAGTCATCTAAGTCACCAAAAGTAGGGTTGTGGCATATCAAAATGTAGCTGAGATCATTTCGAACGACATAAGTTGGTCCAAAAATTCCAAAAAAGCGACGGTTTTCCCAATATTTGATGAAATCGCTTAATCAAGGGGCATAACTCTTACCCACTAAAATTTTCAAAGTTGCAAAAATAGGGTTGTGACCCATCTAATTGCTCCTGGGACCATCACGAAGAACTTTTATCCATTTCCGAAGACCAAAAAAGTGCCGGTTTTCCCTAATTTGGGCGTAATCGCACTTATTAAAGCCTCGTAACCCTCAACGCGCAAGAATTCCAAGTCATCTAAGTCACCAAAAGTAGGGTTGTGGCATATCAAAATGTAGCTGAGATCATTTCGAACGACATAAGTTGGTCCAAAAATTCCAAAAAAGCGACGGTTTTCCCAATATTTGATGAAATCGCTTAATCAAGGGGCATAACTCTTACCCACTAAAATTTTCAAAGTTGCAAAAATAGGGTTGTGACCCATCTAATTGCTCCTGGGACCATCACGAAGAACTTTTATCCATTTCCGAAGACCAAAAAAGTGCCGGTTTTCCCTAATTTGGGCGTAATCACACTTATTAAAGCCTCGTAACCCTCAACGCGCAAGAATTCCAAGTCATCAAAGTCACCAAAAGTAGGGTTGTGGCATATCAAAATGTAGCTGAGATCATTTCGAACGACATAAGTTGGTCCAAAAATTCCAAAAAAGCGACGGTTTTCCCAATATTTGATGAAATCGCTTAATCAAGGGGCATAACTCTTACCCACTAAAATTTTCAAAGTTGCAAAAATAGGGTTGTGACCCATCTAATTGCTCCTGGGACCATCATGAAGAACTTTTATCCATTTCCGAAGACCAAAAAAGTGCCGGTTTTCCCTAATTTGGGCGTAATCGCACTTATTAAAACCTCGTAACCCTCAACGCGCAAGAATTCCAAGTCATCTAAGTCACCAAAAGTAGGGTTGTGGCATATCAAAATGTAGCTGAGATCATTTCGAACGACATAAGTTGGTCCAAAAATTCCAAAAAAGCGACGGTTTTCCCAATATTTGATGAAATCGCTTAATCAAGGGGCATAACTCTTACCCACTAAAATTTTCAAAGTTGCAAAAATAGGGTTGTGACCCATCTAATTGCTCCTGGGACCATCACGAAGAACTTTTATCCATTTCCGAAGACCAAAAAAAGTGCCGGTTTTCCCTAATTTGGGCGTAATCGCACTTATTAAAGCCTCGTAACCCTCAACGCGCAAGAATTCCAAGTCATCTAAGTCACCAAAAGTAGGGTTGTGGCATATCAAAATGTAGCTGAGATCATTTCGAACGACATAAGTTGGTCCAAAAATTCCAAAAAAGCGACGGTTTTCCCAATATTTGATGAAATCGCTTAATCAAGGGGCATAACTCTTACCCACTAAAATTTTCAAAGTTGCAAAAATAGGGTTGTGACCCATCTAATTGCTCCTGGGACCATCACGAAGAACTTTTATCCATTTCCGAAGACCAAAAAAGTGCCGGTTTTCCCTAATTTGGGCGTAATCGCACTTATTAAAGCCTCGTAACCCTCAACGCGCAAGAATTCCAAGTCATCTAAGTCACCAAAAGTAGGGTTGTGGCATATCAAAATGTAGCTGAGATCATTTCGAACGACATAAGTTGGTCCAAAAATTCCAAAAAAGCGACGGTTTTCCCAATATTTGATGAAATCGCTTAATCAAGGGGCATAACTCTTACCCACTAAAATTTTCAAAGTTGCAAAAATAGGGTTGTGACCCATCTAATTGCTCCTGGGACCATCACGAAGAACTTTTATCCATTTCCGAAGACCAAAAAAGTGCCGGTTTTCCCTAATTTGGGCGTAATCGCACTTATTAAAGCCTCGTAACCCTCAACGCGCAAGAATTCCAAGTCATCTAAGTCACCAAAAGTAGGGTTGTGGCATATCAAAATGTAGCTGAGATCATTTCGAACGACATAAGTTGGTCCAAAAATTCCAAAAAAGCAACGGTTTTCCCAATATTTGATGAAATCGCTTAATCAAGGGGCATAACTCTTACCCACTAAAATTTTCAAAGTTGCAAAAATAGGGTTGTGACCCATCTGATTGCTCCTGGGACCATCACGAAGAACTTTTATCCATTTCCGAAGACCAAAAAAGTGCCGGTTTTCCCTAATTTGGGCGTAATCGCACTTATTAAAGCCTCGTAACCCTCAACGCGCAAGAATTCCAAGTCATCTAAGTCACCAAAAGTAGGGTTGTGGCATATCAAAATGTAGCTGAGATCATTTCGAACGACATAAGTTGGTCCAAAAATTCCAAAAAAGCGACGGTTTTCCCAATATTTGATGAAATCGCTTAATCAAGGGGCATAACTCTTACCCACTAAAATTTTCAAAGTTGCAAAAATAGGGTTGTGACCCATCTAATTGCTCCTGGGACCATCACGAAGAACTTTTATCCATTTCCGAAGACCAAAAAAGTGCCGGTTTTCCCTAATTTGGGCGTAATCGCACTTATTAAAGCCTCGTAACCCTCAACGCGCAAGAATTCCAAGTCATCTAAGTCACCAAAAGTAGGGTTGTGGCATATCAAAATGTAGCTGAGATCATTTCGAACGACATAAGTTGGTCCAAAAATTCCAAAAAAGCGACGGTTTTCCCAATATTTGATGAAATCGCTTAATCAAGGGGCATAACTCTTACCCACTAAAATTTTCAAAGTTGCAAAAATAGGGTTGTGACCCATCTAATTGCTCCTGGGACCATCACGAAGAACTTTTATCCATTTCCGAAGACCAAAAAAGTGCCGGTTTTCCCTAATTTGGGCGTAATCGCACTTATTAAAGCCTCGTAACCCTCAACGCGCAAGAATTCCAAGTCATCTAAGTCACCAAAAGTAGGGTTGTGGCATATCAAAATGTAGCTGAGATCATTTCGAACGACATAAGTTGGTCCAAAAATTCCAAAAAAGCGACGGTTTTCCCAATATTTGATGAAATCGCTTAATCAAGGGGCATAACTCTTACCCACTAAAATTTTCAAAGTTGCAAAAATAGGGTTGTGACCCATCTAATTGCTCCTGGGACCATCATGAAGAACTTTTATCCATTTCCGAAGACCAAAAAAGTGCCGGTTTTCCCTAATTTGGGCGTAATCGCACTTATTAAAGCCTCGTAACCCTCAACGCGCAAGAATTCCAAGTCATCTAAGTCACCAAAAGTAGGGTTGTGGCATATCAAAATGTAGCTGAGATCATTTCGAACGACATAAGTTGGTCCAAAAATTCCAAAAAAGCGACGGTTTTCCCAATATTTGATGAAATCGCTTAATCAAGGGGCATAACTCTTACCCACTAAAATTTTCAAAGTTGCAAAAATAGGGTTGTGACCCATCTAATTGCTCCTGGGACCATCACGAAGAACTTTTATCCATTTCCGAAGACCAAAAAAGTGCCGGTTTTCCCTAATTTGGGCGTAATCGCACTTATTAAAGCCTCGTAACCCTCAACGCGCAAGAATTCCAAGTCATCTAAGTCACCAAAAGTAGGGTTGTGGCATATCAAAATGTAGCTGAGATCATTTCGAACGACATAAGTTGGTCCAAAAATTCCAAAAAAGCGACGGTTTTCCCAATATTTGATGAAATCGCTTAATCAAGGGGCATAACTCTTACCCACTAAAATTTTCAAAGTTGCAAAAATAGGGTTGTGACCCATCTAATTGCTCCTGGGACCATCACGAAGAACTTTTATCCATTTCCGAAGACCAAAAAAGTGCCGGTTTTCCCTAATTTCGGCGTAATCGCACTTATTAAAGCCTCGTAACCCTCAACGCGCAAGAATTCCAAGTCATCTAAGTCACCAAAAGTAGGGTTGTGGCATATCAAAATGTAGCTGAGATCATTTCGAACGACATAAGTTGGTCCAAAAATTCCAAAAAAGCGACGGTTTTCCCAATATTTGATGAAATCGCTTAATCAAGGGGCATAACTCTTACCCACTAAAATTTTCAAAGTTGCAAAAATAGGGTTGTGACCCATCTAATTGCTCCTGGGACCATCACGAAGAACTTTTATCCATTTCCGAAGACCAAAAAAGTGCCGGTTTTCCCTAATTTGGGCGTAATCGCACTTATTAAAGCCTCGTAACCCTCAACGCGCAAGAATTCCAAGTCATCTAAGTCACCAAAAGTAGGGTTGTGGCATATCAAAATGTAGCTGAAATCATTTCGAACGACATAAGTTGGTCCAAAAATTCCAAAAAAGCGACGGTTTTCCCAATATTTGATGAAATTGCTTAATCAAGGGGCATAACTCTTACCCACTAAAATTTTCAAAGTTGCAAAAATAGGGTTGTGACCCATCTAATTGCTCCTGGGACCATCACGAAGAACTTTTATCCATTTCCGAAGACCAAAAAAGTGCCGGTTTTCCCTAATTTGGGCGTAATCGCACTTATTAAAGCCTCGTAACCCCTCAACGCGCAAGAATTCCAAGTCATCTAAGTCACCAAAAGTAGGGTTGATGGCATATCAAAAATGGAGCTGAGATCATTTCGAACGACATAAGTTGGTCCAAAAATTCCAAAAAAGCGACGGTTTTCCCAATATTTGATGAAATCGCTTAATCAAGGGGCATAACTCTTACCCACTAAAATTTTCAAAGTTGCAAAAATAGGGTTGTGACCCATCTAATTGCTCCTGGGACCATCACGAAGAACTTTTATCCATTTCCGAAGCACCCAAAAAAGTGCCGGTTTTTCCCTAATTTGGGCGTAATCGCACTTATTAAAGCCCTCGTAACCCTCAACGCGCAAGAATTCCAAGTCATCTAAGTCACCAAAAGTAGGGTTGCTGGCATATCAAGAATGTAGCTGAGATCATTTCGAACGACATAAGTTGGTCCAAAAATTCCAAAAAAGCGACGGGTTTTCCCAATATTTGATGAAATCGCTTAATCAAGGGGCATAACTCTTACCCACTAAAATTTCCAAAGTTGCAAAAATAGGGTTGTGACCCATCTAATTGCTCCTGGGACCATCACGAAGAACTTTTATCCATTTCCGAAGACCAAAAAAAGTGCCGGTTTTCCCCTAATTTGGGCGTAATCGCACTTATTAAAGCCTCGTAACCCTCAACGCGCAAGAATTCCAAGTCATCTAAGTCACCAAAAGTAGGGTTGTGGCATATCAAAATGTAGCTGAGATCATTTCGAACGACATAAGTTGGTCCAAAAATTCCAAAAAAAGCGACGGTTTTCCCAATATTTGATGAAATCGCTTAATCAAGGGGGCATAACTCTTACCCACTAAAAATTTTCAAAGTTGCAAAAATAGGGTTGTGACCTCATCTAATTGCTCCTGGGACCATCACTGAAGAACTTTTATCCATTTCCGAAGACCAAAAAAGTGCCGGTTTTCCCCTAATTTGGGGCGTAATCGCACTTATTAAAAGCCTCGTTACCCTCAACGCGCAAGAATTCCAAGTCATCTAAGTCACCAAAAGTAGGTTGTGGCATATCAAAATGTAGCTGAGATCATATCGAACGACATAAGTTGGTCCAAAAATTCCAAAAAAAGCGTCCAAAAATTCCAAAAAAGCGACGGTTTTCCCAATATTTGATGAAATCGCTTAATCAAGGGGCATAACTCTTACCCACTAAAATTTTCAAAGTTGCAAAAATAGGGTTGTGACCCATCTAATTGCTCCTGGGACCATCACGAAGAACTTTTATCCATTTCCGAAGACCAAAAAAGTGCCGGTTTTCCCTAATTTGGGCGTAATCGCACTTATTAAAGCCTCGTAACCCTCAACGCGCAAGAATTCCAAGTCATCTAAGTCACCAAAAGTAGGGTTGTGGCATATCAAAATGTAGCTGAGATCATTTCGAACGACATAAGTTGGTCCAAAAATTCCAAAAAAGCGACGGTTTTCCCAATATTTGATGAAATCGCTTAATCAAGGGGCATAACTCTTACCCACTAAAATTTTCAAAGTTGCAAAAATAGGGTTGTGACCCATCTTATTGCTCCTGGGACCATCACGAAGAACTTTTATCCATTTCCGAAGACCAAAAAAGTGCCGGTTTTCCCTAATTTGGGCGTAATCGCACTTATTAAAGCCTCGTAACCCTCAACGCGCAAGAATTCCAAGTCATCTAAGTCACCAAAAGTAGGGTTGTGGCATATCAAAATGTAGCTGAGATCATTTCGAACGACATAAGTTGGTCCAAAAATTCCAAAAAAGCGACGGTTTTCCCAATATTTGATGAAATCGCTTAATCAAGGGGCATAACTCTTACCCACTAAAATTTTCAAAGTTGCAAAAATAGGGTTGTGACCCATCTAATTGCTCCTGGGACCATCACGAAGAACTTTTATCCATTTCCGAAGACCAAAAAAGTGCCGGTTTTCCCTAATTTGGGCGTAATCGCACTTATTAAAGCCTCGTAACCCTCAACGCGCAAGAATTCCAAGTCATCTAAGTCACCAAAAGTAGGGTTGTGGCATATCAAAATGTAGCTGAGATCATTTCGAACGACATAAGTTGGTCCAAAAATTCCAAAAAAGCGACGGTTTTCCCAATATTTGATGAAATCGCTTAATCAAGGGGCATAACTCTTACCCACTAAAATTTTCAAAGTTGCAAAAATAGGGTTGTGACCCATCTAATTGCTCCTGGGACCATCATGAAGAACTTTTATCCATTTCCGAAGACCAAAAAAGTGCCGGTTTTCCCTAATTTGGGCGTAATCGCACTTATTAAAGCCTCGTTACCCTCAACGCGCAAGAATTCCAAGTCATCTAAGTCACCAAAAGTAGGGTTGTGGCATATCAAAATGTAGCTGAGATCATTTCGAACGACATAAGTTGGTCCAAAAATTCCAAAAAAGCGACGGTTTTCCCAATATTTGATGAAATCGCTTAATCAAGGGGCATAACTCTTACCCACTAAAATTTTCAAAGTTGCAAAAATAGGGTTGTGACCCATCTAATTGCTCCTGGGACCATCACGAAGAACTTTTATCCATTTCCGAAGACCAAAAAAGTGCCGGTTTTCCCTAATTTGGGCGTAATCGCACTTATTAAAGCCTCGTAACCCTCAACGCGCAAGAATTCCAAGTCATCTAAGTCACCAAAAGTAGGGTTGTGGCATATCAAAATGTAGCTGAGATCATTTCGAACGACATAAGTTGGTCCAAAAATTCCAAAAAAGCGACGGTTTTCCCAATATTTGATGAAATCGCTTAATCAAGGGGCATAACTCTTACCCACTAAAATTTTCAAAGTTGCAAAAATAGGGTTGTGACCCATCTTATTGCTCCTGGGACCATCACGAAGAACTTTTATCCATTTCCGAAGACCAAAAAAGTGCCGGTTTTCCCTAATTTGGGCGTAATCGCACTTATTAAAGCCTCGTAACCCTCAACGCGCAAGAATTCCAAGTCATCTAAGTCACCAAAAGTAGGGTTGTGGCATATCAAAATGTAGCTGAGATCATTTCGAACGACATAAGTTGGTCCAAAAATTCCAAAAAAGCGACGGTTTTCCCAATATTTGATGAAATCGCTTAATCAAGGGGCATAACTCTTACCCACTAAAATTTTCAAAGTTGCAAAAATAGGGTTGTGACCCATCTAATTGCTCCTGGGACCATCACGAAGAACTTTTATCCATTTCCGAAGACCAAAAAAGTGCCGGTTTTCCCTAATTTGGGCGTAATCGCACTTATTAAAGCCTCGTAACCCTCAACGCGCAAGAATTCCAAGTCATCTAAGTCACCAAAAGTAGGGTTGTGGCATATCAAAATGTAGCTGAGATCATTTCGAACGACATAAGTTGGTCCAAAAATTCCAAAAAAGCGACGGTTTTCCCAATATTTGATGAAATCGCTTAATCAAGGGGCATAACTCTTACCCACTAAAATTTTCAAAGTTGCAAAAATAGGGTTGTGACCCATCTAATTGCTCCTGGGACCATCACGAAGAACTTTTATCCATTTCCGAAGACCAAAAAAGTGCCGGTTTTCCCTAATTTGGGCGTAATCGCACTTATTAAAGCCTCGTAACCCTCAACGCGCAAGAATTCCAAGTCATCTAAGTCACCAAAAGTAGGGTTGTGGCATATCAAAATGTAGCTGAGATCATTTCGAACGACATAAGTTGGTCCAAAAATTCCAAAAAAGCGATGGTTTTCCCAATATTTGATGAAATCGCTTAATCAAGGGGCATAACTCTTACCCACTAAAATTTTCAAAGTTGCAAAAATAGGGTTGTGACCCATCTAATTGCTCCTGGGACCATCACGAAGAACTTTTATCCATTTCCGAAGACCAAAAAAGTGCCGGTTTTCCCTAATTTGGGCGTAATCGCACTTATTAAAGCCTCGTAACCCTCAACGCGCAAGAATTCCAAGTCATCTAAGTCACCAAAAGTAGGGTTGTGGCATATCAAAATGTAGCTGAGATCATTTCGAACGACATAAGTTGGTCCAAAAATTCCAAAAAAGCGACGGTTTTCCCAATATTTGATGAAATCGCTTAATCAAGGGGCATAACTCTTACCCACTAAAATATTCAAAGTTGCAAAAATAGGGTTGTGACCCATCTAATTGCTCCTGGGACCATCACGAAGAACTTTTATCCATTTCCGAAGACCAAAAAAGTGCCGGTTTTCCCTAATTTGGGCGTAATCGCACTTATTAAAGCCTCGTAACCCTCAACGCGCAAGAATTCCAAGTCATCTAAGTCACCAAAAGTAGGGTTGTGGCATATCAAAATGTAGCTGAGATCATTTCGAACGACATAAGTTGGTCCAAAAATTCCAAAAAAGCGACGGTTTTCCCAATATTTGATGAAATCGCTTAATCAAGGGGCATAACTCTTACCCACTAAAATTTTCAAAGTTGCAAAAATAGGGTTGTGACCCATCTAATTGCTCCTGGGACCATCACGAAGAACTTTTATCCATTTCCGAAGACCAAAAAAGTGCCGGTTTTCCCTAATTTGGGCGTAATCGCACTTATTAAAGCCTCGTAACCCTCAACGCGCAAGAATTCCAAGTCATCTAACTCACCAAAAGTAGGGTTGTGGCATATCAAAATGTAGCTGAGATCATTTCGAACGACATAAGTTGGTCCAAAAATTCCAAAAAAGCGACGGTTTTCCCAATATTTGATGAAATCGCTTAATCAAGGGGCATAACTCTTACCCACTAAAATTTTCAAAGTTGCAAAAATAGGGTTGTGACCCATCTAATTGCTCCTGGGACCATCACGAAGAACTTTTATCCATTTCCGAAGACCAAAAAAGTGCCGGTTTTCCCTAATTTGGGCGTAATCGCACTTATTAAAGCCTCGTAACCCTCAACACGCAAGAATTCCAAGTCATCTAAGTCACCAAAAGTAGGGTTGTGGCATATCAAAATGTAGCTGAGATCATTTCGAACGACATAAGTTGGTCCAAAAATTCCAAAAAAGCGACGGTTTTCCCAATATTTGATGAAATCGCTTAATCAAGGGGCATAACTCTTACCCACTAAAATTTTCAAAGTTGCAAAAATAGGGTTGTGACCCATCTAATTGCTCCTGGGACCATCACGAAGAACTTTTATCCATTTCCGAAGACCAAAAAAGTGCCGGTTTTCCCTAATTTGGGCGTAATCGCACTTATTAAAGCCTCGTAACCCTCAACGCGCAAGAATTCCAAGTCATCTAAGTCACCAAAAGTAGGGTTGTGGCATATCAAAATGTAGCTGAGATCATTTCGAACGACATAAGTTGGTCCAAAAATTCCAAAAAAGCGACGGTTTTCCCAATATTTGATGAAATCGCTTAATCAAGGGGCATAACTCTTACCCACTAAAATTTTCAAAGTTGCAAAAATAGGGTTGTGACCCATCTAATTGCTCCTGGGACCATCACGAAGAACTTTTATCCATTTCCGAAGACCAAAAAAGTGCCGGTTTTCCCTAATTTGGGCGTAATCGCACTTATTAAAGCCTCGTAACCCTCAACGCGCAAGAATTCCAAGTCATCTAAGTCACCAAAAGTAGGGTTGTGGCATATCAAAATGTAGCTGAGATCATTTCGAACGACATAAGTTGGTCCAAAAATTCCAAAAAAGCGACGGTTTTCCCAATATTTGATGAAATCGCTTAATCAAGGGGCATAACTCTTACCCACTAAAATTTTCAAAGTTGCAAAAATAGGGTTGTGACCCATCTAATTGCTCCTGGGACCATCACGAAGAACTTTTATCCATTTCCGAAGACCAAAAAAGTGCCGGTTTTCCCTAATTGGGGCGTAATCGCACTTATTAAAGCCTCGTAACCCTCAACGCGCAAGAATTCCAAGTCATCTAAGTCACCAAAAGTAGGGTTGTGGCATATCAAAATGTAGCTGAGATCATTTCGAACGACATAAGTTGGTCCAAAAATTCCAAAAAAGCGACGGTTTTCCCAATATTTGATGAAATCGCTTAATCAATGGGCATAACTCTTACCCACTAAAATTTTCAAAGTTGCAAAAATAGGGTTGTGACCCATCTAATTGCTCCTGGGACCATCACGAAGAACTTTTATCCATTTCCGAAGACCAAAAAAGTGCCGGTTTTCCCTAATTTGGGCGTAATCGCACTTATTAAAGCCTCGTAACCCTCAACGCGCAAGAATTCCAAGTCATCTAAGTCACCAAAAGTAGGGTTGTGGCATATCAAAATGTAGCTGAGATCATTTCGAACGACATAAGTTGGTCCAAAAATTCCAAAAAAGCGACGGTTTTCCCAATATTTGATGAAATCGCTTAATCAAGGGGCATAACTCTTACCCACTAAAATTTTCAAAGTTGCAAAAATAGGGTTGTGACCCATCTAATTGCTCCTGGGACCATCACGAAGAACTTTTATCCATTTCCGAAGACCAAAAAAGTGCCGGTTTTCCCTAATTTGGGCGTAATCGCACTTATTAAAGCCTCGTAACCCTCAACGCGCAAGAATTCCAAGTCATCTAAGTCACCAAAAGTAGGGTTGTGGCATATCAAAATGTAGCTGAGATCATTTCGAACGACGTAAGTTGGTCCAAAAATTCCAAAAAAGCGACGGTTTTCCCAATATTTGATGAAATCGCTTAATCAAGGGGCATAACTCTTACCCACTAAAATTTTCAAAGTTGCAAAAATAGGGTTGTGACCCATCTAATTGCTCCTGGGACCATCACGAAGAACTTTTATCCATTTCCGAAGACCAAAAAAGTGCCGGTTTTCCCTAATTTGGGCGTAATCGCACTTATTAAAGCCTCGTAACCCTCAACGCGCAAGAATTCCAAGTCATCTAAGTCACCAAAAGTAGGGTTGTGGCATATCAAAATGTAGCTGAGATCATTTCGAACGACATAAGTTGGTCCAAAAATTCCAAAAAAGCGACGGTTTTCCCAATATTTGATGAAATCGCTTAATCAAGGGGCATAACTCTTACCCACTAAAATTTTCAAAGTTGCAAAAATAGGGTTGTGACCCATCTAATTGCTCCTGGGACCATCACGAAGAACTTTTATCCATTTCCGAAGACCAAAAAAGTGCCGGTTTTCCCTAATTGGGGCGTAATCGCACTTATTAAAGCCTCGTAACCCTCAACGCGCAAGAATTCCAAGTCATCTAAGTCACCAAAAGTAGGGTTGTGGCATATCAAAATGTAGCTGAGATCATTTCGAACGACATAAGTTGGTCCAAAAATTCCAAAAAAGCGACGGTTTTCCCAATATTTGATGAAATCGCTTAATCAATGGGCATAACTCTTACCCACTAAAATTTTCAAAGTTGCAAAAATAGGGTTGTGACCCATCTAATTGCTCCTGGGACCATCACGAAGAACTTTTATCCATTTCCGAAGACCAAAAAAGTGCCGGTTTTCCCTAATTTGGGCGTAATCGCACTTATTAAAGCCTCGTAACCCTCAACGCGCAAGAATTCCAAGTCATCTAAGTCACCAAAAGTAGGGTTGTGGCATATCAAAATGTAGCTGAGATCATTTCGAACGACATAAGTTGGTCCAAAAATTCCAAAAAAGCGACGGTTTTCCCAATATTTGATGAAATCGCTTAATCAAGGGGCATAACTCTTACCCACTAAAATTTTCAAAGTTGCAAAAATAGGGTTGTGACCCATCTAATTGCTCCTGGGACCATCACGAAGAACTTTTATCCATTTCCGAAGACCAAAAAAGTGCCGGTTTTCCCTAATTTGGGCGTAATCGCACTTATTAAAGCCTCGTAACCCTCAACGCGCAAGAATTCCAAGTCATCTAAGTCACCAAAAGTAGGGTTGTGGCATATCAAAATGTAGCTGAGATCATTTCGAACGACATAAGTTGGTCCAAAAATTCCAAAAAAGCGACGGTTTTCCCAATATTTGATGAAATCGCTTAATCAAGGGGCATAACTCTTACCCACTAAAATTTTCAAAGTTGCAAAAATAGGGTTGTGACCCATCTAATTGCTCCTGGGACCATCACGAAGAACTTTTATCCATTTCCGAAGACCAAAAAAGTGCCGGTTTTCCCTAATTTGGGCGTAATCGCACTTATTAAAGCCTAGTAACCCTCAACGCGCAAGAATTCCAAGTCATCTAAGTCACCAAAAGTAGGGTTGTGGCATATCAAAATGTAGCTGAGATCATTTCGAACGACATAAGTTGGTCCAAAAATTCCAAAAAAGCAACGGTTTTCCCAATATTTGATGAAATCGCTTAATAAAGGGGCATAACTCTTACCCACTAAAATTTTCAAAGTTGCAAAAATAGGGTTGTGACCCATCTAATTGCTCCTGGGACCATCACGAAGAACTTTTATCCATTTCCGAAGACCAAAAAAGTGCCGGTTTTCGCTAATTTGGGCGTAATCGCACTTATTAAAGCCTCGTAACCCTCAACGCGCAAGAATTCCAAGTCATCTAAGTCACCAAAAGTAGGGTTGTGGCATATCAAAATGTAGCTGAGATCATTTCGAACGACATAAGTTGGTCCAAAAATTCCAAAAAAGCGACGGTTTTCCCAATATTTGATGAAATCGCTTAATCAAGGGGCATAACTCTTACCCACTAAAATTTTCAAAGTTGCAAAAATAGGGTTGTGACCCATCTAATTGCTCCTGGGACCATCACGAAGAACTTTTATCCATTTCCGAAGACCAAAAAAGTGCCGGTTTTCCCTAATTTGGGCGTAATCGCACTTATTAAAGCCTCGTAACCCTCAACGCGCAAGAATTCCAAGTCATCTAAGTCACCAAAAGTAGGGTTGTGGCATATCAAAATGTAGCTGAGATCATTTCGAACGACATAAGTTGGTCCAAAAATTCCAAAAAAGCGACGGTTTTCCCAATATTTGATGAAATCGCTTAATCAAGGGGCATAACTCTTACCCACTAAAATTTTCAAAGTTGCAAAAATAGGGTTGTGACCCATCTAATTGCTCCTGGGACCATCACGAAGAACTTTTATCCATTTCCGAAGACCAAAAAAGTGCCGGTTTTCCCTAATTTGGGCGTAATCGCACTTATTAAAGCCTCGTAACCCTCAACGCGCAAGAATTCCAAGTCATCTAAGTCACCAAAAGTAGGGTTGTGGCATATCAAAATGTAGCTGAGATCATTTCGAACGACATAAGTTGGTCCAAAAATTCCAAAAAAGCGACGGTTTTCCCAATATTTGATGAAATCGCTTAATCAAGGGGCATAACTCTTACCCACTAAAATTTTCAAAGTTGCAAAAATAGGGTTGTGACCCATCTAATTGCTCCTGGGACCATCACAAAGAACTTTTATCCATTTCCGAAGACCAAAAAAGTGCCGGTTTTCCCTAATTTGGGCGTAATCGCACTTATTAAAGCCTCGTAACCCTCAACGCGCAAGAATTCCAAGTCATCTAAGTCACCAAAAGTAGGGTTGTGGCATATCAAAATGTAGCTGAGATCATTTCGAACGACATAAGTTGGTCCAAAAATTCCAAAAAAGCGACGGTTTTCCCAATATTTGATGAAATCGCTTAATCAAGGGGCATAACTCTTACCCACTAAAATTTTCAAAGTTGCAAAAATAGGGTTGTGACCCATCTAATTGCTCCTGGGACCATCACGAAGAACTTTTATCCATTTCCGAAGACCAAAAAAGTGCCGGTTTTCCCTAATTTGGGCGTAATCGCACTTATTAAAGCCTCGTAACCCTCAACGCGCAAGAATTCCAAGTCATCTAAGTCACCAAAAGTAGGGTTGTGGCATATCAAAATGTAGCTGAGATCATTTCGAACGACATAAGTTGGTCCAAAAATTCCAAAAAAGCGACGGTTTTCCCAATATTTGATGAAATCGCTTAATCAAGGGGCATAACTCTTACCCACTAAAATTTTCAAAGTTGCAAAAATAGGGTTGTGACCCATCTAATTGCTCCTGGGACCATCACGAAGAACTTTTATCCATTTCCGAAGACCAAAAAAGTGCCGGTTTTCCCTAATTTGGGCGTAATCGCACTTATTAAAGCCTCGTAACCCTCAACGCGCAAGAATTCCAAGTCATCTAAGTCACCAAAAGTAGGGTTGTGGCATATCAAAATGTAGCTGAGATCATTTCGAACGACATAAGTTGGTCCAAAAATTCCAAAAAAGCGACGGTTTTCCCAATATTTGATGAAATCGCTTAATCAAGGGGCATAACTCTTACCCACTAAAATTTTCAAAGTTGCAAAAATAGGGTTGTGACCCATCTAATTGCTCCTGGGACCATCACGAAGAACTTTTATCCATTTCCGAAGACCAAAAAAGTGCCGGTTTTCCCTAATTTGGGCGTAATCGCACTTATTAAAGCCTCGTAACCCTCAACGCGCAAGAATTCCAAGTCATCTAAGTCACCAAAAGTAGGGTTGTGGCATATCAAAATGTAGCTGAGATCATTTCGAACGACATAAGTTGGTCCAAAAATTCCAAAAAAGCGACGGTTTTCCCAATATTTGATGAAATCGCTTAATCAAGGGGCATAACTCTTACCCACTAAAATTTTCAAAGTTGCAAAAATAGGGTTGTGACCCATCTAATTGCTCCTGGGACCATCACGAAGAACTTTTATCCATTTCCGAAGACCAAAAAAGTGCCGGTTTTCCCTAATTTGGGCGTAATCGCACTTATT
This sequence comes from Steromphala cineraria, assembly GCA_916613615.1. NCBI lineage: Eukaryota > Metazoa > Mollusca > Gastropoda > Trochida > Trochidae > Steromphala > Steromphala cineraria. Next base: position 37,008 of record CAKAJN010000097.1, read on the forward strand.
AAAGCCTCGTAACCCTCAACGCGCAAGAATTCCAAGTCATCTAAGTCACCAAAAGTAGGGTTGTGGCATATCAAAATGTAGCTGAGATCATTTCGAACGACATAAGTTGGTCCAAAAATTCCAAAAAAGCGACGGTTTTCCCAATATTTGATGAAATCGCTTAATCAAGGGGCATAACTCTTACCCACTAAAATTTTCAAAGTTGCAAAAATAGGGTTGTGACCCATCTAATTGCTCCTGGGACCATCACGAAGAACTTTTATCCATTTCCGAAGACCAAAAAAGTGCCGGTTTTCCCTAATTTGGGCGTAATCGCACTTATTAAAGCCTCGTAACCCTCAACGCGCAAGAATTCCAAGTCATCTAAGTCACCAAAAGTAGGGTTGTGGCATATCAAAATGTAGCTGAGATCATTTCGAACGACATAAGTTGGTCCAAAAATTCCAAAAAAGCGACGGTTTTCCCAATATTTGATGAAATCGCTTAATCAAGGGGCATAACTCTTACCCACTAAAATTTTCAAAGTTGCAAAAATAGGGTTGTGACCCATCTAATTGCTCCTGGGACCATCACGAAGAACTTTTATCCATTTCCGAAGACCAAAAAAGTGCCGGTTTTCCCTAATTTGGGCGTAATCGCACTTATTAAAGCCTCGTAACCCTCAACGCGCAAGAATTCCAAGTCATCTAAGTCACCAAAAGTAGGGTTGTGGCATATCAAAATGTAGCTGAGATCATTTCGAACGACATAAGTTGGTCCAAAAATTCCAAAAAAGTGACGGTTTTCCCAATATTTGATGAAATCGCTTAATCAAGGGGCATAACTCTTACCCACTAAAATTTTCAAAGTTGCAAAAATAGGGTTGTGACCCATCTAATTGCTCCTGGGACCATCACGAAGAACTTTTATCCATTTCCGAAGACCAAAAAAGTGCCGGTTTTCCCTAATTTGGGCGTAATCGCACTTATTAAAGCCTCGTAACCCTCAACGCGCAAGAATTCCAAGTCATCTAAGTCACCAAAAGTAGGGTTGTGGCATATCAAAATGTAGCTGAGATCATTTCGAACGACATAAGTTGGTCCAAAAATTCCAAAAAAGCGACGGTTTTCCCAATATTTGATGAAATCGCTTAATCAAGGGGCATAACTCTTACCCACTAAAATTTTCAAAGTTGCAAAAATAGGGTTGTGACCCATCTAATTGCTCCTGGGACCATCACGAAGAACTTTTATCCATTTCCGAAGACCAAAAAAGTGCCGGTTTTCCCTAATTTGGGCGTAATCGCACTTATTAAAGCCTCGTAACCCTCAACGCGCAAGAATTCCAAGTCATCTAAGTCACCAAAAGTAGGGTTGTGGCATATCAAAATGTAGCTGAGATCATTTCGAACGACATAAGTTGGTCCAAAAATTCCAAAAAAGCGACGGTTTTCCCAATATTTGATGAAATCGCTTAATCAAGGGGCATAACTCTTACCCACTAAAATTTTCAAAGTTGCAAAAATAGGGTTGTGACCCATCTAATTGCTCCTGGGACCATCACGAAGAACTTTTATCCATTTCCGAAGACCAAAAAAGTGCCGGTTTTCCCTAATTTGGGCGTAATCGCACTTATTAAAGCCTCGTAACCCTCAACGCGCAAGAATTCCAAGTCATCTAAGTCACCAAAAGTAGGGTTGTGGCATATCAAAATGTAGCTGAGATAATTTCGAACGACATAAGTTGGTCCAAAAATTCCAAAAAAGCGACGGTTTTCCCAATATTTGATGAAATCGCTTAATCAAGGGGCATAACTCTTACCCACTAAAATTTTCAAAGTTGCAAAAATAGGGTTGTGACCCATCTAATTGCTCCTGGGACCATCACGAAGAACTTTTATCCATTTCCGAAGACCAAAAAAGTGCCGGTTTTCCCTAATTTGGGCGTAATCGCACTTATTAAAGCCTCGTAACCCTCAACGCGCAAGAATTCCAAGTCATCTAAGTCACCAAAAGTAGGGTTGTGGCATATCAAAATGTAGCTGAGATCATTTCGAACGACATAAGTTGGTCCAAAAATTCCAAAAAAGCGACGGTTTTCCCAATATTTGATGAAATCGCTTAATCAAGGGGCATAACTCTTACCCACTAAAATTTTCAAAGTTGCAAAAATAGGGTTGTGACCCATCTAATTGCTCCTGGGACCATCACGAAGAACTTTTATCCATTTCCGAAGACCAAAAAAGTGCCGGTTTTCCCTAATTTGGGCGTAATCGCACTTATTAAAGCCTCGTAACCCTCAACGCGCAAGAATTCCAAGTCATCTAAGTCACCAAAAGTAGGGTTGTGGCATATCAAAATGTAGCTGAGATCATTTCGAACGACGTAAGTTGGTCCAAAAATTCCAAAAAAGCGACGGTTTTCCCAATATTTGATGAAATCGCTTAATCAAGGGGCATAACTCTTACCCACTAAAATTTTCAAAGTTGCAAAAATAGGGTTGTGACCCATCTAATTGCTCCTGGGACCATCACGAAGAACTTTTATCCATTTCCGAAGACCAAAAAAGTGCCGGTTTTCCCTAATTTGGGCGTAATCGCACTTATTAAAGCCTCGTAACCCTCAACGCGCAAGAATTCCAAGTCATCTAAGTCACCAAAAGTAGGGTTGTGGCATATCAAAATGTAGCTGAGATCATTTCGAACGACATAAGTTGGTCCAAAAATTCCAAAAAAGCGACGGTTTTCCCAATATTTGATGAAATCGCTTAATCAAGGGGCATAACTCTTACCCACTAAAATTTTCAAAGTTGCAAAAATAGGGTTGTGACCCATCTAATTGCTCCTGGGACCATCACGAAGAACTTTTATCCATTTCCGAAGACCAAAAAAGTGCCGGTTTTCCCTAATTTGGGCGTAATCGCACTTATTAAAGCCTCGTAACCCTCAACGCGCAAGAATTCCAAGTCATCTAAGTCACCAAAAGTAGGGTTGTGGCATATCAAAATGTAGCTGAGATCATTTCGAACGACATAAGTTGGTCCAAAAATTCCAAAAAAGCAACGGTTTTCCCAATATTTGATGAAATCGCTTAATCAAGGGGCATAACTCTTACCCACTAAAATTTTCAAAGTTGCAAAAATAGGGTTGTGACCCATCTAATTGCTCCTGGGACCATCACGAAGAACTTTTATCCATTTCCGAAGACCAAAAAAGTGCCGGTTTTCCCTTATTTGGGCGTAATCGCACTTATTAAAGCCTCGTAACCCTCAACGCGCAAGAATTCCAAGTCATCTAAGTCACCAAAAGTAGGGTTGTGGCATATCAAAATGTAGCTGAGATCATTTCGAACGACATAAGTTGGTCCAAAAATTCCAAAAAAGCGACGGTTTTCCCAATATTTGATGAAATCGCTTAATCAAGGGGCATAACTCTTACCCACTAAAATTTTCAAAGTTGCAAAAATAGGGTTGTGACCCATCTAATTGCTCCTGGGACCATCACGAAGAACTTTTATCCATTTCCGAAGACCAAAAAAGTGCCGGTTTTCCCTAATTTGGGCGTAATCGCACTTATTAAAGCCTCGTAACCCTCAACGCGCAAGAATTCCAAGTCATCTAAGTCACCAAAAGTAGGGTTGTGGCATATCAAAATGTAGCTGAGATCATTTCGAACGACATAAGTTGGTCCAAAAATTCCAAAAAAGCGACGGTTTTCCCAATATTTGATGAAATCGCTTAATCAAGGGGCATAACTCTTACCCACTAAAATTTTCAAAGTTGCAAAAATAGGGTTGTGACCCATCTAATTGCTCCTGGGACCATCACGAAGAACTTTTATCCATTTCCGAAGACCAAAAAAGTGCCGGTTTTCCCTAATTTGGGCGTAATCGCACTTATTAAAGCCTCGTAACCCTCAACGCGCAAGAATTCCAAGTCATCTAAGTCACCAAAAGTAGGGTTGTGGCATATCAAAATGTAGCTGAGATCATTTCGAACGACATAAGTTGGTCCAAAAATTCCAAAAAAGCGACGGTTTTCCCAATATTTGATGAAATCGCTTAATCAAGGGGCATAACTCTTACCCACTAAAATTTTCAAAGTTGCAAAAATAGGGTTGTGACCCATCTAATTGCTCCTGGGACCATCACGAAGAACTTTTATCCATTTCCGAAGACCAAAAAAGTGCCGGTTTTCCCTAATTTGGGCGTAATCGCACTTATTAAAGCCTCGTAACCCTCAACGCGCAAGAATTCCAAGTCATCTAAGTCACCAAAAGTAGGGTTGTGGCATATCAAAATGTAGCTGAGATAATTTCGAACGACATAAGTTGGTCCAAAAATTCCAAAAAAGCGACGGTTTTCCCAATATTTGATGAAATCGCTTAATCAAGGGGCATAACTCTTACCCACTAAAATTTTCAAAGTTGCAAAAATAGGGTTGTGACCCATCTAATTGCTCCTGGGACCATCACGAAGAACTTTTATCCATTTCCGAAGACCAAAAAAGTGCCGGTTTTCCCTAATTTGGGCGTAATCGCACTTATTAAAGCCTCGTAACCCTCAACGCGCAAGAATTCCAAGTCATCTAAGTCACCAAAAGTAGGGTTGTGGCATATCAAAATGTAGCTGAGATCATTTCGAACGACATAAGTTGGTCCAAAAATTCCAAAAAAGCGACGGTTTTCCCAATATTTGATGAAATCGCTTAATCAAGGGGCATAACTCTTACCCACTAAAATTTTCAAAGTTGCAAAAATAGGGTTGTGACCCATCTAATTGCTCCTGGGACCATCACGAAGAACTTTTATCCATTTCCGAAGACCAAAAAAGTGCCGGTTTTCCCTAATTTGGGCGTAATCGCACTTATTAAAGCCTCGTAACCCTCAACGCGCAAGAATTCCAAGTCATCTAAGTCACCAAAAGTAGGGTTGTGGCATATCAAAATGTAGCTGAGATAATTTCGAACGACGTAAGTTGGTCCAAAAATTCCAAAAAAGCGACGGTTTTCCCAATATTTGATGAAATCGCTTAATCAAGGGGCATAACTCTTACCCACTAAAATTTTCAAAGTTGCAAAAATAGGGTTGTGACCCATCTAATTGCTCCTGGGACCATCACGAAGAACTTTTATCCATTTCCGAAGACCAAAAAAGTGCCGGTTTTCCCTAATTTGGGCGTAATCGCACTTATTAAAGCCTCGTAACCCTCAACGCGCAAGAATTCCAAGTCATCTAAGTCACCAAAAGTAGGGTTGTGGCATATCAAAATGTAGCTGAGATCAATTCGAACGACATAAGTTGGTCCAAAAATTCCAAAAAAGCGACGGTTTTCCCAATATTTGATGAAATCGCTTAATCAAGGGGCATAACTCTTACCCACTAAAATTTTCAAAGTTGCAAAAATAGGGTTGTGACCCATCTAATTGCTCCTGGGACCATCACGAAGAACTTTTATCCATTTCCGAAGACCAAAAAAGTGCCGGTTTTCCCTAATTTGGGCGTAATCGCACTTATTAAAGCCTCGTAACCCTCAACGCGCAAGAATTCCAAGTCATCTAAGTCACCAAAAGTAGGGTTGTGGCATATCAAAATGTAGCTGAGATCATTTCGAACGACATAAGTTGGTCCAAAAATTCCAAAAAAGCAACGGTTTTCCCAATATTTGATGAAATCGCTTAATCAAGGGGCATAACTCTTACCCACTAAAATTTTCAAAGTTGCAAAAATAGGGTTGTGACCCATCTAATTGCTCCTGGGACCATCACGAAGAACTTTTATCCATTTCCGAAGACCAAAAAAGTGCCGGTTTTCCCTAATTTGGGCGTAATCGCACTTATTAAAGCCTCGTAACCCTCAACGCGCAAGAATTCCAAGTCATCTAAGTCACCAAAAGTAGGGTTGTGGCATATCAAAATGTAGCTGAGATCATTTCGAACGACATAAGTTGGTCCAAAAATTCCAAAAAAGCGACGGTTTTCCCAATATTTGATGAAATCGCTTAATCAAGGGGCATAACTCTTACCCACTAAAATTTTCAAAGTTGCAAAAATAGGGTTGTGACCCATCTAATTGCTCCTGGGACCATCACGAAGAACTTTTATCCATTTCCGAAGACCAAAAAAGTGCCGGTTTTCCCTAATTTGGGCGTAATCGCACTTATTAAAGCCTCGTAACCCTCAACGCGCAAGAATTCCAAGTCATCTAAGTCACCAAAAGTAGGGTTGTGGCATATCAAAATGTAGCTGAGATCATTTCGAACGACATAAGTTGGTCCAAAAATTCCAAAAAAGCGACGGTTTTCCCAATATTTGATGAAATCGCTTAATCAAGGGGCATAACTCTTACCCACTAAAATTTTCAAAGTTGCAAAAATAGGGTTGTGACCCATCTAATTGCTCCTGGGACCATCACGAAGAACTTTTATCCATTTCTGAAGACCAAAAAAGTGCCGGTTTTCCCTAATTTGGGCGTAATCGCACTTATTAAAGCCTCGTAACCCTCAACGCGCAAGAATTCCAAGTCATCTAAGTCACCAAAAGTAGGGTTGTGGCATATCAAAATGTAGCTGAGATCATTTCGAACGACATAAGTTGGTCCATAAATTCCAAAAAAGCGACGGTTTTCCCAATATTTGATGAAATCGCTTAATCAAGGGGCATAACTCTTACCCACTAAAATTTTCAAAGTTGCAAAAATAGGGTTGTGACCCATCTAATTGCTCCTGGGACCATCACGAAGAACTTTTATCCATTTCCGAAGACCAAAAAAGTGCCGGTTTTCCCTAATTTGGGCGTAATCGCACTTATTAAAGCCTCGTAACCCTCAACGCGCAAGAATTCCAAGTCATCTAAGTCACCAAAAGTAGGGTTGTGGCATATCAAAATGTAGCTGAGATCAATTCGAACGACATAAGTTGGTCCAAAAATTCCAAAAAAGCGACGGTTTTCCCAATATTTGATGAAATCGCTTAATCAAGGGGCATAACTCTTACCCACTAAAATTTTCAAAGTTGCAAAAATAGGGTTGTGACCCATCTAATTGCTCCTGGGACCATCACGAAGAACTTTTATCCATTTCCGAAGACCAAAAAAGTGCCGGTTTTCCCTAATTTGGGCGTAATCGCACTTATTAAAGCCTCGTAACCCTCAACGCGCAAGAATTCCAAGTCATCTAAGTCACCAAAAGTAGGGTTGTGGCATATCAAAATGTAGCTGAGATCATTTCGAACGACATAAGTTGGTCCAAAAATTCCAAAAAAGCGACGGTTTTCCCAATATTTGATGAAATCGCTTAATCAAGGGGCATAACTCTTACCCACTAAAATTTTCAAAGTTGCAAAAATAGGGTTGTGACCCATCTAATTGCTCCTGGGACCATCACGAAGAACTTTTATCCATTTCCGAAGACCAAAAAAGTGCCGGTTTTCCCTAATTTGGGCGTAATCGCACTTATTAAAGCCTCGTAACCCTCAACGCGCAAGAATTCCAAGTCATCTAAGTCACCAAAAGTAGGGTTGTGGCATATCAAAATGTAGCTGAGATCATTTCGAACGACATAAGTTGGTCCAAAAATTCCAAAAAAGCAACGGTTTTCCCAATATTTGATGAAATCGCTTGATCAAGAGGCATAACTCTTACCCACTAAAATTTTCAAAGTTGCAAAAATAGGGTTGTGACCCATCTAATTGCTCCTGGGACCATCACGAAGAACTTTTATCCATTTCCGAAGACCAAAAAAGTGCCGGTTTTCCCTAATTTGGGCGTAATCGCACTTATTAAAGCCTCGTAACCCTCAACGCGCAAGAATTCCAAGTCATCTAAGTCACCAAAAGTAGGGTTGTGGCATATCAAAATGTAGCTGAGATCATTTCGAACGACATAAGTTGGTCCAAAAATTCCAAAAAAGCAACGGTTTTCCCAATATTTGATGAAATCGCTTAATCAAGGGGCATAACTCTTACCCACTAAAATTTTCAAAGTTGCAAAAATAGGGTTGTGACCCATCTAATTGCTCCTGGGACCATCACGAAGAACTTTTATCCATTTCCGAAGACCAAAAAAGTGCCGGTTTTCCCTAATTTGGGCGTAATCGCACTTATTAAAGCCTCGTAACCCTCAACGCGCAAGAATTCCAAGTCATCTAAGTCACCAAAAGTAGGGTTGTGGCATATCAAAATGTAGCTGAGATCATTTCGAACGACATAAGTTGGTCCAAAAATTCCAAAAAAGCGACGGTTTTCCCAATATTTGATGAAATCGCTTAATCAAGGGGCATAACTCTTACCCACTAAAATTTTCAAAGTTGCAAAAATAGGGTTGTGACCCATCTAATTGCTCCTGGGACCATCACGAAGAACTTTTATCCATTTCCGAAGACCAAAAAAGTGCCGGTTTTCCCTAATTTGGGCGTAATCACACTTATTAAAGCCTCGTAACCCTCAACGCGCAAGAATTCCAAGTCATCTAAGTCACCAAAAGTAGGGTTGTGGCATATCAAAATGTAGCTGAGATCATTTCGAACGACATAAGTTGGTCCAAAAATTCCAAAAAAGCGACGGTTTTCCCAATATTTGATGAAATCGCTTAATCAAGGGGCATAACTCTTACCCACTAAAATTTTCAAAGTTGCAAAAATAGGGTTGTGACCCATCTAATTGCTCCTGGGACCATCACGAAGAACTTTTATCCATTTCTGAAGACCAAAAAAGTGCCGGTTTTCCCTAATTTGGGCGTAATCGCACTTATTAAAGCCTCGTAACCCTCAACGCGCAAGAATTACAAGTCATCTAAGTCGCCAAAAGTAGGGTTGTGGCATATCAAAATGTAGCTGAGATCATTTCGAACGACATAAGTTGGTCCAAAAATTCCAAAAAAGCGACGGTTTTCCCAATATTTGATGAAATCGCTTAATCAAGGGGCATAACTCTTACCCACTAAAATTTTCAAAGTTGCAAAAATAGGGTTGTGACCCATCTAATTGCTCCTGGGACCATCACGAAGAACTTTTATCCATTTCCGAAGACCAAAAAAGTGCCGGTTTTCCCTAATTTGGGCGTAATCGCACTTATTAAAGCCTCGTAACCCTCAACGCGCAAGAATTCCAAGTCATCTAAGTCACTAAAAGTAGGGTTGTGGCATATCAAAATGTAGCTGAGATCAATTCGAACGACATAAGTTGGTCCAAAAATTCCAAAAAAGCGACGGTTTTCCCAATATTTGATGAAATCGCTTAATCAAGGGGCATAACTCTTACCCACTAAAATTTTCAAAGTTGCAAAAATAGGGTTGTGACCCATCTAATTGCTCCTGGGACCATCACGAAGAACTTTTATCCATTTCCGAAGACCAAAAAAGTGCCGGTTTTCCCTAATTTGGGCGTAATCGCACTTATTAAAGCCTCGTAACCCTCAACGCGCAAGAATTCCAAGTCATCTAAGTCACCAAAAGTAGGGTTGTGGCATATCAAAATGTAGCTGAGATCATTTCGAACGACATAAGTTGGTCCAAAAATTCCAAAAAAGCGACGGTTTTCCCAATATTTGATGAAATCGCTTAATCAAGGGGCATAACTCTTACCCACTAAAATTTTCAAAGTTGCAAAAATAGGGTTGTGACCCATCTAATTGCTCCTGGGACCATCACGAAGAACTTTTATCCATTTCCGAAGACCAAAAAAGTGCCGGTTTTCCCTAATTTGGGCGTAATCGCACTTATTAAAGCCTCGA
>CAKAJN010000098.1:0-46398 GCA_916613615.1 Steromphala cineraria
ATTATTTAGTTACTAACCTCCGACAAGTGACCTTAGCCTTGTTAGCCATATAACATGTAATCGACTCATTCCCACAGAAGAAAACATCATTACACAGATCAATCAGAGTTACCCGCCCGTCACTAGTCCACTGTGTCTACGGTAAGTAAAAATAATGACGTTTAATCAAAAACGTACTATTTTTATGCATATTTAATGCAGGACATTGGACATTTTACTCAACATTTGTTTATTTCTATTTCTGCATCATCTTCTTTAACAAGATAGTGTACATTTAAATCTCTCCTGCAACCTGAAATATATTTAAATTCAATTCATCAAGCAAATTTAAGAAGGGCATTAACTAAGTTTAGATGTTCAAATGGGTTTAAAGTAAATACATATTGTAAAGATTTTATTGACGCTTTATGCAATTTATGTGGAGCAGGGGAAGAAGATGAATACCATGTGTTGTTCTTATCATCATCTTCGCTCACGGTATTTACCTGCATATTATCATTACTACCCATCAATGTTCAAGTTTGTATCACCTGTTGATACGCAAAATGATGAATTGTTATTTTAGCTATCTCTTTTTGTTTGTGAAAAATATTTAAGTTCCGAAATTCTTTAAAAGCTCTATGAAGCTCTCACATGTATATGATTACCATAAATCTCACGACCACTGTACTATTGGTCTCATGGCCAAATATACGAAATGAACTCTGTTCTGTTCTATATTTCCTTTTTAGAGAATGATGGTGTAAAATTACGCCTTACTTTAAAAACCTGTTACAAATCTTATGAAAAAAATCTACATTTTCAAGAATGTTTTCTCATATTTTTGAATTTAAGAATAAATTTTAAATTGCATGTTTAAAGCTCTTAGCATTTTCCTGAAACATATAACATGAAGGTTGTTTTGAACAGAACTATATCAACAAGGAAGATTGTTTTATGGATAATCAACTTCTTTATTCTTTGAAAGCGACCTTTCGACATAGATCCTAATGTCGTTGTCCATAAAACAATCTTCCTTGTTGATCATCACACAAACTTCTAGAATGTCAATCAAAGAAGAACTATATCATATGGGACATTACGTGGCAAGCAATATAAAAAGAAGTTCTGAGTATTATGTTCACACTTCAGCCCAATTGATTTCTATATTGTTTAAACAGTAGCTGTGACTCGGCAACTGTGAATGTTTAAAACTGTTGTATGTCACTATGCTATACACTCAAGGGCAAAAGAAACGATACATAAAAAATGCATGATATATTGAGCTATGAGGGACAGTGTTATTTCATATCTTCAAGAGCCAGCCGAACAAACTTTTTAATTTCATAGCTAAATCTGTTAACGCTTTGAGAAAGACGCCTTACAAAACAAACGTCGTTTTAATCTCCTTAACTAGACGAGATAGTAAAGTTAAAATGTCACTTTTGCCAACTCATAGACAAAGTGAGTGAACAAATTAATTTCTACCAAGGTTATTTATATTGATAACATATTAAATTTATAAAATCTATAATTTCATATTTTTTATGTCCAAAAATATCATTTAAAAGGCTGTTTAAAGACCGCTCGTCTATACTCTGATGTTTGAAATTGTGAGTAATTCTTTACAAGTGATGTGCCCTTCACATGGATTTGTAGTCGAATATCATTTACGACAGGATTTTGTTCTACTCTTTTGAAAAGTTGGTATCGTTTCTTTTGCCCCTGAGTGTATATCGGATATCGTTAAATACATCCTTGCCTTGCAAATCAATAATGTCATTCCTTTTGCTTTTACGTGACTTAAGACTACATACACTTTATCTATCAATATGTCAGATATTATTTAATTCTAGGTATAGAATAATTCGACTTGTGAACGGCGCCGTTCACTTTGTATGCCTAACGTTGCATTCTACTTAACATAATAAGCAGGTCTTTTAGCCCTCTTATGTAAGAAATCTATTGACGAAGTCATTAAGAGATAAACATAGCAAATTCTATTTAGTCTATTAATAAAACGTGCTACCTTTATACCGAAGCTTATTATAAGGTATAAGGTTACAACATAATCATTGTTATTGGTTCTTTATCATCTTATTACGATTCAGGTTTAGGTACACAGGTTGCACATATGATTGGAGATAAGATCAGGTTAAATTAATGTTAGATAAATCTAGTATACTGCTTAGCTCTAAGTAGTTTTTAAAACAGAGACAATTTTTTTTAAAAGGGCGGAACGCAATTGCTGGAATAAAAGATCAACTGGTCAATATCTGTTCACATTACATTGTCCAAACAAACATGACAATATGTTATAGTTCTATATAGTGTTACACAATTTATTTGTATATGAAGATAGAGGTTGAAGATTACAGCTGCGTACATTTAGTTTGTTCACTAAGTGCTATTTACTCTATCGGTCCAGTTCACATGCAATGCCTTTGCCATGATTCAGTAACACAAATGCTGCTTTAAGGACAGCGTCGCTAATTGCACAAATGACTTTGATTGCATCTGATTAGGCATCTCCCATTATATCCCACAAACTCGGTTAATTGGAATAGAGGCTAGATTAAAAATGTATGATTTGATTTTTCATTTTGTGTAATATTTTATTTCAATTAATACATATCACATATAACGTAGGCAATATACATATCATTTTTTAAACCTAAATTAAGTGCCATTATGTGTATTTTGCTTATGTAATCGTAAAATTACAGTCCAATATATCTGCCCTATTGGTGACCTTCCTTGCATACTGGTGTCTTTATTCTGCATATTGGCGTCCTAGTTTTGCATATTGGCGACCTAGTTGTGCATATTGGCGACCTAGTTTTGCATATTGGCGGCTTGGTAAACGTGCCCCCCACTTGCACGTGCGATGCTGTGATACAAAAGAATACAACAAGAACAATGTTAATGGATTTTATTTTATTTTCGAAGTAAAATATATGTTTTGGACCTAAGATGGGGAAAACTCTTGTTGTAAACTTCGCAACATGTTGAGAATTAGTTAAACAGCCCTGAGACGGTGTAGATGCTGGTGAATGTTGTCCTCTAGGAGATTCCATGTAAAGATGTGAACCTCTCAAATCTGAAATGAGATAAAAACGATTTAAAACGTTGTTTCTCGTACAACTACTAAACAGCAATAAAAACACAATTGTACGATAAAGTTATTTATTTCAGATACATTTTCAAGATAACCTTTGCATAGATACGTTTATAGAAAGATTACTTTATAACCTGAATTTGTTCGGATACTAAATAGTTACAAATTTCCTTAAGTGTTGTTGCTGTTTAATTTTTAAGTCAAACTGAATTAGGTATGTTGTTCGAATCACACATGCTAAACGGTAAAAAATGCAGTTTTTTAAAATGTAATTTCACTAAGTTCACAAATTTCATTGTTGCTGCAAACTCTTCTATTATTCTATTCGGTATAGTATAGTAGATGGTAGGAATTGGTTCAAAATGTATTTCATAAAATACATATATTTTTATTCATTTAAATTAGTTTTTAAATTGTTTTATTCATTTTATTTTAACTGTTAATTCAATGTAAGAAGCCTTCAAGGCGACACTTGGTTTTGACAATGTTGCTAACAATAAATAAAATTCGATGGATGTTTAGTGTTTAAGGAATCGCAAGGGTTCATGGTTAAATTTCAAACGAGCTAGAATTAGTTTTTAATCAGTGTGTTTCAAATCAGCTTTTTAGATCTAATATGGTAATTAACTTTTCAATGGAACAGTAGCATGTGCGTAGGAAAACAAATGGATGTAATGGAAAAGAAAAGAACGAAATTTGATAATACACGATATATTATTGCAATGTAATGTTCTTCAACCACAGAGAGCATTTATAAAATGAACTAAAATCTTCAGTTAAGTTACTTGAATATTTTCCTTTGCCAAAGGATGTCCATTAATGTACTGAAATGGCCTCATGCACTTTTTGCGCAAAATGTAACAACTTTGTCTTCTAATGTCTGAAAATCGGATTGAGTAATGCGAAGGTTGGGTCTGATTGACCCTTTGAAGATTATACATTTTGTATAAAATAAAATAAACGGGGGTAAATTCATAGATAAAATAATTTTATAAAACCGTGCTGCGCTACAACTTCTAAAAGGAGCGAATGCTATACGTGTAGCTATAGAATGTTAACATGATATTCAAGCGAGAAATATCATAAAGCTTACCGGCAAGATTTCATTTGTTGTTCCATACGTCATACACGATGCCCAATGTGTGACAGGAAATGCAAGCAATATTCGAGTATTTATACCTGTCCAATACTCCTTGAGCTCATGTACCTCGTGCACTTGTTACGATGCACGCGCTTCATCATGCAGCCATCAGATGTAGGACGCCAATATTGGTAGGTGCGGTAATCACAAATCTAGCACGCCAATATGTACGAATTTAGGTTTAAGTGGAATAAACTCCTCAAACTCGCCAATATTTGCGGGTCAGGTATCATCGTCGGCCTAACGGCCTCCGACGATACCTGACCCGCAAATATTGACGAGTTTTCGGAGTTTATTCCTTACAGAACTTGACCTGCCTCTGTGAGGAGAAAATGCATAACGCGTTCGGCTTCGAATGACATCAACACAATATATGTTAGACCACGAACATTAAAAAACACAGTAGGTTTATCTCCTAATTTGATGACATCAAAAAACATAGAGTTGCAGGTTCTCATTGATATTTCATAGCTTGAATCCTGATTTCAGTTGGCTATTTTCAACAAAAGGTTCCTTTAATTTGTTCTCAATCTCGACCAAGATTGACTGTATATAGGCAGTCTATCATCATATAGGTGGTAAAATGAAGGTTCGAAAGGGCGATCATCTTAGGCTTCTTTTGCCCATACAAGGCGACTGGGCACTGTCAATGCGCATAAGTACCGTGGTAATACTCTTGATACTTATAATTGCAGGGTAATATCAGTACTTAGTTTTTTTGCATGTAGTGTCTGTGCTGGATATCGGAGTAATAAAAAGAAATAATGATAAGCTGACTGAAAGTTACGGGTCCCAATGTTTATAGAGTCTCTGTTGTATGCAGCCTAAGTGGCGATCGAAAACGTCTCTTTATCAAGCCATACGATTGGCTACCTCGTTTAGACGCGATGGCGTCTCGAAGGATAATCGGTCGCATTAAGAAGGATTGTCAACATAGCTTCATTTTCAATGTAAGAAGAAATTCATAAGACGCTACTCACACCATGTTCCTGGTAACCTAAGATCAATTAACACTTATAGGTGAACTTTGCATCAGTTCCATAAGTAACCAGTTTACTGCCGAGTGAACTACAGACAGACAGACAAGTTCATTTGGTAACTAGGTCATAGGCTCATGATAAACAGGAATAACGAATTACTATCTTGCATGCATTACAATTAAGTTTATTTAGATTATTTTAGAGTAAATACTTAAGATAAAAAGCGTCGAAGTTTTTAGGTGATGTCTTTGTTTGTGTTCTTCATGAAGATTATGAGTTTGTCAATGATAGTCAATGAAGCCAGCTGGCAGGTATTTTCTTCATAGATGAGAGTATTTATCACATGTCAGGAGCACATGACATTCATTTTTACAGCTTTAAAATTTTTCATTAAACAGCGATCACAGTATCTCTCTTGAGGGGGTATATTAGTGTGTCTCTCAGTTTCAACTTTAAGCCTTAAATTGTAACATTTACATTTTGCTACCGTTATAACATATTTCAAGTACTGTGGAATGTCATTTTGGTGTATGATTCAACATTGAATAGAGACTTTTACTGATGATAGTATTCACATTTAGAGGAAGATTCCTTTGAGGAGTGACAGTCTTGGTAGGTTGGTAGATAGTCTTAGCTTTAAGTTTTGAATAAATAGATCTATGTTACCGATATCACAACGTTAATCTTTCAACTTATGTTGGAAATGGTTGCACGTTTATTCTCGTAAAATTTTGCTGAACTATACTGATATCGATCAAAATGATCAAAGAGAATTTTAATAAGGACATCGGTTGTACACATGAATATTGTAGTTGAGAACGAATAAGATTAAGATTCACCCTGTTTTACCAGTGAGTTTGTTTTATATCGACGATAAATGCGCTTTTGGTAAGCCATAAAAATCTGAGAATTATGGAAACTGAAGTTGTCATATGCAAGACTTTAAATACTTAAAACAGTTATCAAAATTAGCAAGTCGTCTGTTAAAGTGTGGTAAAGTGAATGTACTAATGTTTTATGTAGATATTATAATTATGTTTCTTTCAAACATTATAGGAGCTATTTATGTAAATGTATTGCATGGACGAAACTGGACGATGTCAAAACACCAATGCCGGAAATGGTCAACGGTATCAACTTCATCATGGACGTTTCTAATACCCCAATAAATCATTTAGAAAAGTTGTGGGTGAGAGTCTTAAGAAAACTTAACAAAAGCACAGGAAATGCAATGCCTTACTGGCAATCTCTTCAAACTGACGTCAAACTAGGTACTTTCTTTGTTGCATAACTGTATTATGTATTCACTGCTACACCTGTATCTGTAATCTTGTTTGGGTGGAGGTGTTGTTTATGATTGACGCAGGTGTGTACGGAAAGGGTTTAGTCTTAACATAATGCAGTCTTGAAACAATGACTGCATTCTAAAAAGGCATGACTGCATCTTGTTTTGTTATTGTTTTCACATTCCGCCAGAGTTCGATATAACCCTAAATAACTATGGTTTTTCAGCTTTTGGGCAAAATCGGTCGACAAATAAATGCTTCAGGTCGAAAAATTAACATGGATTTTTTTTTCAAAATTCACTTAGAGACTTGCAACTTGTTTAAAAGATACGTAATAACATTCAAGCAAAAAGGGAATCATGACGAAGTCACGTCATGTGGTTTGGCCGCCACATTGGATTTTTCAACTTTTCAGAATTTCCGGACCCCATGCACCTTTGAGTAATAGTCTACAAATACAAGAGAGATTTTCAATTCACGAATACAAATGATCATCAACCAATTTGTATAGACTTTGAGTTACATTTCGTACCATGCAGCTAAAAAAGCAGAACTCGTCGAACAGCATTGTGGAAAATATTTAAGTTATGTGAAGAGGTCTGAAACATGCAGATTAGGTTTATCTAATAAAATAACGAACAAATTCGATAGAAAATGACTTTTCTCTAATAATCAGTGTTGATGTAATCATCCCAGTGCCTATTGCTTATTATTGTTATCTACATGAAAGACGTCTTGAAAATACACATTGGAATTTCCTGGAACACATAAAAACACGAAAACAAAATGTTTACGTGTCTAACAGTTAACGTACACAAGGAATTCCAAAATGGATCCCCAGATTATCTGGTCACGTGATGAAGGTGCTTATCTTCTTATAACTCGGGCTAGACTACAGGGATTAACAGTGTACACTGGAAGTATAGCCGAAGGAAGGTTGTCAGTACTGAAAGGTTTTTAGAGACAGAAACAACATTTTCCTGCATTATTCTCTGTTGAGGTAAGTGTTATATACATTGATATTTGAAAAATTGGAAATGTCTTTTGAAATCTCACAAACTATCATTTATTGTTCGAAATCGTTGATAATTTGTAGAGGTTAGGAATGGCAAGGGCAAGGACCATTTGGCACTTTGGATAAGAATGACCTATTAAAATATAGAATTTTAAAGTTGTTATAAGGGCAAAGGTCGATTTGAAATTCACAAAACTACTAAAACCCGTTTCCAAAGAAATCATTCACAATCCCTGAAAGTGGACTTAAGACAAGTTTACTTATTTGCTTGAACGTGCTGGTTGGAAATTTGTACCTCAGTGAAGTAGGGTTTAAACGTATACTCGCTTTGCTTATTCATTGACACATTGTGATTGAATGTATAATAATTTCATATTTGATCACCATTCGTACAATAAGCATAGGTTTTGAGCTGATAACATTTCTAATAATTACCTTAAGAAACATAGCATTCTGGTGTTGTAATATATTTAGTTTTTGAAATTTACGTGAAACATTCATCTATCATATATGAAGGATAATCAACAGAAATAATAATAATCATCATCATTGTAAAAGTGTATTGTTTTATTTCCGCAGGGCATTCACCAAAAGAAGGATTTGTACTGTAGACGTTTACAACACTGTTAAATATTGTCAGGGATTATCCAGGATTATCGTCTGAGCCAATCAAAACCTTTGGGGATTAGGCATTGGAGGGACTTCTCCCTTGAACAGTTGCGATGGAGACGTGCGTGGAATCTCTCTACACCTTTGATCAAGGTGAAACTGAGAAACGAAAGACACAAGAGATGATAAGAGTTCTCAAAGGAGCAATATGTGTTTCAAAGAGTAAGGCGGGAGAAGTCACGTGCCGCCATAACAAACAGGACCAACGTGCGCTGGACAGGAGATTGGCTAGATATGAGAAACATGCTACCAGAGCCAAGCTGGACATTGAAACTAAAAAGAGAGATGTATTAAGGAAATGGTCAGTGGCCATAGGACATCAGAAGACTGTTTCTGATTCACTGCAAAGCCTTGATGATATTGTTTCATCCGCCTTGGACTCACAACGTGATTCGTGTCAGTTCGACCTCTGTGATAAGGGCAATGGTCATGATTCTATTGATGACCATCATCCAAGTGTCGGGACAAAGAGAGTACCAAAAACGACCCCAAGGGACAACACCTTTAACTCAAACAGAATGCCAAAGATTCCACCAACAGGGGGATTCCTCATCCAATCCGGAAATATATATATGCCAAAAGAAAGGGAAGAACTGGAATGTGAAGGAAGTCACGCTTTCCTTAATTTCGACACGGCTGCTGAGAAGTCAATGATGAAGGGTTTCCTGGACGAGCAGAAGCAGCTTCAGGAACAGCTAATAGCTCGGAACAGGATTGCCAAGCTGAAGGAGTCATTAGACCAGGAACACAGCTTCTACAAACTGCGGATGAAGAAGAACCTTCCTGACGAACCATCAGCGCTGGTCCAGCAGTGTAGTCCTCGTCCTCGGCCCTGTCGTCTGCTCAGACGTCCTTCCGAGGACCGGCTCGGCTTGTCGCCAAGGAATCAAGGAGCAGAAGCTAAAGGACAATGCCCTGATGAGATCTTCTTCCGGACAGCCGTCAAGTTACAAAAAAGAAGATCTTTGTATGCTCTGCATTCGTCTAGCGAAACGGACAATTCCATGTATATGAGACAGAGATCGAATACCATGCATATTTGAGGTCGTGAAGATACTTTATTCTATTGATTGCAATATTGGACATATGCTATACAAATGAGAATATTTCGATTTATCGTTATAACTAGTGATTACCAGGAGTAAATAAGTAATATACGTGCTAGCAAGTATGTCAGTGTTTGAAATCAGAAGCAGACGTTCATCATAATTGCATAAACGTAGACGTTGTAAGTGTTGTTGTTAGTCTTGTTTTTTCTTGAATAAAATACTTTTCGTCGTAAACCGGTAGTGTAGAGGATTAGCATGATTAGAGAAAATAGTCGTATTTTTTAGCATTCAATCAGGGTAAAAACTGCTAAGAAAAGGCATGAAAAAAAAGACGAATAAAACGTAACATGGTGTGAGATGATGTCGAAAGAAAGTTTCTTAGTGATCAGGGTTTATCTTCATTAAAGTATTGTCATCAGCTTCTTTGCACGACTTTATCTCTTTTTCCCCCAAAGACAGGTTAATTGATGCTCTCGCATGAGTTGAGTTATTGAGTCATTCAAAAATGGTAAAAGAATATGTAAAGTGATTAATGATTATCCACATTATATCCACATTCAGTTTCGCTTTTATACATACATTTTCAACGAATGATGCTTATATATAGATACCAGCTTTACAAATAATGACATACAAATAACGGAGGCGTGTTGTTCCTTTTGTGTTGTTTCCTTATAACCCGCAAGGCAAAAGAAAGTACACACTACAGTTTGTTTAAATTGCCTAATATCTAAGAGACACGTGTTGTAATAAGTTATGACAAGTTAACCTTAACACATTTTGTCATTAGTTTGAATTTAACAAAAATGGCGTCTGGTTCATATTGTGTTAAAATATCTTTGTTAAATAAGGTCAGGGATTAGAAATATAGTTTACATTACCCTCTACCATATTTTTAAGGTCGTCAATATGCGGAAAAATAGGCATGTTTATTGATTTTTACATAGCATGTGTCTTCCATGTGGATGGGCTTGTGTTAGATCAAAATTGATTTTGGTGTTGGGGTCACCATGGTAGTCGTGTCCTTCAATAAGATCGTGTACAGCCCAGCCTGATTAAAATCGACCGGACTTTGAGGAATAAAATTGTGAAAAAAATACTCTATCGGGGCTCGAACTTAATATAGCCGGGTTTCCGCTCCGTCTTGATCTGACAGCACCCCCTTTACCTCGTGTTTTGACGTAAACTCATCTTACCAATCGCAAGGACCCCAGTTTGCTTTCGGTATCATTAGCTAAGGGAAGGTAACTCCAGTGTACCATTTGTGATTTGTACACGGCGAGATGATTGGACCCCTCAAGACTGGGTTTGTCTGCGCAGAACTTGTTACAGAACATGCTGCATTCAGACCTTGTGGAGGGAAGGCTCTCTGATAGAACACTTTCGATTCCCGGTAGCATAAATTTGTTTAAACTTTTATTCCCTAGAGATTCGGTAAATTTTAATCAGGCTGCTACAGAAATATCTGCAGTTCTGCTAAAAATGCTTTTAAGAGTGTAATGTCGTGAACATTAGAACATTACATAATTCGATCTTTTTTTAATTACAATATTACATAATTATCATAAATGATTATCGAATTGAAAACTATCAGCGATGTTATTTTTCTGTGGTATGCAATAAACAACTCGCTATGTGTGTCACGTGGGAATCAATGCATAGTGACGAGATCGTTTATGACGTCACAGACACTCATGCATTGTCCATTGACTCCACGATGAGTGGTGCTTTACTTCACCTTCTTGTGTTTTTGGCATTCATCGCTGTTGCATCAACCCCTTCAGTTGATTTAAAAGATTGTATTCCTGAAAACTGGATCTGTGGGTACGTGCGGGCTGTTTAATCATTCTTTAATTATTCAATTTGATGAAACCTCTATTGGTACTAATGGAAATTTTTATAAGATAAGATAAGATTGATAGGATATTTGTGTTTTCTTGACAAATACCATGTTTATCTCATTGAGTGAGGCAGAAAGTTAATATTTTCACGAGTGGCGCAGCGAAGACATCTAAAACATGTCCTCTAAATTCTTTATTGTCCGTTAAGGAACTTGTGTTAAATTTAAGTGAGCCTGAAATTCAAAAATATATACAAAATATGATAAATAGATGCAAACATATATACAAATTAATACAAATGAAATATACAAATATTTACAAATAAACAAACGGTGTAATAATGAGCAATTAACGATGATTTAGAATTGAAATGGACAAGTGCACAATTGACATTTTATAGCGTTTACTTTTGCACGTCGGCACATTATACAGACAAAAAAAATTATGGCTCCAAAAACCGAAAAAAATAATAATTACAAAGTTAGTTTTTAAACCTCTTAAACATTTAGCATAACAAAATGCAAATGCAAAAAAATATTATTGTTTGACTTTGTCTTCTACAGCATTGCTAACTTCAACAACTATCTTCTACCTGATTACGTCTGGTACGCGTATCTTGTCTACGAGAAAATGGTCCAAGTCAAAGGGTTTCTTCTGTCTCGAGGCTTTCGATTCACAGTCTGCACCACCTGTGGTCTGAACTTCGTTGCATTCATTGGTAGGTGTCCACATTACCATTAACAAACTACTTTAATTGACGCTAGTGAACTGTCTAAACACAATCTATTGTATTAGAATAAAGGAATAAAATATTTTGAAAAATAACTCTACCGGGATACGAACTTGTTCCACTTGTGAGCAATTTCAGCATTAGGGTAACGTGGAGAGAAAACTTCAAGTAAATCGATTTGTATCTAAAATGAGGCTATTTTCTAAAAATTATGTTCCACGGTCACGGGCATTTTAAGGCAGGCGTTGAATCATGGATTTACGGTACATGTTTTATAGAGGTGTCAAGACCAAACATAAAAATAATCAGAAGGATCTAGGCCTATAAATTGTAAGTCGCCACTTTTCAAATATGGGTCTTGCTCAGTCAGGGGTGTGTGTATATGCATATCAAAACCCCTTATTAAGCAACACTTAGACATAAAACGCAGCGGTTAGAGTGAAAGGTTGGGTTCATTCAACCTATAATATGTTCCACCTTACAAAGACATGATCCCAGCTAATACACAACGTTCTGATAACGTTATTTTCACGTCGTGGTTTGGTTACCTCACATTAATACGTAGTGACGACGTTATGAGAACATTATTGTCTAACGTTATTTCACTACATTTTTACAACATAACAGAACATATTAGAACGTCATTGCAACGTATTTTTTAAACACATGTGCAATGTTATCACAACGTTGAGAGGACGTCAATATAAACATGTTTTCGACTCCACACGAGGGACGTTTAAGGAACGTTCGTTGGTGACGTCCGGGTGATGTAAACCGAACGTTGTGACACCGTCCTAATAACGTAATTTTGTTAGCTGGGATAGAACCAAAATCTCAAAATATGATTTCTATTTACAGGCATTAACTTCATGAAGGCTGTTGGCCGGGTGCTGGTTGTTCTTGAGGGGTGTCTACAGGCGTTGAAGATTGGGAATAAAACCTGGACTAGTCGTATCATAGTCATCAATTTGTTGGAAAGAGTTACAAGCAGTGATCGAAATATGTTTCAGTCCCTACAAGCAAGCAGGTCTTGTGGTTCGTAAAGTGTGTCAGTCCTCCTTAACATTTGTAAAGCCCTGTATTGTGTTAGTATCTCTAAAAGCCGGACTTGCTTACCTCGTTTCCAACAAGCAGAATCTGAACATTCCGCAATCAGCAATTGGCAGTCACTATTTCGAACACAGTTACAGTCATACCAATATATCGAACAGGTGTGTACATTGTTCTTTCTGAAAAGCATCCCTTATGGGTGGGTTGTCGGTGTGTTTTATAATTATTTGTTTTATTTTATGTACATTTGATGAAATATGTGCATCTGTTAATGTTTGTCAAATCAATCATATAACAAAAGTTGTGTTGAAATTAAAACTACGTCTTTCTTTAATTCAGTTGAAAATTGTTGACCACATCTCTGAAATCTGAAAACTGCTGTTTGAGAAGAATAATAGATATTGTTTTGAAATTGAACAACTTTCGTGGCATTCTCATTCACAGAGAACATATCTTGAATTAACATGTGGCTTTTACACACTTATACAGTTGGTCAAACGTTGGGTCAGCTAACTAACCACAAATTTCCTGCAAAAGCCTTCGGTATCAAAATCTTGTGAAAAGTAACTCGTATCCACAAGCACTTGATGCATGGGCAGTGCTCATATACTATATATATACTAATATGAGCTATCAATGCATCAAGTGCTTTTGCTCGTATCCGAGCGTTAGTAACAGCATGCATATATGGTAGCATCTTCCCCCGGCAAGGTGAAAACGTATCGAGCAACTCCTCGTTTACACCTTGCCATCACAAGATAGAAAACCGGTGATCCGGAGCAGCGACACCTATCGTGATCACGAGTTACGCTCCTTACCAGCTCTTTCAACAATAGCCAATGAAATCGCCGTTTACATTCGAAACATTTCAAATACTTACAGACGATCTTTTTAAAATCTATCCGAGTGAAATTTAATACCAAACTTCGGTCCGCTTTTTGTTTTCATGTTTTTGATGAGCACCGAGAATGCAGAGAAAATAAACATTAATGTATCACTCAAAGAAAGTGTTTCTCTCCCTTGTAAAACGCATAGTAGTTTTTCTAATCAGCTTGTTTTTAAGAGTAGCTTATTTTTACTCTACTAAATTGCTGTCATTCTAAAAATTGTTAAAATTTCTGTTATTCAATTTGAATTTAACAGAAAACATATTTGCCTTTTAATTGGATTATTTGATAATTAATAACGTCTAAAGCATTTATTTTTCATATGATATCCAAAATTGATTTATGTACAAGAATGAACGAATAAGAATTCCTTCCAACACGATAAAACGTTTGTAGAACGTATTCATTTGGAAGATAACTATTTATTTTATAATAGCAATCAATGTTTTTACTGAATACGCATTTTCTTCCTTGTTCACGATAACAATGTAACAATCATGTAACAAACGTTATCAAATAAACACTAAAGTTTAAATACTTTCAATGCAAGAAAATTGAAAAACTTAAGGTCGGTGCATAGGCCTATATATTAATGCCGAAAAATCGATTGCTCACATTTCATTATTAGCTGGATTTGAAATACGTTATTGCATGGAATTTTAAGAAAAAAATAGGCGGTCATTCTGATGTGTATTGTGACACTCTCCTAATACTTTATTTTAAAAAACATGTCCTTGTTTAGTCGGTGGTAATGTATCGCTGCACGGTTACCCGACAGCCAAATTAAATGAACAAGCTGTCTTCTGATTGGACTATGCTACTTCCGTGCAGTGGGTTGAAATGCTAGCACAGAAATTACGGCCAATGATGTCAAGGGAGGAATGGAAAAGTTGAGAAACGTTTTCGTGTCGCCCTTGACGTTGTGAAGATGATATGGTAGGAACTCGTAGCTTTCCGATCTCAAAAATTAGATCGAACCCAACTTATACTTGAACCATGGCATATTTCTGAAATAGACCTATACATGATCCCCATGGAGCAATAATAGGATAAGAAACACACAGTACGAGCATTCGGTTACATATTATTTCATGTAACTATCAGTTGGATATAAACCCTAATGTCTTACAAATTTATGGGATTGTATTGTATGGAGTGGAATGTATTTCTCGAACGTTTCGCGCTCATATTTTTAACCTGGATAACTGGTTTAAACTTGGGAAAACTATAGTGCAACACCCGATTCCTTACCAGTAAAAATTGTGATAAGAGATGTTTCATAAAAAAAGCAATTTAGTTTTGGAAAGATTCATTACCTTAGTCAAACGATTAAAAATTTAATCAAATAACGTTTCACTACGGTTTGATATTTGAATAAATAAAAACCTTGCATTGTGATGTCGCAAAACATGTTAAGAAAGTTATACTGAGAACTGAATGGATGGTTGTTGAAATGTTAAAATATCCTTCTGATTATATATTTAGATCCTGTCAATATCCAGTGTACAATGGCGGCAGTATGAACCGTAAGATAAAGACCGTTCAAAGGGTGAACAAGTTTTGAGCATTGTTAGTCTTAAACACCCGACATTACATTGTTCAATACAACGAAAATATTTCCTTATCTTCTGGGGTTGTTTAATTAGTCAGTTCGTCAAAACATTACCTCAGCACCACTTCTATGCCTTACAACAGGGCGCATTAGGTATTTTTGTAGATTGAATTAGAGCACCATTTACTCTCGAAAGCAACACGAACTAGAGAAGTAGTTACAGAACTAACTCTCAATATTCTGTGAATGAAAAAATCAGTTTCTCCTAAATCAGTTAAGCTTTACGCTTCACACTGCATAAGAAAAGAGAGTCAACAGTGAACGAAGCGCTGATAAAATCATTGCTGTGTGCATACATAGCTTAAAAGACGTTAATATGCATAAAACAAACTTGCGCAAACTATTTTGGAGCATTGGAAACAGACGCATATGGCAATAAAATTTAGTGGATTTTTTATCAATTTAAAAATATGACCTATTTAGCCTAATAGAAGTTGAAAACATAGTTTAAAATCTGCAAGTATAATTAGAAGGGAATCTAACTTTCATCTTAATATATATTGAAAATTGTTTACCATTTTGTGACCTACTTAATGTATGCAAACTGATACATGATAGAGAAAAAAAACAATTCGTTTTTCCTGTTTTTATATGACTGACTTGAATATGCACAAAACCTGTTTCAATCAATTAACTTTATTCATGCATTACAGTTAAAATGGTAAAGCTGGGGCCAATTTTGAGTCCATTTGGTACAAGTTGACTTAAATCTTTAATTCTGGTGTAGGAAGATGCATAATCAAAACGAAAAGTGGTCTCAGAAATTGAAGTCAATTTTCATAATTTTCTTCAAAACGTTAACAAAAGCAGAAGAATATGAAGGGTGTCCTAGAAAACACTTTGGAGAGAAACAATGATATAGAAATTTCAATTAATTTCAGAGGAACAGACAAACAGATGGATGACAAACAAGTGAGTGCTGCATCTAATACATTGTAGTGGGGATATAATCAATAATGTTCAAAAGTGTTATTTACTTATGTTATATATATTACTTATATTGGGAAACACAAAAGAAGGTAAAGAGAAAACAAACATAATATTGAACTTTTTATTGAACCAATATTTTGGAACTAGAAACAGTAACTGGTCTTTCTTTTGAAAGCAGAAACATTCACCTTATTCATAAAGTATCAAATCAATAAGATAACAATGGTGGAACATAACATTACGTTGAGTTTTAATATCTTTATATAAACAGTTGAGACAGTAGTAACTGAGGCACTTATCTTGATGTGATAGTTACCAACTTGTACAAAAGTGTTACATTAAAGTGTGGACCAAAGTTTAAAGTCATGTTTATCACAAGAGCTGCATCTCAAATTGCGTATCCTTCTCTGGTGAATGGTGATATCAACCAACAAAGTTAAGTTATTGAATATATGTCTGAATCCTAAAGATATATATAATTCATTATCAAGGATAAAATGAAAAACTATATTTGTCCTTCAATTGATGAAGCCAATGCCAAAAACATAAGCACACCCTTTCACAAGATCAAAGATTTAGTCTTGTTCTTGTTTGCATGTTCCTGAGCTTTACGTTCCCTCCATTCACAGATATCTGCAAAATCACACCACTGACACTTCCATGCATCCTCAATATCCACACCTACAGGTTCCCGAGAACCCCTCCAGAACTCCAGGTAACCACAAAACATCCCCCTGAGTTCCTCCTCATTATACTCCACCGGGATCTTCATCAAGCTAGTGCTTGTCTTCTGATGAACATACTCAACCGTCAGCTCACTTATACAAGTCAAAGCCTGCATCCTTTCAAACACATAGTCTGCAAGCTCATTCAAATTTTTGGCAGTTGTGAACTTCAAATCAAACTGATCCAACACACTAGCACCTAGAGGTTTATCAAGCTTAAGTTTCAAATGATGTGCCAGCACTTCCTTCTTCAGCTGACCTTTAACCAAGTCATCGAAGAGTTTCTTATAAATCATCACTTGAAGTCTGTTCTGTTCTTGTTGAGCCTTCTTCGGGACAGATTGCACACTTCTTGTTTTCAGTTCAGAAAGCTCAATGGTGTAAGATTCTGGGTCAAAGCGGAGTTCATCGATAAGACCAACAAGAAAATTGTCCTGACCGAAGGGAGCCCCAAAAATTGGGATCTCTCGAGCAAGATTGACTCCGTTCAGGAATCCTTGGACAGCTCCGAGAAGGTTGAGCAGCTTGATGGCCCAGGAGTCTTCTCTCGATGTGGTCTCAACTGGTACAATGTCATGCACTGCCAGCTCTGGAACAGAAAGATTCACTAAGCATTATCACAATATTTACACTGGAACCATAAATTTTCTCATGAGAAAAGAGAACAAGTTTAGATCACAGCACAAAATAAAAATTTTGGGTTAACTTGTTGACATAGTTTTATACATGGATGTGTATCTTGTTATTCTTGTTTTGAAACACTGTAAATATTATCATAACCATGCTTAATCAAGTTTCTTAAAATAAAATATTTGGTACTCTTGAATGACTTCATCAGCATTAATGTTAAAGGGGTGATTTTGTCCTTCAAGAGAACTCTCATTCTACAAATTTCCACTATTATTGATATAAAACAGATTTTTTAAAAAGGCACAAAAACAGTTCAAGACATCAAAGCGATGCTATGGGGGTTTGATAACTGATATTATTGGTTTTTATCAAGCACACTTTTAATGCCAAGACAACAACAACTGGCTTCAAAGGAGGTTAACTTTTAAGGATTAAACCCCTAAAATTTCAAGACCCAGTGTTGTTCCTAGAATGGTCTTTTGGAAATTTGCCCACCCTTTTAGCTTGGTGTTCCTTTAAATTTTGGGAAGTAGGATACTTCTACCATTGCAAGGGTCCCATAAGCTCAGAATAGAGCAAAATGACCCCCTTGGCTAACCACCTACGAACAACACTGAAACCATACTAGATTAGTGTTTGCGGGACACCGCAAAAACAGAGCAGCCCCGAAACTTGGGGTTTCGCCTTACCCTGTTCCGCCTTCTACAAGCCTCAGCATATTGGGCATTTTCTTGTGACCTTGACGTTTGACACTCAAGGTCGCAATCAATGAACACATTTCATTGAAAATAACATTAATGTATCGAATTAAAGTGTTTAAAGTTAAAATAATCCATTTTCTCAATATTTGTTGACCTTGCTGTGACCTTGACCTTTGACAGTTCGTACCCAAAACCTTTCCAAAATTTTGTACTTCTCAAGAGATAATATATACAAAATTTAAACTTCATAGCACAAAAACTTTTCAAGTTAACGCGTTTACAAGGAATATTTTTGTGATTTTATAGCTCATGACCTTGACCTTTGACCTTGAAAGTGAACATGTCATTTTAAGGTGTAAACAATTACACATGTTTATGAGTTCTATAAAGCTTAACGGGATTAAGTTATATCCAAATTAGTTGCACATTGTAATAACACAAATGTCATGACCTTGACCTTTGACCTTCAAGGTTACACGATCAATGAACACTCTTTATTGAGTATAATAATCTTCTATTGATTAAAAGTGTTCATAGTTAAAATAAAGCATTTCCGCAAAACCATGCTAAAGTCGTGACCTTGCTGTGACCTTGACCTTGGACAGATTGTAGCGAAAACCTTTTCAAATTTTTTTACTCTTCCAAGGATGATATATACCAAGTTAGAGCTTCATAGCACAAAAACTTTTCAAGTTATCGCGTTTACAAGGAATTTTTGAGTGATTTTATATTTCGTTACCTTGACCTTTGACCTTGAAAGTGAACATGTCATTCTAAGTCCCCAGAGGTGTAAACACTTATACATGTTTATGAGTTCTGAAAAGCTTAATGGGATAAAGTTATATCCAAATTAGTTGCACATTTAAATAACACAAATCTCATGACCTTGACCTTTGACCTTCAAGGTTACACAATCTATGAACACTTTTCATTGAGTATAACAATCATCTATTGATTAAAAGTGTTCATAGTTAAAATAAAGCATTTTCGCAAAACCATGCTAAAGTCGTGACCTTGCTGTGACCTTGACCTTGAACAGATTGTAGCGAAAACCTTTTCAAAATTTTTTACTCTTCCAAGGATGATACATACCAATTTAGAGCTTCATAGCATAAAAACTTTTCAAGTTATCGCGTTTACAAGGAATTTTTTAGTGATTTTATAGCTCGTGACCTTGACCTTTGACCTTGAAAAGCATGTCAAAATCGTTCCCCCGAGGTATAAGCAGTAAGTTATGAATACAAGTTCTGGACAGCTTAGTAGAAAAAAGTTATAGCCATTAGTATGTGCGCGGCGGCGGCGGAAACTGCACAAAACCTGATAGCAGCCCCGTCCTTAGACGGGGCTGCTAATAATATATGTTAATTACCTCTAGCGAGATGGATACTGGATCCGGCAGTGACAACAGGATCCTCAACCCGTATCGTGGGTACTGTAAACGAGTACCACAGCTGCTGTTCACACCAGTGTTGCTTGGTAAGATCAGTCACACACAGATACATAGGCCTAAAGTAATTTGGGCTGAATTCTCTGTTCAGTCTTGAGCCCACAGAAATAGGCAAGCTGTCCTCATAATGACTATCTTTCGAAGTGGGAGGTTCTTCATATTTTTGAGTGTCCATTGCTGTAAGATTTTCATTCTGTTTTGATTCACAACTTTCATTATGTTTTGATGCACAGCTTTTTTCATTAGTTAATATTACAAATGAAGATTCTTTTGTCTTTTGAGTTGACTCAGACATATTATTGTCTCTGTTATTTTTAGGGGTATTTTCTTTATTGTCAATATTGTCTTTGATTTGTTTTGGCACTGAATCAGATTCATTTTTGTCCTCAGTTTTGAATGATCTCTTTGAATCATTCTTTGCAGACCCGAATTCAAAATTGTTAACTGGCCTTGAAAGTTTATTGTCACAAGGATCTGAAACAAAAATATGGAAATACAACTTTTTTATTATAATGTTTTGACTGAAGACACAAAATCATCATGTAAACATTGCCAATAACTGAAATTAGGAAACAAAAGTTAGTTTGGCTCACTTATACCATGACCATGCATCCCTGATTCCCATAACTTCGAAGCCGATAATCAAAGGGAGACCGTAGAAGTCTCTAAAAGGCAGAAGAAATTGCCCCCAATAAGACCCAAAAAAGAATGGAATGTTCTTTCCTAATAAATGTGTTTAGCAAGGAAGCAACATCTTGAAATTATTTGGTATGAAGCAACTGGAAATTGAACCCAGGTCTTCCCCGGTGATGAGCAGACACTGTACCAACTGAGCTACACCCACAGTTAAGATAGACGTCATGTTCAAAATTTGAAAAGAATCCAATGAAAAGATTGCATTTGGTCTGATCTCAGGAAAAAGTGCAAGGTGGAGATTGTAAAATATTCCAAAATTCACGAATTTGCCCAGTCTAATTAAACCTAGAGTCAATAATACTCATTTCACTGATATTGAGTATAACGAGATGTTGTACCAAGCCGCGTCAATTGACCGTATGCCAACCTATGACCCTCAAACGTTTTATGTGCGAATACAGACTATTGCAGCTTGGTAAGATGATCCGTGATTGGTCGCGACCCGCTACTATATCTTGCTAGACACAAGAAGATCATGCTCGCCTCGGTAGCTCCCCTACGCCATGCTACGCTCCGCAGTTACCATGGGAACGGGGTTTACCGGAGATTGTCACGGCGAGCATACATCGTCTTGCTAGACACAATATCAGAGTGAAACGGACCTGTATTATTGAGACTAGGTTTATTTGGACAGTGCTGGAATTTGCCTGGACCTAAGTATATTCTATTTTGTTATCAATATTGTTATTATTTAAAAATAAAAATAATTATCATTTAATAATTTTCAAGGATATATTTTCCTGCTTCTGTATTAACTCAGTTGTGAGTGGGTGATCGAAAACCGAACAATTTGCGTTTACCACGACAGGTGGCATATTAAGATAGATTTTACTGGATATATTTCATATGAAGGCGATCGATAAGTTCATTACTGACAATCTAGAATTGATGCGAGGATGTCATCATCATTGTCATCGCCCCATTCATCATAAATCGTATTTTCTCCGGATGCAAATTCCAAATCTCGCGCCCCATCGGCCATTTTGGAAGTAGTCACATGCTTGGATACTGTGTATTAATACACGATATCTATGAAGTAATAATGTTTTATTAATTATGGCAAAATATAAAGACAGATAATGAACGGCACATGAAACTATCTTATTTCAATAACTGAAGCAATATGGTTATGATTTGACAAGCGATATTGGATTGAATCAGCGGGCTTATATTTTTGCGCGAAGGAATGTCGAAATAGTTGTTCGGCACCGTAAACAACTTGACGTGAAATGACAGCCGGCGTATTGAGTGCGTTCTTTTTATCTTGATCTTATGTATTTGTGTTCACGGATCAATTGAAAATAAGACACTCTCACATGGAATATGGGTTATTACTGGTTGTCATGATTAATTGTGAAAAATGGACCCAAAACAAGGATCAAAATCGAACACAAAGAAGTTGACAGCTGATGGGAAATCTAAAAAGACGAAAAAGAAACGTAAAAGTAGAAAACATTCTGGCAAATCTGAGGTAAAGGACAGTGACCCCAGTCCAGACAATGGACTGGAAGTCGAGGGAGTTAACTTTCTTGCTCAGAGCAACGTTGGTAAGTATCTCTATCGGTCGATATATGGCATGCTCATTACTGGCGCTGTCAGTGTCAAGCACATTACACGGTTTCTTGTCAACTTGATCTTCCTGTTTGTCAGTCGTTGATACAACCTTCACTTTTTATAAATAGCATGCACACTCAATTTTAGCATTGGTAACTGGACACGTGACAAGCCTTTCCGTGCCTGATTGCAATCTTTATTATATGATAAATGTTAGTCACTTAGATCTACTCCATACTCCTTAGAAAGTATATTGGTAAACAAATCAAGAGAAATTTGCTTTTATGGCTAAACTTAGGTTACTGTTTTATGTTAGGAAAATTATTTTTTTATGTATTTGGTTAAATATTTTACTTATGTTTTTCTTATGCATTCTTTTCAAATGAGTTTGGTAAGCCTTTAGGTTCTGCTAAGAGTAATATTCTGTCTCTGTAAAAAAATTCCATCAAACAATTATTTTATTATACACCCGACCAACGGTCCTGGGTAGAGAACTAGTAATACCAACGATTCCGTGTGTGTGTCTGTCTGTCCGAGGACATTTTTTGTCCGACCTATTATGAGAAAACTATTTATCCAATTAATTTCAAATTTTGCACATCTCTTCTACCCTACTAGGAGGGGTGCAGTGCATAGTTACAGCAACTTTCATTAATATCTGAATTTTTTACGAATTTCCATGTTTTGAACTTAGTCATTTTCCAATATCAGATTTGTCCGACCTATTACGGGAAAACTATTCATGCGATTTATTTCAAATTTTGCACATGTCTTCTACCCTACTAGGAGGGGTGCAGTGCGAAGTTACAACAAATTTCTTTAATATTTGAATGTTTTACAAATTTCCATATTTTGAACATATAGTCATTTTCCAATATCAGATTTGTCCAACCTATTACGGGAAAAACTTTTCATCTGATTCTTTTCTCTTTTTTGCATGTGTCTTCTCTTCTTCCCTACTAGGAGCGGTGCAGTGCCAAATTGAAACTAAAATTGATAAGGGCTTTTTGTGTGTTTTTTTTTTACAAAGTTCCATTTTTTTTATTAGTCATTTTTCTCAATTCCTCTTTGGGGGTCAAATGCTGTGCAAGAGATGACTACATTGAAAGTAAAAAATAATTCAGTTAGTCAGGGATGCACGGTCGGGGGTATAAGTGAGCCACGCTCACTTTTTTGCTTGCTCAAGTTCAGAAAAGAAGCATCTGACAAATGGCTATTTCAGTGGTTTATTCCAGACCTAGACTTGCTTTTCGAGAGATTAGTTCCTGAAGGACAAAGTATGTTATATCCATGTATTATCCTGATGTTAGACTAATAATAAATATGTATCGAAAGTTATATTACTTGTATAACATACATTCAGGGTAATGACAGCTATTTACAGAGTATGGTCTGCGAGGAGATCAGAAATAATTAGACCTGTCTCTTAACTCAGACACTGTATAAACTTCATGGATTGATTCCTGTTTTCATTTCTGGTCTTCTTGCATACCCGACTCTTTTGTTCCTCGATGTTTTTGTTTACTTTGTTTATTTACTTTACTAACTTTATTACTTTTAAAGTTTTTTGTTCATCACTCTTATTACCCAAAACAATTCTTAGTGTCAAGTTACACAGCCAAGCTTTCTCATGTTTATTTTTTTAAATATAAAAGGCCTGAAAGAATTGTAACCCAATTCTATAAAGAATAAATGCATGTTATTATAATAATTATATGAATAATTATATAATGCGCATATCCATCCACTCGTGGTTGCTCAATGCGACTTAAATTACAGCTGTCTATTGCTGTTAGGGGTGACTATTGACCATGTGGGACTATTGCGATAGCGATTGTCTATTGCTGTTAGGGGTGACTATTGACCATGTGGGACTATTGCGATAGCGATTGTCTATTGCAACCTACTATTGCGATAACGATAGACCATTGTGAGCCACTATTGCGATAACTATTGCGATCGTGTTGGATCTTAAGAAAATCCAAAATTAGCTAGAATATTCATAATCTTTATTATATTCAGGTAATTGCTAAAAGTAATATGTGGCAAAATCTGTGATAAAATCATGAATTAAACAGCTTTTGTCATTTTTCACTCTAGCAAATGACTTCCTCACTCTAATATCACATCTGTCCTCATTCGAGAATAAATAATTTAACTAACCGGCAGAAAAAATTTGTAAATATTTTCAAATATAGCGGAACATTACACTTTCGATACTATCGATAGTTAACCTTACTATTGCAATAGCGATAGTCTTTTTGTGTTTCCTATCGATAGTGTACTATTGGCTATTGCCAAGCTAACTATCGCGATAAATCGATAGTTTGATGTATTGTTACACCCCTAATTGCTGTCATGCCATTGCTTGCTAAAGTAAACAATTTCATATAATCCACATTTTAACTTCAAATGGCATTTAAGAAATGTTTTTACAAAATCATTTATTGAAAAAGATATTTAAACAAATTTTATTATGTTATGAAATAAAAAGAAATATTTACAACTTAATTTTTCAAATAGGCTGGTTATCTAACTTTTCTTTTCCAACTAAAACCACTTTATCCGACAGTCGTAATATTGGTTAACATTGGGTTCATGAACTTCATTCTATTTCCGTCTGATATCTTCATGACAGCTTATATTGCATTTCACCAGTCACATTTATCACAATTGTAAATTTGCACAGAAAATGAATGCAATAACCCACAGTGTATTTTTAATCATGATAAGTTTAGATAAGGCATGGTTAACTTTTAAGAAAGAGTTTGATCTGCTTTTTGTGTAGTGTAGAAAGGAGAGGCCGATATAAGCTGGCTTATCAGTCAAGAGGTACAATACGTTGTTGAATAGTCCACTAGACTGTAAATCCTCGCGGTAAATAGCAGGCGACTTTAATCCTGCTCGGTAAAGGAGTCTTAGGTCGTCACTTCACTTACAGAATGGGTTTGCCAAGTACATCCAATAAACAAGAAATAGTTACTTGATGTAAACAGCATTTGGTTGACAGGATTAGGCCATGTTATGCGATTTGGATTACAGTGGCATTTGTATATATACTTTGTATGTATATCATAACTCGACACAGCATGACATTGATCACATTGTGTTGTTGTTAAAAGCTGAAGTAAGCATTCTTTATGAAACATTAGTATATTTGGTATCTTATATGGGATTGGGAAGGAAATCTTTGACAATGAGTCATTTTCATGTTAAAGTAAATTAATATTTTTCAATGGACAATTTTCCTCATATTTTTGTTGGCCAATTTTCACCCACTGTGCAAAGATGCCCATGGCCTCCCCCTGTCTTAATCCCTGTCAGTGTTTGCAGTTCTATCTGTTATGTTACAATAACATTACTAACATATTTGTAAAAGAGATTGCTTTTAGTAAAACCTTTGCTGTAAGAAATTGACTTGTATTTGAATGGTTTTATCTATTGGCTCTTAAGTCATACCCTGCTAATCATAAATGTTTTTTTGTAGAAAAAAAATTTTGTTGACATTTGTATTCAACCATATATAGTATATTATATGAATGTCAATTATAAATTATGTTTATGAGATGTGTGCCTAAATATAAGTATTTCAGACCTGGGCGAAAGTGAGGGATATACTTATAGTTAGGTACAAGTTTCGTAAATATATAGGTATGTCATTGGGCACGAATATGATCATCTTCACAACGTCACGGGCGAAACAAAAAAGTTTTTAGACTTTTCCATTCCTAACTCGATACGTTTCGACCTTGCCGTGGGAAGATGGAATATGATATTCTGTGGTAACCTTAGTCAAGAAATTAAAGAAAATACTAAAAACCATGCCCGTATAAATTGCAACATCATTGGCAAACCCCAAAGGTTAAAACATTGTTTATAACATGACCTCACAATGAAAAAATGAAATCTTGCCCTAGGGCATCATATGAAAAAAAAGAACCCTGATATGACTGACCACATAGGTTATAAATATGTGTACGGTTAAATGACTATGACACAACCCAGTTGAAACTTGTTTCTGACAGTGATATTTTGGTTGCTTTTTATTTCATGATTTGATAAAGAATAGCACACTGTGACATTTTAAAAGTAAGTTATTTAGAGTTGAATCAATCTGTTTGCTCTACAGAATCAAAGGCCTTTTGATGGTTTGACATTGTATTGTTGATCTGTCTAATAATAAATTATTTGTAAAGTTGAAGATAATCTGTCATTTTAAAATTCGTTGCATATCATGTTTCAGATTGATGATATTTTATATGAATGTGTCGACATACTCTATTTTTATTGTTTTTCTTTATACAAAAAACATGTCATGTAGACAAACACCTAATTTAAATGAAGATAAAAAATTCTCAAGTCAACAAATTTTTCATGATTCAGACCATATAACAAGAAAAATATCATCACCTTCATAATACATTAAAATAGATCTTCACAAGTCATATCGTAGACTACCGTAAATTGTTATTCTTGATAAGGAAAATAGGATGTGCATAAAATAGAGTGGGAAATCAACAAGCCACTAGAGAGAAGTTATATTTCACTTTATCGGAGAACTAGATATAGAAAATCACTCTTGTAGATAAGAGCAGTGGAATGTGGGGATCAGGAAGTCAGAGCGCTCACTCGAAATACCTGGTGCAACTGACCGAGGATCGGACACCCACTGAAAGTCGCCCGAACTTCAAACACGTTTGATTATGAGCTGACACAATTATGTGTGTCATTTCTGCAAGTCATTTGTTCAAAAATTATTCTTTGCACCTTTTTGGGTATCTGTATTTTTCAATAAGCATCTTTTTACCCATAAATCTATTTCGATTAACTTTTTTGAACCAAGTCATGAAAGAAATTAAGATTTTTTTTTTTTTTCATGGGAATGTTTACGGGAATGTAGGAATGTATTTATAAGATTGGCAATATGATTTTAAAAGTGAACTTGGAAGTAAATATATGGAGTTTTGATATATATCAAAATGACCTTGGTTCGGTCAGTTTTCACATTGGTTTTTTTCTTGTGATTTGTAATATTAAAGATTGTCCAACATATGCTAAAAAAACACGAAAAAACATTCAATCAACACACATGACAAAATAGTTACTTTGAAAACAATTTGTTAAGCCTGTACAATATTTTTCTATCAGTGATTGCATTGTGAATTAATCAAATATTAGCAAAGCAAAATTTTATCATGGTCTTGGAAGAGGATGCTGTGTATGAACATATTGATTGCATTCATGTTCTTGAAAGGGCAATAAATTATTGTACATAGACTACTTATGCAAAAGTTGATTACCTCTTTAGTAATCAAATAGAAAACGTATTGTTAATAGCACAGTCTGCTTAAAATGCTTACAATATAGTCTTTAAAGATATTTTGATTTGAAATCATTCGGAATAAGTCATGTTCATGCACTTATCTTATGATAGATTCATACTTGACCCATTACAATAGCCGGTATATTGTTCAAGATGATAAAGAAAGTGAAGTAGATGCACTTCAAAGATCAAATAATCATATTTTTCTCTCTTCCGTATGTGATAGAATGATCACCAATTTTGAGCACATTTAGCATTTGTGGTTACAACAAAATTGAATTACCGGTAGTAGTGGCTGCCAGAATGATAAAGTAAACATGTTTTGATTATGCAGCAATATCTTTTGAAGTTCTTGCTGCATGACTTGTGTAAGGATTTATAAGAAATGGCATTTTATGTTAATTTTGCATGCTATGTTTACATAGGCAAGTAGAAACCCTTGTTGAAATATAGAATAAGGCCAAAGCAAAAATATTTTGTGTTTAGGTTAACTCTTCCTACCAATAATATGTTGTGGTATTGAAAAGTTTTTATAAGGTAAAATATGTCAGTTAAAAATTTCCTATTAGGGTAAACTTGTTTAATTTTAAAATGCCATAAGAAGCACATATCTTTATCAATCAATTAACCATTTACATAACTAATACAAATCAATATACAGTTACATATGCTGTATAACATTTATTTGGTTTTACCTAAGTTGATGATTGTCAAATGCATATTCTTTGTTTTTATACATTGGTTTCTTTGGGTCAAGATTTTTTTCTCTTTCATTATTATGCTGAATAATGTTGAAAAGGGATTCAATGTTAGTTTAACCAATAATGGAATATTACCAATGTACCCTTTGCAATTTCATTTCATTTCAAGTTGCAAGGAGCTGCAATATTGCCAAAGTGACACATGATAACAATGAATTAGGTTCTGAATTTGTGTAAATTACGCTGACAATTACTGAAGATGGTCTCTGTCTCACATTGTTTGAAAAATGGCTTTAGGAAAAAGAAGCATTTCTGTTCAGCTTATCAATTGCAACTTATATTATAATAATACTATATTTTTATATATTATGCTTGAGTCAATATTGATAGTTTTTTTACACTTTCTTTCGTATTATGATGTCAAGGGTATGTTTCAATATTATCTAATGATGTCATTTATTACTATGCTAAATGCAGAATAGATAAGGCTTGTCAACATATAACATTTATCAGCAGTTTATTCTTTATATTTAATACTTGGCATAAAAAAAACCCCAGAGCAATATCTCGGTAGCTTTATTTTCTATTTTTTCGACTCCAACTTGTTTGATGATGATAAGGAAGACAAACAAAATTGGAACCATTTATCATTTAGTTTAATTTTGACTTTCCTTAAACTCTAGGCAATATATAAAATGATTAGTAAAACATTTGATTTAGAAGCACATGTCTAAGATAAGTCACATGTTTGGAGGTATTCAAGGTGGTTGCAAATGTCTAACTCCATAAAATGAATATCTGCAGCATTTCACATGGTCCATTAAATAATAATTCCATCATTTCACCTTAAACTTTTTATGTTATGAAATAAAATAAGTATTCCAATAATATGACTTACAGGTATATGAATAAGTCATATCATTAATATTCATGTATGTGAATATTAAAGGTGAAAGCTTCAAAAGATTTGATAACATAAATGAATTAAAGGTACAGTCTTATCTGGTTATTTTTTTTGGAAATGAAAATTAAAGGGGACACAGTGGTGCATTCTATTCTTTGTCAAATTGTTAAATCTAGAACAACTAAAATGTTACCTCACTAACATAAATGAAAATAAGTGTGAAATAATCATCTAATAATTATATGTAAGTATATATAGGGAAGTACTCTTGAATTTTGTTTCCACAAAATATACCTACAGCACTGTCCCTTTAAATGGAATTTATTCAGCAATTGAAGATTTCAGTGTTACTTTTATCTAGAATCATTTATGAGAGGATTTACATATTAGGATCTAACCCTGTGTAATGTGAATGTACAAATCCTGGTGTACAGAGATAGCCTGACTGAGGGAATTATCTTTTATTGATTGTGAGGTGTCTGTTGATACTGAGTAGACCCACAGGCTATCAATCATTCACACAGGGCCAGGTATAAAAGACTCTTGTCTACAGGAGAGTGTTGACTGACAGTAGCTCCAGTTCCAATCAAGCAAGTCCTCTATTATACATGCCGGTATTCATCTGGATTGCCTTCATCGGATCTGTCTGGGCAAACTTGACTAGCGGTCTGATCCAATTTGGAATTGTGTACTCCTGTCATGAATATTCTATAGGAAACTTTGGAAAGGTTTCTATATGAAATTTTGATCCTTTGGAATGAATTTTGATGACTTTGCTAAAATCTCCATGTTTGGGATTTTGGCACACTTGTTTATTTTGTTTCAATCCATAACATCCTGTCTCAAGTTACGAACGTTACGCTAACTCCACTAATCTGTACCCTCAGGGCTCAGAAGCCAGATTCGCTCGCGCTGCCTCACTTTGGATATAGCCAATCAAATCATTTTCTCGCCACCTTCTCGATAAAATTTCAACGAGAAAATGATTTGATTGGCTATATCCCAAATGGGGCAGCGTGAGTGAATCTAGCTTCTGAGCCCAGGGTACAGATTAGAGGAGTTAACGTAACGTTCGTACCCTGAGACAGGATGATCCATAAATGCAATGTAGGGTACTTGCTGGTTTTCTGCCTGTTTTTTGCACTTGTGCAATGTGTTTGCTTGAAGCGCAAATCTGCAATTTTGGGTGACCTCCATCTGCTTATATTCTTTTGTAACAATCAAGAGACTTGCATTTCTACCCTGCTTCGATTCTGGAGATGTTTGGCTTTGGATCTAGGGGTCCAGCGTTCGAATCTCCCCAGAGGCCTGGGCAACTTTATCTGCTACAACTTTACAAGATTGCGTTAAGTTAGTGTTGCATGTCATTGTTCAGGATGTTTTTCCTAATTGGTCTCAATTATCTTTTTGTACACATTTACCGGTAAGTGAAATTGCTATTTCTTTCAAAGATCAGCCAACAGTCATCACACTGTCAACTGAAGGATTCTCCAATAGTCCACTCTTCAGAATTGATTTGATTTTTAAATTTGTGTACAATTCTCAAAGATGGACATGAGTTATTATTTAGAACTTAGCATATGTGGATCACAGTGGTTTAGTAGTTAGCGTGCTGGCCTGAATCCCGCTGTTAACATAAAAATTTGTAACCTGGGCTTAACACTGTGTTGTGTTCTCGGGCAAGGCACTTCATCCACATTGCACTCAGTTCACCCAGCTGTATAAATGGGTACCTGAACATGTGGAAAGTACGAACCTATCTGCTTGCGTGAGGCGCTATATAAGTAGTTTGACTCAAAAGTACAATTCCTTCAGCGTAATAATATACATTGTACAGCCATTGTATCTCTGTTGAGCAGTCCTGGATTGGATACTAGGCTTTAAAATAAGTATTATTTATT
The DNA here is from genome assembly GCA_916613615.1 of Steromphala cineraria. NCBI lineage: Eukaryota > Metazoa > Mollusca > Gastropoda > Trochida > Trochidae > Steromphala > Steromphala cineraria. Next base: position 30,870 of record CAKAJN010000098.1, read on the forward strand.
ATCATTATCCAGTTGGTGGGGGGCTTGCTGGTTCTGTTGTTTGAATATTGAAGTTGTTTAAAAGCCATACTAAGACATGACAAACTACTTTCAAGACAGCTTTGACAATACATCAATTACTCATCTTGTATAAATCAACTAAAGGATACAACTTGTAAATTAAGCTCTTACAAATTTGCCTGGATACCACTTACATGGCTGAGTTGCAAGTATTGTTGTCTACAGCCAAATGTCCCATGTTCATAACATGTTGGAAATAGGAAAGGCTCTCACTTTATGATAACTGTTGTAACAATGCAAGATCATACTGGGATTAGGAAACTGTTTTTGACTATGGGATGTTCTAGACTTTCCTAAAATTCTCCAATTTCAAGCAGCTATTGCCCTTATATCAATAGAAAACTTAAAAAATTTAATGGGCCATTCTTTCATCTAATGTGAAAAACGACCCCTTGACCCTGCCTTTCCCAATCCCTGTTTATGTTACAAGGTATTTGGTGTTAAAGGCTTGTCAAAAATAAAGTTTTACATTCGAAGTTTGAAAGGGATATCATATTTTGTTTTCAATGATTTAGAAGAATTCCTAAATCAGTCTTATCTTTTTCTATAACAATTGTTTTAGAATGAATATTGTAAATGGGTTCCTTATAATAATCCTTGAAATAGGGTGTCGGACCTAAAAAAAATTATATCATTCTTAAAAAACAACCTCAAATCCTTAATAAGGTCAAACATTTATTACCAACCTGGCAACCATCTAAAAAATTCAAAATCATATTTGCGTGTGTCTGATGCAGCGAGTTTCCAAAGGGGGTCCTGAGAAAATTTGCCTGCCCTTTGGCTTTGAATTTTTTTGAATGTAGAATAATTTTACTATTGTAAAGAGGTCTATCTATTAGAGCATTGCCAATATGACCCTCTCACCTAGGAACAAAACTGCTGATACAACACAAATTTACTGTTTCTCTTTTTATTTTGTGATCAATTAGAAATTAGTGTATCATTTCAAAGTTTTGATGGTTGACTTTGTCTATTGTGCAATGTCTTTTACTTTGTCAACAGGGATTTATATTTTAATCATGCTTGATCTCATTGGCTTTAAATATTTGCCTTGATTTTGCCGGTATAGCCTTTGAAAAGGCCTATATTTGGGTCTTGAAATATTGTACGAATTCTGTATTAAATTGTGTTAAAGGTCAAATGATGATAACAATACAGGTAGTAGATTGACCAAACTAACACTCCAACTGGTCATCTGTGAATAACATAAGCCTCAGTCACAGTCCACGCTTAGTCGTCATGTTCACATAATAGCGTATCAGTGAGGAGATCTCTACTATTGTGGAGTATGTACACCTATATACCTAGCTACACCTGTAATTACTCCACTCAGGTGATAAGCCGTCCACACTTCCCTCTGATTTATTGTAGTAGCCGGCCCTGATTACCGGCGTACAATACAATATGGCATAGAGCATGCATGAATTCTTTTGTTCTATTAAGTGAAGGGGGCATGTTAAACGGGTAATGCATTTTAAAAATGTTTATGTTCATATCTTGCCTTCATCTTTGACTTATTTGTAGGGCAAATTGTCTTTGATATGTCAAGGACAAAATACGACTGATAAGAAAAGGTTTCATAGAGCTGTCATCATTTAATAGATGGTCAACTGCTGACTGATATATTGTTATACAGGTTCTAATTACAATGTTTAGTTGCGAGTTCGGTTTGTATATTTTAAATTTTAGATTTACCCTTTTCAATCCAGTAAAACATATCTCTGATTTTCAACGTCTAAGTTTATATCCTATTCTACCATGAAAGTGATGAATACTCTATTCTAATTGGTTCTCCTGAAAAATCAAACATGATCACTTATGGATTAAACCTCCTCTGATTTCAGAGCTGGTATTCTGCTGTTTTCAAGATTAATAGTTTTAAAAAGTCATTTAACATGTTATATTTACGTGTGTTTACGGGAGATAACCAAATTGTTTTAGGTAGATAAAGTATTTTACACAAAATAAGATCCTTTGATTAAAGCAACAATACAGTGGAGTCATTTACGCGAGCTCTTATGATATCATAATCCTTGACATTGTCATAGTTGTTTTCCGATGTACTGACTCATCAATTTGCTTCATAGGGATGTTGCAGTCCTTAAATGATTGAATAATACCTTTTAAATGGTACAATGGTATTAATATTTGTGTTGAAATACTTTTGATGGACATGCAGTGATGGAGTTACCTTTGCTAGCGGCATGATGTATTTAAAAGACTAAGGAGAAAAACCCAGCAGAGAGGCGTTCAGTTTTGTTGCCAAAAGTTCGCTTCAACAAAGAGTTCATGATTAACATTATCATGGTAGAATGTGCGTTTGGGTTCAATTTAAAATTTACTTGCTATCCACCATAACATGTCTCTAATTTTCAAACACACTAGGTTTATTAGCTCACCTTTACAAAGTAAATGTGAGCTTATGTCATGGCGCTTCGTCCGTCGTCCGTCTGTCTGTCCGTCCGTCCGTCCGTCTGTCTGTCCGTCCGTCTGTCCGTCCGTCCGTAAACTTTCAGAAAAAAGACTACTCCTCCTAAACGAACCAGATATCATTCTGAAATTGGAGTATGTTATACCCATGGTGATTCCTCACAGAAAGGTAGACGTTTCAGTTTTGAGAATCCAAGATGGCCGCCATGGCAGCCATATTGAATTTTCAATTAGATTTCACGAAAAAGACTACTCCTCCTAAACGAATCCGGATATCATTCTGAAATTGTAGTATGTTATACCCATGGTGATTCCTCACAGAAAGGTAGACGTTTCAGTTTTGAGAATCCAAGATGGCCGCCATTGCAGCCATATTGAATTTTCAATTAGATTTCACGAAAAAGACTACTCCTCCTAAACGAATCCAGATATCATTCTGAAATTGTAGTATGTTATACCCATGGTGATTCCTCACAGAAAGGTAGACGTTTCAGTTTTGAGAATCCAAGATGGCCGCTATGGCAGCCATATTGAATTTTCAATTAGATTTCAGGAAAAAGACTACTCCTCCTAATCGAATCCAGATATCATTCTGAAATTGTAGTATGTTATACCCATGGTGATTCCTCACAGAAAGGTAGACGTTTCAGTTTTGAGAATCCAAGATGGCCGCTATGGCAGCCATATTGAATTTTCAATTAGATTTCATGAAAAGACTACTCTTTCTAAACCAATCTAGATATCATTCTGAAATTGTAGTATGTTATAACTATGGTGATTCCGCACAGAAAGGTAAACGTTTCAGTTTTGAGAATCCAAGATGGCTGCAATAGCAGCCATATTGAATTTTCAATGAGATTTCATGAAAATGACTACTTCTCCTAAACCAATCTAGATATCATTTTCATATTGTAGTATGTTATACCTATAGTGATTCCTCCCACAAAGGTAGACGTTTCAGTTTTGAGAACCAAAGATGGCCGCGATAGCATCCATATTGACTTTTCAGCTGCAAATGACGCATCATTATTACTAAATTTTAAGCTTTCATCAAGTGATCACTCGCACTATATAAATTCTCTAATTTGAACTTACTAATCATAATATTATCTTGAATATGGAATATTTAAGATTGTCATGCAAGTTTTTCTTTATTTTTAAGTGTTTCTTAAACATTAAGATGAAAGACAAACATAATTATTTAATTTGTTTAGAAGATTTATGGAATTAGCTGCAAAAACCCAATGACATTAAACATCATGTTGAATTTTGAACCATTATATTCCTTTAAATACCACAGAAAAGGGGTCAACCAGAGTTCAGATATTCCTGTTGAGTCTAATACACATCCCAATACAGGCTGCTAGCATCACAGTCTCTGCTGCTAGTCTGTTGCATAATCAACCTGACCCAATTGATAGGGTAGAGCATTATGCTATATTGCCATGTGTATGCAATAAGAGTTATGGAAATTAGACTTGTATTCTCATGACAGTGATATGTTCTTTCTAAGAATAACAACTTACACAAAACTTGTCAACAATAAGCTTTGTGTTTAGCAATCTACATGATAAGTTGATGTGGAAAGAGTTATTTTGCATCAGGTTCCAGTTCCTGTGTTTTACTCATATTTGTACCATTTCTATATCTAACAGAAGTTCTTCTTGACACAAAATCAATTTAGGACATAAGCTAACTATATTTTGTGAAATTTTATATATTTTTCACAACAATTCATGTTCTTTTCCGTCAAGTCTTTTAATACCACACATAAGGGCTTACCCAGAGTTCAGGTTTACATGCTTAGCACACTAGGATGCTTCTCCAAATATACGTACACAAAGCCAAATACACAAATTGCTACACTCTCCTTAAGGATCTGGGGCTAGCAGCCCTGCCTGCTTGTATATTGCATAGTAATCCTGACCTAATTGATAATTAGAACATAATGGACTTTATGGAAAGTATATAAATTGTCTTTATGAAAAGTATACTTGTATTCTATTAAAAGTAATACTTTTTACAAATAACAATTTAAACAACTCAAGAATTAGGTTTTTGTGTACAACAATCTGCACGATGAGTTAATATTAACAAGTTAAGAATCTGCTTTTATGTTCAGTAATCTACATGATAAGTTAATAATAGAGGTATTTTGTATCAGGTTCCAGTTCCAATACCATATGTTTTATAAATACCTGTAAAAATAAATGATAATTGTATCATGCTGAAGGGGTTCTGGGAACAACATGTCATCATAGAAGTCATTATTATTCAATTAGATTTCAGGCCAAGTACTACTCCTACTAAATCAATTAAGATATCATTCTGAAAAGTGAGTATTTTTTTATATAGTGATTCCTGACAAAGACGCATTTATTTTATTATCAAGAATCCAAGATGGTCAATATGTCAATTATATTGAATTTTCAATCAGATTTCATGAAATTCATTGAAAAGAATACATTTCCTGATCAATCAAATCAATGTCATTATATTTGTATTGATACGCTTGTTGTAATTTTTATCAACACTATAAATACAGTTACAAAAAAATGTATGAATCATCTTTATCTGCGAACAGCCTGAAGCATGACTGTTTTAATAAATCCTTTCCGTTTTACATAATTCCTGACACTTCATATATGGCAAATAACATAGCCAGTGAGGGATAAATATACATTTTATAATCATCTATATCTGATTACGGTCTGAACAATGATTATCTAGATAATTATAATGATCATTCAATTCAAACAAATCCTTTTCAAAAGCATTTAAAATTATTAAATTTGTTCACTCCAAACACTAACTGTTAGGTTTTTTAGTCCTTTGTTCCCATGCATTTAATTTATTCCAAATTGAAAAATTTTGGTTAATGAATAACAAATTATCTTTTATTTTGTTTGTCATGCTAATAAAAGATATCATTTAATATTCATCTTCAAAACTAATTGAACAGCTGTCTGAACAATTTTTTTTTTAGAAAGTCTTTCACACCAATTCTCTCTGCTAGTTAAGATACTTCAATAAACATATTACTGAGTTGACCTCCAGATTATTTCCATTGCAAACCTCTCTTCTACCCCCACCCCTTCTATCCCCCCTTTCCCTCCTCCCCTTTTTTCTCCTGTCCTTCCCTTGCAAACCTCTCTTCTATCCCACATTCCTGAGTCTACCCCCCCCCCCTTCCCCATCTATCCTTCCAGCCCCTCTCCTGCAACTCTCCTCTAAAGAGTATCTGTATTGCATATTGAAATGAGGGGAGGACACTCACTATATAGAATAACAGTAACTAACATAAGAGGATAAGTTACATAAGCTACATGCAGGTGCAAGAGGTCATCATAGATCATCATATCTAGTAATTAGCATAAACCCCCATGTTGCTAGCCTATTCTGACCAATCAGTTTGCACTATCATATGTCAAGATTTAAGATATTTAGAAATCTTCAGTTAGAATTACATGAGACATTGACCTGGACAGTTTACTTTGGCAATTGGACCTATCACTAGCTGAATTTGTGATTTGTGTCAGAGGGATATATTCCAAATGTTTATTTGCATCATCTTTTTAGTTCTTTGGAAGTTGAGAGTGTGACTAAATGAATACTCCTAAACCAATCAAGATATCATAATGAAATTAATACAGATGCCCACATAAAAGTAGCATTTTGAAGATTAAAAAGTCCAAGATGGTCACCAATTTAGCCATAGATATACAAAAAAGTTATACAAAAACCTACTGCTTGTTAACAAATCATGATTATATCATTCTTGTATTAATGTTTGTTCAAGCTCTAGTGGTTTCCAACAGAAGAATAGCATTTTAAAAGATAAAAAAATCATGATGGCAGCCATAATCAATTATCATATAAAAGATGGTTACACAATTAAACCATATTACCACACCATTCATTTTAAGGTGAGCTTCTGTACCCTCGGTACTTTTATATTGAATTTTCAATTAGATTTCATGAAATTCATTGAAAAGAATACATTTCCTGATCAATCAAATCAATGTCATTATATTTGTTTTGATACGCTTGTTGTAATATTTATCAACACTATAAATACAGTTACAAAAAACTGTATGAATCATCTTTATCTGCGAACAGCCTGAAGCATGACTGTTTTAATAAATCCTTTCCGTTTTACATAATTCCTGACACTTCATATATGGTAAATAACATAGCCAGTAAAGGAATAAATATACATTTTATAATCATCTATTTCTGATTACGGTCTGAACAATGATTATCTAGATAATTATATTGATCATTCAATTCAAACAAATCCTTTTCAAAAGCATTTAAAATGATTAAATTTGTTCACTCCCAACACTAACTGTTAGGTTTTTTAGTCCTTTGTTCCCATGCAATTAATTTATTCCAAATTGAAAATTTTGGTTAATGAATAACAAATTCACTTTTATTTTGTTTGTCATGCTAATAAAAGATTACATTTAATATTCATCTTCAAAACTAATTGAACAGCTGTCTGAACAATTCTTTTTTTACAAAGTCTTTCTCACCAATTCTCTCTGTTAGCTAAGATACTTCAATAAACATATTACTGAGTTGACCTCCAGATTATTTCCATTGCAAACCTCTCTTCTACCCCCACCCCTTCTATCCCCCCTTTCCCTCCTCCCCTTTTTTCTCCTGTCCTTCCCTTGCAAACCTCTCTTCTATCCCACATTCCTTCTATCCCCCCCCCCCCCTATCCCTATGAGGGGAGGACACTCACTATATGGAATAACAGTAACTTACATAAGAGGATAAGTTACATAAGCTACATGCAGGTGCAAGAGGTCATCATAGGTCATCATATCTAGTAATTAGCATAAACCCCCATGTTGCTAGCCTATTCTGACCAATCAGATTGCACTAACATAGGTCAAGATTTAAGATATTCAGAAATCTTCAGTTAGAATTACATGAGACATTGACCTGGACAGTTTACTTTGGCAATTGGACCTATCACTAGCTGAATTTGTGATTTGTGTCAGAGGGATATATTCCAAATGTTTATTTGCATCATCTTTTTAGTTCTTTGGAAGTTGAGAGTGTGACTAAATGAATACTCCTAAACCAATCAAGATATCATAATGAAATTAATACAGATGCCCACATAAAAGTAGCATTTTGAAGATTAAAAAGTCCAAGATGGTCACCAATTTAGCCATAGATATACAAAAAAGTTATACAAAAACCTACTGCTTGTTAACAAATCATGATTATATCATTCTTGTATTAATGTTTGTTCAAGCTCTAGTGGTTTCCAACAGAAGAATAGCATTTTAAAAGATAAAAAAATCATGATGGCAGCCATAATCAATTATCATATAAAAGATGGTTACGCAATTAAACCATATTACCACATCATTCATTTTAAGGTGAGCTTCTGTACCCTCGGTACTTTTATCTCCTAAATGCTGATTTTGTATTATTTTTGTCTATCATTCTTTACATTTTCACTGAATTAATCAGGTGTTTTGCTTTGTTGCAGGGGTAGATTCAGACTCTTCTCAGCAAACTTCCAGGAAAAAGAAATCTCTTCCAAAAATCCCGCCTGAGCGTGATCAGGCACTGCCAGTATCTACGGCAAAGAAAGGTGCTAAACTCTTGAGTCTCAACCCCAGCATTAGGGAACCTTTACCCAGAGCCAAGTCTGAACCTAACAACTCTGCAGTGTTTGATTTAGCAGAGAGGATCACCACAGTGACAATTAAAACAAAGCCCAAAGGTGACAAGAGTTCAAGGACTAAAAACTCTTCCAATAGGGGCAAAAGTTCAAAGAAAACAGAACCAACCCCAGTTTCAACGAACACAGCACCGTCAGCACCCCCCTTTAATGAGAGTCTACGATGGGAGGACACACTTGATGACCCAGATGCAGAACGGGAGAGGATTAGAATCTACAAGATCAACAGACGGAAACGCTATCTGGCAGCAGCTCAAGCTAAGGGTCTAGGTTGGGTCACTGACTATGGGACAAATGGGTCACCCTTGTCTGAAGATTCTGGGATTGATACCTTACGTGACTCCCATCTCTTGACAGACTTCAGCACGATCAGAAAGCTTCGACCAAGCCAGAGTCACTCAGCTCTCGGTGAAGCAGGCTTTGTGGACTACTAGTTGACTATCGTCCTGCTGATGCCGTCCCGCAGATGTGTCATTCTACATTCCATCAAAATATTGGAGTTTACAAATGATCAGAAAGCCGTGCCCATGCTAGAGTCATTCAGCTCTCGGTGAAGCCGGCTTTATGGACTTCTAGTTGATGCCGTCCTGTAGATGTGTCTTTCTTCATTCCATCAAAATATTATAGTTTACAAATGATGTACGATGAGAGAGATAAGTGTTCAATGCTGAAAGGAATTCAGAGGACATTGCAATCTTTCCTCTGGATGGTTTAAGGTTGTATCATTCCTTTTTAGGCTTGCTGTTATGTGTCTAAACAATTGGGCATAGTATGACAAATTGACTAAAATATCTCTTTTACCATTCCAAGAATTATCAGAGATTTGTTGTTGATCTTTTGTAAACTGAAAATATTTCATTTTGCAAGCAGATTTGCAAATATAAACTGAAAATTGTTTTCCACTCCAAAAAATGGGAGTATTTTGTACATTCATGAGATTTTAAAAAAAAATGTTGGAAGGGATTACTTAAAAAAACAAGCATGCATTTTAATGAAAGAAATAGACAGGGAATTTTTATGTACCCTCTTTCAATTGAAGGTATTCATGTTTGTAAGCAATCCAATTTGGAAGTTCATTTGTATACTTTCAAAAGGTAATAACTAACTGTACAAGTGCCAAAATTACTATCTGCTCGCAGAGGGAACCTTGTTTGATTCTTTTATCCAAAGGTGTTGTTCTTTTGCAAGGAAGTTTCATCGGGAGTAAATATGATGTTGACTTTTGTGGAAGGGATATTGATTTGATTTCGAAAAATACTGATTTTATCAATCTGATAGTCGAAGACAGTGTGTTTTGTCCTATTCATATACATTTTCTTTTAAATATAATAGGAAGCATTCACCTTAAGGTATACCTTCTATTTTCTGAAGGAAATCTTAATGGCCATTATGGTAAAGTTGAATATTCACTCTATCTACACTTGCATCAAGGAAAAACATGTTGTCAAGAGGCAAAATCTTGACATGTATAGAAAAATACAAAGCAATTATACAACTTGTGTGTTGTACATCCTTAGAAATCTGTATCTGGGCTCCTATATTTTGTATTCTGGATATATGTGAATATTATATGTATGCTTCCATTTTATCAAAATCTTTGCTGTATAAGGATAGGCTAAACCAAGCAGCAACATTTACTTCTGTTTTCTTAAAAATGATTTCAATCAAGAGCAGAAGGCAATGTCCTGTGTCTTATGTATGACTTAAATGTGAATACCAAACAGATTGTAGAAATGGTAATGCTATTGCCATTTTTGATAAAGAATATAATTATTGATTGGAAATACTAAGTTAATTCTCTTTATCTGATTTTGTTATTGTCTATTTGTTTATTTGTCCACTCATTCTATTATTTATTGTCACCATGTGGCCATCATCAGGAATAAAATGGAGTACATTTTTAATAATATTAAATCAAATTTTATGTGACATTATCCTTTATATTTTTTCATAAATGTAAGAGTTTTAAATACTAATTCTAAAAGTATTATTTGTTAACCCCCCTTCAAGGATAATTATTTAGATAACAGGCAAACTCAATTATCATACGAGTATCTCCATATTTTAATTCATAATTTTATCTTTGATTTTGTTTATGTTAATGTTGTGTTATAATATTTTAATGTATCTTTATGAAGTAAGTTATGTATTGGTAATGTGCCAAATAATATATTTATTGAACTGTACTCTTTAGAGACTTCCGTGAAAATGGGAAAAATTTATTTTTGAGAACAAATAATAATTATTAGTATTATATTTCACTCAAATTTCAGAAAGCAATTTCAAACTATAAATGACTTTCATCCTCATGATGTCAAGTGTAACTTTTGCTTGCTTTCCTCATATATTTGAATATATATGTAAATAATAATTTAATCTTCTCTTTAGGTTTTACACATATAATTAGAGGTGAAATTGACATGGATATTGACATCCTGAAGACATTTGGACTGTTATAGACATTTATGAAGTAAAATCATTCCTATTTCTGAGACCATCAAACTATGTGAGAATAATTATCATGTTATTTTTATTGGATCAGGGAGTTTGTTGATCTTGTTGTTTAATCATTATTCTCATGTTGTCTTGATATGGAAAGAAACTTTTCATTTTGTGTTTAAGTAAACTGATTTCAGTTCTTTTCAATTTGAACTATCATTCTTTAGAACTCAAGATACAACATGAATAAACATATTTTCATAATCAAACTTTTGTTTTTATATATGTTTGTTTTAAACATGAATGTTTGTCATTGTGACTCACAATATCAACCCACTTTTATTCAAATCTTACTCTTTTAACTTGTATCAATTTGTTTAGCTCATCAGGCCTGAAAGGCCAGATGGACCTATGCCATGGCCAGTCGTCCAGCGTCCGGCCGGCCGGCGTCCGTAAACTTTTGACACTTTCGACTTCTCCTCATAAACCATATACACTAGAGAGCTGATAATTTGTGTGCAGGTACCTTGGCATGTGGGGATTCTGATTTGTAACTTTGGTGACCCTGTGACCCCAATTTAGGGCCACAGGGGCCATACCCTTAAAACTTATTTTCATCTTCTTCTCCAGAAGCAGAAGCCCAAGAGAGCTAAAATTTTGTGTACAGACTCCTTGACTAGTGAGGATTATAAATTGTAGCTTTGGTGGCCCTGTGACCCCTAATAAGGGCCTAAGGGACCATGCCCTAAAAACCTATTTTCATCTTCTTCTCCAGAAGCAGAAGGCCTAGAAAGCTGAAACTTTGTGTACAAACTCCTTATCTAGTGAGGTTTATATTATTGGAGCTTTGGAGGCCCAATGGCCCCTACTAAGGGGGCACCAAATTTGCCACACCCTATAGCGAAATCGAATGTAAAGCCTGATGAGCTACAGAGCCCATGGCTCTATTTTTGTCTCTTCTGTGTATGTATCAGCCTTTTTTTCAGGATATCTGTAATCATTCCATTTCCGGTAACACCTAGCTCAATGCATCCCGTCCCAAGGTACGAATGTTAGGTTAAATCTCCACTAATCTGTACCCTGCGCTCAGAAGCTAGAGCGGAGCTAGATTTGCTCGCGCAGCCGGACTTGGGATATTCGTTTTGGTGGTTTTCATGGAAACTTTAAATTCTCTTTTTAAAGAAAAACTCAAAAACTGTGACAAACAGCGTAAGAAACAAGAGCTTAAAGATCTTTTAGCACTAACATAGTCTTGGGCCAATGATTTAATGTGGCTATGTTAGCACTAATAGTCTAAACGAGCCTTCAAAAATGTAGTTCCTGGTATGTAAAAAAGACAATATGTGTAGATGTCCTTTTGGAATTTTCAATTTCTTTGGGTTTTTAAGTTTTGGAAATGTAACTAAAATCCAAAACATTTGCTACATTTGCATTGAAAAATGCAAAGTGGTCAGTGTATTCTCAATCCCATAGACGGATTAACATCAAATTGGAAGAACAAGCAGAGTGCGTTAATTTTTGTAAAATGTATCATAAGTCATCAATGTAAATGTTTCCATAGCAGTACAAATATGTTCATCTGGTTGATGATGTCATCTTCAATGATTTAATCATATTTAATCTAAGACGCGAAGACAAACTGATCTTTTATTTAGGTCATTACCATTAAAGGGGCAGTGGCAAATTTTTTGATAATTTCATATTTTAATTTTTCACTGATAATTGTAAGTTAATGTTAAATGTATTATTTTGACAGAGACTAAAATCTCATTATTCAAGCCAATCATTCATTGTCAGAGGACAAAGTATGAAGATTCACATAAAATCCATTGGCGGCCATTTTGTGTGAACACCTTTAATTCATTTTGTGTAAGAAAAAGGAATTGCATGGCTAAACTTTACGTTAAATATTTGAATTATTACTGCTCCATTTAGTTTAAATACATTGTCTTTCAATTGGAACCATTAATTTTCATTTTCCTGACATCACCTTATATACCCCCTAAAAACGTGCTACTGCCCCTTTAAAGGAAGATTAAATTTTATGAAAATGATCAACCATCAAAGTTTAAACTAAAAAAAAAAACCAGTCACTTCATCTATAAGGAAGATTCATTTTTCACATTGTCCAAAATGCCTTACAATCTCCAGGTTAAAGGTGATTACCAGTGATTAAATAAGTTATTTTTTAAGACACAAATTTTCCTTATCTGATTGAAATCATCAACAAATGGTCCGTCAATATGATAACAAATAACAATTGATAGGAAAACAAAGGTCTTCTCTACACGCCCTGAACATTAATGATACACAGTGTCAGATGTAACTATCATAAACAACACATATCAATTAGGATATTAACCCAGATTCAAGGTCAAGAGACGGCAGTTTATTCACAGTAAAGCATACTTAAGCATTTCACATATACTAGAGCCACTTCACCCCACAATATCAGATGTGAATCCATTATTCAACATGCTAAGCAGGGGTCAACTACTTCATTCAAGAGAATATTATCTGTGTTCTCCGAAGGAAGTCAATGACCCTCTTTCTGGAAAGTCTAACAGTATAACGTTGATGTCCCAAAGATTTTATAACTAAATGAAGCATATGGATTGCTCATCTAACGAATTTTCAGGTTCCATTTGAACTGTATAAATCTAGGCCCATCATTCATGATCTATAGTGTCGTCATTTGGTGTTGCAGAAATATGGTATCTACAAGAAGAGGTTTCCAAAGTTCTTGCATGTAGTTATGCAAAGAATTTATGACCAGCCGTTTCAATGTATCACTTAAGGAAATGTATAATTTTTTAAGCATATCTCTGACTGTTTTGCCCGACAGTATTACTCAACAAAACGTATTCCATTATTGTGTAGAAAATATTTATCCAAATTCTGATTGCCCAAAATTTTGCTTATCAATTTATGAATGACGTCACACCAACTTACAGTTATGTCATTAATGGCAATATTTGGAAATAAAGGCCTTTAATCACGTTCTTAAACATTTGATTTTTAAACTATGTTCAATTCATGCCTTTAACATGATTTATTCTCAATAGAAACGTTTGAATTGCATTACTTTTGGAGTTCAATTATCCCGTCATCCCGTATTACCAAGGCTCGACCATCTTGTAAAACCATCTTCAAACATGTAGCCTCACCTGAAGAAAATTATCATTTTTAACAAAATTCGAGAATACAAAAACTCATCCCCGGCAATCAATTTGCAATAACTACAGACTGATCACCCAGATTGATAGGCTATTTACATTTGAAAACGATATAGAAATAGGTTTGGCTTGCTCAATATCAGGGTATGGCAGGACATTCAAATAGGCTCCACTCTTTGGAATAAACTCCATGTTGAGTTCACCAAAGTATTTCGAATTCAATCTGAACATACCTTTTTGTCTAACATTTCAGTTTCAAGTTATTCGAGAGTGCTACTTTATTAGGCTTTTTATGATGACGAATGAAATACCTTCAGTTCTTTTGTAGAGAGGGTTTCCATTGATATTGTACTTAATTGCCTGCATTAATTACTGTTATCGTACTTGTAGATGTCAAGGATAGTAATGATGATGCTGAGGGTGACAAGACAAAATTTAGATTAAGATGATGTATATCATATTGTGTTTATAATTATGCTAACGATGATGATGATCATGATGATGAATGAAGGGAAGACATGATATATCGAACTGCACCGAGGATCTGAAGCATGTTAAAGTGACAGTCCTATCGGGATATTTTTGTAGAAACGATTTCGCTGGTGGACTTTTCTTTATGAAGTTGTCAAATATAAGTAAAACTATGATAGGACTGTCCCTTTAACTGATGATCCTTTTTATTGTCCAAAGACCAACATTATGCTCTCAGAAGGTTTAACTCCAAAACACCTCTGTTCCTGGATTAGTTGACAAAAGTTGTTCCAAATGATAAAAAGCAACACAGTAAAATGTTGTTAATGGATCCAATGCGAAAAAACTTTTAGTTGATCGTCAATCATTCGCAGACCTTTATATCAACGACATGGAATTCTGTTTTTTAGAAGACGTTAAGAATTGTTTTTTTTTTACATGAAATATACAGCAAATTCATTTGAATTTGGATTCAATCGCCCTAGGTTTATTTTGCTTTCAATAATTGTAATTTACCACCTGTATGAAATTAAAAAAATAAAAAGGAAGTAAAGTTTAATGATAAATTAACTCCAAAAATAACCAAACTCTTAATGAACACACGTTGGCTAATCTGAACTTCATCCTTCTTCCAATAAAATATTCATAGGACAACACCTTTATATGTGCAGACAGTTTCTGAGGCTAAGATACTTTTAGTTGCCCTGGCATGCAGACATATTGTATTTGACAGTACAAATCCATTTTGCCACTGTAACTGTATACGTTACAAGCGCGTGACGGATTGGCGAAATGTTCCGAGCATCGTGTCTGTTTGAATAGGTAATGTCATCAGTCGGGTCAAGTTCAAAATGCAAACACAACCAACCTCTACTCCAGTGGTTTACCTCAGTAAACAATTCACCAAGCAGGAATATTCATAACAGTCCTATAAGGTCGCATGGTCTATCTTATGGAACATCAAATAAAAGAAGTCTGTGAGAAATATAAACGAACAAGGACCTAAAACATCTCCTTGCTGTGTCAAACGTTGTCGTAATATCTCGTCATGAAGGAGCATTACATTGTGCCTGAGGGAGGTAAGTTGCGATTTATTGTTTTACTGACACCTTCATATGTACTACAACTTCATAATTATGGTAACAGATTTTACCTTTCTAAATTCATCTTGAGAAATGTTATGTAGTTTAAGAATCTATTTTGTAAACAAAAAAAAAGAATGTTGACTGCCAATAACTTAGTTTTC
>CAKAJN010000099.1:30000-35000 GCA_916613615.1 Steromphala cineraria
AAAATGCAAAAGTTCTGTCGACGAGGATGGGATTCGAACCCACGCGGGGAGACCCCAATGGATTAGCAGTCCATCGCCTTAACCACTCGGCCACCTCGTCAGGTGACATTGCAGGTTGAAAGCATGCAATTTATCGGAGATGTAAGTGCGTATCTCTCTGATAGAGATGGCAAACGGGACAGCAGTTTATTTCTAAGTTGAGTTGAGAGAGGGAACCCAAAACATGTCACCCCCGTGGAGTGTGTGTCGTTGACCATATCACTTCATTGAAAGGGTAATATTATTTAGAAAATGCAAAAGTTCTGTCGACGAGGATGGGATTCGAACCCACGCGGGGAGACCCCAATGGATTAGCAGTCCATCGCCTTTTTTTTTTTTCTTTGATAATGTTTTATTCACAGAAGTAATTACAGATTAAAATGTAATGGCATTATGTACAGTTTTAAAAAGTGTGTCCTTGGACATAAATATAATGTATCAGTATCATACACATTTCACATAGATATTTCCTAACCCAAAGGGTGATTAAGAGTTATTTCCTCATTGTTACCAACTGTAATAATATCTAAAGGGAATACATATTTATTAAAGAAAGTTGTAGATTGATTAATTTTACTATAATGAAACCAAAGCAATTTGAAATAGTGTTTAACATAATTTTTGAAGAAATAAACTAAGTTAAGTTTTTTGTTTTCCATTGAGGAAATAGCTCTTCTTTTAAAAACACATACTCTATAAATAGACACGAGTATATTAATACAATCATGATATTCGCCTGTCTCAGCAGAGACAAAACCAAACATAAGCCAAGAAACCAAATTGTTAAGTGAATAACCTCTGTCACGAAAAATATTCGTGAAAAGATCTCGAAAAATATTAATAGTTTCGTACAAGTCATCACAAAATACAAACATGTGAAACATATCTTCAATGTCGTCCTTACATACTGGACACAAGTTTGTGTCAGACCTGCCATACTTAAACATTTTTGAATTTGTGTAAACAATGTTATGACAAATTTTGAAATCAAGGTCTCTTTGCTCTGCAGATTTATCTTTATGAAATACCAATTTCCAAACTTTTGACCAGTTAATGTCAAGAGCATACTGATCCCAAAAAGCAATTGAAGTTGGATTAACAAAATTTTTACAAATGAAATGTGAATAACAATATTTTACATTTAAAAGACAAGATGAAATATTACCGTTATCCGAGATAATACAAACATCCTTTAAAGCTTTAGTAATGGTAGGATAAGAGCAAATATGTCTAAACCATTCCGTAGGTAAAGATCTTAAAATGATAGAAAATGCACATTTTATGTTTGAAACCGGGACATTAAGATCATAATTATCAACAATCTCTATTAAAGCTGAAGCTTTTAGAAAACCAGGCACAACTTCATAACAAATATCAGCCAGAGTACAAATTCCACAATCAATGAAAAATTTGAAATACAACACTTTCCCTTCAAACCGCACATGCGGATTGTGAAACAGGGGTTGATGCATGATTAGGTCGGAACTAGTCACGAGTTCTCGTTGAGAGCACGTGATTTCGTCCCACGCACGAAGAACTTCAGCATAGAAAGGGTTTACCTTCTTTAGATTTTCCTCGTTATAAATGATACAAAAAATATTTTCTTTCAAACCCATATTGAGGTATTTTTGGAAAAACAACACAGCCGAGTGTTTCCACAGTGCTGTGTAATTAGAATCAAAAAGTTTCTTTACCAACTTTAAACGAAATGAATGAATTTTGAATTTTAAGCAAGTTAGAGATAAACCACCTTCTGTGAAATGCCCGATTGTAGTAGTGCGTTTTATAAGTGTGTTTTTGCCTGCCCAAATAAATCTAGATATACATAATTCAAGTTCATTAATGAACCATTCTGGTACAGGTAAAACGTATACACAATACCACAATTTGGATAACATAAAAGTATTTACAACAATTGATTTGCCTTGAAGTGTTAGCTGTCTTTGCGACCACAAACCAAGCAAAGATTTAATTTTACTCAATTTACATTTCCAATTATTTTTTTCGCAAGTGTGTTTATCAGGACCCAAATAAATACCAAGGATTTTTAGACAGTCTCGTTTCACTGTTACTGGAATGTCAAAACATGGAATAGCATTTTGATTGAATCTCCCCATTGCTAACACTTCAGACTTGGATAGGTTAATCTTAGCTCCTGTAGCTGAGCAATAATAATCAAAAGATTTGAATGTTGCAATAACAGATTGCTTGTCACTTACAGTGACAGTGGCATCATCAGCATGTTGATATAACAAAGAGCTATGATTATCATCGATTACAATGGGATTAATAGCAGAGTTGGATTTTATGAGCTGGTTAAGTGATTGGCTAACAATGACAAATAATAAGCTGCTAAGTGGGTCGCCTTGGCGGACCGACCTAGTTACAGGGAAATATGGCGTCAGGTGACCATTGATCTTAACACTGCTTTGTAAGCCAGAATATAGTATTTTAATCCATGAAATAAAATTATCACCAAAATTCATTTTCTCAAGCACTCTTATAATAAAAGATTGAGAAACACGATCAAAAGCTTTTTCTTGGTCAATTGAAACAACATAGGCTTCATCCAAGTCCTCAGACAAATCAATTACATCTCTTAAAGAATGAATATTATCGGCAATATCACGTCCCGGTATGCCACAAGTCTGATCCGAAGAGATGACAGTTTCCAAAACATGCTTCAAACGAGAAGCGAGAACTTTTGAAATTAGTTTACAATCAACATTTAAAAGGGATATAGGCCTAAAGTTTTTAATGTCTCTTTTGTCTCCCCGTTTTTTATAAAATAAACTAATAACACCTTTTTTCATGGAACGTGATAATTGCTTTTCACTATATACATTGTTGACAATATGAACAAAAATTGGTTTTAAAACATCCCAAAAATGTACATAGAATTCAACTGTAAGCCCGTCACTACCAGGGCTTTTATTACGCTTCATTGCGTTGAGAGCTGATGTAAGTTCATCATTATTGATGTTGTTTTCTAGCACAGTCTTATCTTCCTCTGAGAGGACATCATGTATTAAATCTAATAAATCATTTTGCTTAGAGATATCGACATCTTCTGCTTGATATAAATTGGAATAGAATTTGTAAGCATGGTCTAAAATGTCTTCAGTTTTGCTTGTGATACCTTTATCAGTAATAAGCTCTTTTATACAATTTGATTCTTGTTTACTTTTTTCCAAATTTAAAAAGAAAGCAGTATTTTTATCTGATTCTAAAGCCCATTGTGCTTTTGATCTAAGAACAGCACCATCACACTTAATTTTTTCAAAATATTCCAATTCACTTTCTAAATTTTGAATATGGGAAATATCCCGTGATGGGTTTTTTGAAAGCTTATCATACTCTAATCTTAAACTGCGTTGTAAATTAAAATGCTGTGCTTTTTCTTCCCTTCTCTTTTTACAAGAGATATAAATACTACATTTTTTAATTTTGTATTTTAAATTGTCCCACCATAACAGTGGTTCAGATAAATACAAAGGACATGATAAATAATCATTGATTAAATCTATGATGGTATTTGAATATACAGAATTCGACAGAATTTGATTGTTGATGACCCACATGCCAGGCCCACGTTCGACTTTAGAAAAATCAAATTTTACAAAATTAATGGAGTGATCACTTAATGAAGAATATTGAATATAAGCATGTGAAGCAAACGGAATTAAAGATTTTGAAATTAAAGTGAAGTCAATGCGACTTTGTTTACACACTCCATTTACAATTTGTTTACGAGTGAATTCTCTTCTGTCGGGATTTCTGTATCTCCAAATATCACAGAGATTATAATCAGCGATAACATTACACAAAGCATTACTGCTTTTTAAATTAAAATATCTAACATTCACATTCTTGTCAAGGTATACATCTAATAACTCATTATAATCACCAGGGGCAATAATACGTTCTCCAGACAAATATGATTTAAATTCATCATAAAAATCAGTTCGCTCTGAAGCAATATTTGGAGCATAAACATTAATGCATGAATATATATCTTCATCAATTGTAAAATTAACTCTTAATAAACGGCCATAACCATCACACATGTCAAAATTTGTATGATAAGGAAAAGATGGAGAGAATAAAATAGCTACTCCTTTTCTATTCTGAAGGGGACAGTTATTATGAAAAAGCTTACCTGGCCATTTATGTTTATATTTATCAATGAAAACATTATCCCAGAAGGTCTCCTGAAGGAATATTATATGAGCTTTGGAATCTATAGCCTTTTGAAACACACTTTCCAGTTTATTAATATCTCTGAGTCCGTTTACATTCCATGAACATATCAGCATGACAATTGTTAATGTTATTGATAGATTCATTTCTTTGTTATTTCCACAATGTCCCGCTTCTCATTCACTATTTCTTCCTTCTTCTTTTTCAGTTCATCCTTTCTAGATTCCCGAATCTTGTTTTTCAGTTCATTCTCTCGCAACACTGTCTCTGATAGCTTCGCGTTATGTCGTATCCTGTTCCGCTTGTGTTTAGCACTCCACACTTGCGACTTGCTTGTTTGGTGACTGCTGTCGGCCGTGGACTCCGTGCTTGTCTCGGGCTGCTCGCCCTGGTCGGACTTGTCCATATCAGTGTTGGTCTGTTTGTCCGGGATTGAGTCACTACTACGCTCTGTCGAATCCTTCTTAGGTGTAGTCTCACGTGAAAGTGGTGGATAGTTCTGGTTCCATTCATTTTCGTAAGCTGTGTCCTCTGTTTCAGATGAATCCTCAAAACAGTCACAATTGTCACTATATAATCCACATATCTCACACGCCACTCGGTCACAGTCTTTTGCCATATGTCCATAACCTTTGCATTTGAAACACTTCGTATTAGGACAGTCTTTCATTTCATGATCGTCAGCATTACACCTGAAGCACACTTTCACCTGGTTGTTGTGAATTACACGAAAGTATTTGTATCCGTCAGCAGTATTGAAT
>CAKAJN010000100.1:0-44563 GCA_916613615.1 Steromphala cineraria
GAAAAATAAAACCGAATGTTAAAACCATACATTCTCACGGACTCATTACTAAAGTAATACTTTTAAACATATAATTACTAAAGTAAAAATTTAATTAAATGAAAACCCCCACCCTTGTTTGCTTTCTAATGGTTTTAATTTGTGTTCCAGATTGTCAACATCTCACAAAAAGACTATCTTCGAAAAAAAGAAAAGAATCAACTTTGTTAAAATTTTATTTTACAATCTGATTATATTGCATTATCAGTAATAACCAGGTTAATTGGCGATTAAATACTTAAACGTATTCTAAGTTTAGTTACATAACTAGTGCGGGTCGATATTTTTTAATGTGACGTTTCAAGGTTTAGGGAGATACATGATGTTAACTGTAATTTCGACCGCATTTTATGAGTTCACTTTTTGTGACCATTCTATGTTTATCAATAACGACTTCCCATTGTGTTTTATCTCACTGTTTGCATATATATTACATGTTATTTAAACATACTTGGAACGCTTTTTCATTTAAAGAAACGAAATATATGTGACAATGATAGAGTAGAAAATTGAATTCGGCAACTATTCCTTGAATGTGTATGGTTTCTTAAATGTTGAGAGAATGTCTTCTTGTCAATGCAAGCCATTAGAAACGGAGTTTAATTCCAGAAAATGTATGTAATCTATTTTCACTTAGTTTCAACTCTAAGATTTTCTGATATAAATTCAGCAACAATATCAAATTATTTTAATTCAGGCAATTCTAATAAAATCCTAATTTGTTTTAAGTCTTGATATACAAATTTAAAATATCGATAACATTATATTGCTTGTAACATTTTTATATTGTGAACCACTAACTGTAGTAGTACAAATTCTTGTGGGAATCAACCCACACCTTCAGGGTTAGGCAACACCGCTAGCAATGACCGGACCAACAGCTAGACAACTCGCTCTTTACATCATCCACTATATTGCTTGATGGCATAATACAATAATAAACAACATTTTTTTTACATTTAATGAGGTGTGAAGTAAGATAGATGATTCAATTTATTGATTTATATAATGTTTTATTAAAGTTTAGATACCGCAGTAGTCAAATATTCCCTAGCATCAATATAACACGTTTTCTTGAAAAAAGAGACAAGATAGATTTTCATAAATGTGATAAACACTAGCATACGGGTGTTCTAGGTGCACACCTCTCCTAAGAGAGTTCCATATTCATAATATATGTAATGTTGACAGTGTATTATTCATTCATGATTAAAGTAAATATTAGTTGTATACGGCAGGGAACAGAAAAGATGTGTTCAACATCTTCACAAAAAATCATCTTTGTAAAAATTGCAATAGTTGTACTGTTAGCGACAAAAGTAAGCATCCAACCCAAACGCAAAACATGTATCCGCCCCTTCAAGTTAAAAAAAGTGGGCACAGTTTATCCTAGAAGGAGCAATATGTATTGGTTCTGATAATCTGTGTTCCTAAACATAATCCTTAAGTGAAAACAGTTTCCTTTATTTAAGTCAAATAATGTCAATGTTACAAACTATCTGGGGTATATCACAATCTGCAGATTATTTGAACAATCTATGTATAGAAAATTAATATTCATAGATTGTTCACACAATCTGAGATTTTGAGCGAACAACATGCAGATTGTGATCATTCCTAGATTGTACGGTACATCCACACATATTTGCATTAAGAACCTATGACACGTTTTCCATTTGCTATATTTCTTTCGATTTCCTAAGCGTCCAAAATCAGCATAATTTCTTTCTAAATATTACAGATGAAGATTTAGAACAGATTACAGTGTGAAAAACCGTCCATTTCTAAAGATATTTTCAATAGTTTTGAATTTTATTCACTGACACCACTTGAAATAAAGCATTGCGCATTAAACTTTTCTTTAAAGGGACAGTATAGCACGTTTTTAGGGGGAATATACGGTGATGTCAGGAAAATGAAAATTAATGGTTCCAATTGAAAGACGATGCATTCAAACTAACTGGAACAGTAATAATTAAATTTTTTAATATAAAGTTTAGACATGCGATTCATTTTTCTTACAAAAAATTAGTTAAAGGTGTTCACACAAAATGGCCGCCTATTGATTTTATGTGAATCTTAATACTTTGTCCTCTGATTATGGATGATTGGTTTGTGTTATGAGATTTTTGACACTATCAAAATAATAAACGTACAATTATCAGTGAAAAATTTAAAATTCAAAATTATCAAAAAACGTGCTACTGCTTAAGTACAAGCTTAAGTAAATGTTTTATCGCGTCAAGGTTAACACTTCCTGATGCAAGTTTTACGACGCTTTGGAATCCCTTGGACCTTTGTCTAAACCCTTGAATAATGTACTGTAATTCACACAATCTTATTCTCCCAATCATTATTTATATACAAATCTACATCGTAAGTGAAAAGTTATATGTGACTACCAGTCACGCTACATACATAGAAATATTTTTCTCCTTACTTAAATAACATAAAGAAGATTGGTTGTCCTTTGTCCTGACTATAGTTAAGATGACCAGCTTTTCAGATGAAATGGGCGCAATTAGATGACTTTGTGTTTTATTGTTTTTAAGAGTAAGAAGTATGAATTCTTGTCCTAAGACATGGGTTGATGGAAATACACTACTTGCTCCTCCTTAAGGCAATAAAAGGAAACACACTGTAGAATCAATGAAAATTAACAATTCCGGCGTGATTGCCTGACAACTATCTTCTCGATATTTCATCAGCTGAACATCTGCAGGAGGAACATTGACCGATGTTTGACCTCAAATGCACTCTATCACTCTGAAATAACCTTTTGTCAAGGCTGAATTAGAGTTAAAACGTGTTTATTGTTAATTGTATTGTATATAAACTACATTTCCACCAAGTCTGTTCACTGATTGATGGCTAATGTAAAATGCTAAATAAAATGTCGCAAGATGCCTCAAATACAGCAAACCTTGTACGTGTACGTGTACCTATTACTTGGCTTTTATTGATTGAAAATTGATTGATAAAATTTTAATATATTCCATCAATTAATTTATTTATATTCAGCCTTGAAACATTGACATCTATTTTTGAAAAAGGTTTTAAAACCATTGCTCAGCATCTAGTGTTTTCAAAATGGTGTCGATTAGTGGTAACGAAATGGGGACTTTTTCCAATGCCAAGAATTTGAATTTGATCAATATTGCATGTCAATATTGACGATAAAGCCATGTTTCTATATTTTATTCAACGGAAATGACTGCTTTCGGAATTCGAAATCAGGAAATAGGTTTCAGTTTCTTTCAAAGGGTATAATTTGAATCTACTTGAGATTCTGTTGAAATGAAACCATATTGGGATTGCCAGTGATTATCTCTCTGGGAAACAGCGTGTGAATTATAAAATATTGATCTAGAATTCTCTTTCAAACGATAGAAAGTAACAGAGCATAGGAGGGGGAAACAGACGTGTTATCATTTGTTTATTTTCTGTCAAACAAGTAAGAAATACTGCTTTGATTTCGAACTTCTATACTTCTAATTTAATAATTTACTGTTTTTAGTATTTTAAAACGTACTGATCATTGCCATTATGTAAGTGGGTAATTTTTGAAAAAAAAGTACGAAGCTTCTTTTCTTTAGCAAAGCAAAACGTCCTTAACCAGACGGAAAATAACAAGAGTTTAAAATTTTATATCCCGTTTTTTCCTTTTTCGGTGTTGCATAAAAACAGCTTTTTAACTATTCATATTTCGTAATATTATTGCATGAGGATTGCAGTATTATTCACCATGAAATCTACACGCAATATTATTTTCAGCATGTTATCCGAGGAAGAAGTTTTCGTTGCTTAATTTGTCCCTTTTATTGAAATTGAGTTGGGGCATTCTTCCTAAATATTACCATTTATATCCATCAGAATTAAAACTAGCCCATTCATTTGCAACACAGAATACTTTTGTCGCAAATTCTCTCGCAAAATACATATTTTGTGGCATTCAAACAAAGAAATAGACTAAACTGTGTAACCACTACCAACTTACAGTGATGTATGTATTTTGTACCATGGTGCTCATGTATGTTTACAATATGTGTATAATCTGATGTATAATGGGTCTGTGGCCCTTTTACTGAATTAAACTCTCTCTCTCTCATTGAAAGTTGTGAAATTTAGATATGCATTTATTGTCATCATCGCTTGTTATATTTGAGATTTATTGTAGGTTTATCTTAAAATAGAGAATGAAAGTGATGATTTATGAACTTTTCATGAACCTCAATCATCTAATAATTCACTGTAACAATTGGGGATCACAAGTAAACAACACCTGAGTGTTTGTATTTCCTGATCACTGAGAAGTCATAAAATAGCGATGAAATACAGAAATAGAAAGCGATGCAAAATCTTTGTGCTAACACATGTCGGGCCTTTAAATCTGTTTTTAGTGTAACACATGGTTGGAAGACGTTTTTTTACTTGAAGGCATTTTAATATGCTTAGCGAGAGGTTTAGCAATGTTCGTACGTCAGAATTAGTCAACAACTGATATTGATTTCCTTCTGTCTCCGACCACGCTTCTTTTGATAATGAGTTCCTGTAAATATACGATTCATTGGGTTTCAAAGGAATTACAATAGGGAATATTTGAAACGTTCTATTAATATAAAATGCTTAAATATTCGATGTGTTATAAATCTCAATAGGTTACATTATCTCATTGAGGTTTTAACATGACATGACATGAATTGCATTTGTATTTTAATAGCGATTGTTGTTGGAATACATCCGCTATGCTTCAGCACACTTATTTTGAAACACAATTAAAATGAAATATCCAAATTTGTTTATAAGCAAAACTCTTCAAGCTAACTAGTTACATCGAGAAATACTCGTAAAGTTACCTATCAAAACTAGCCAAAAGATGAAGTGTACAGAACTTCTTAACCATCAGGTATAACTCGTGAACTGACTCTTCAACAATCATTCACTCTCTATGTGCATAGATAATAACTTTCCAAAATTCCAACCATCCAACAAAATTTATTCTTGTCATAAAATCCAATATTTCTCAAGAACTATCATATGTCAGTTTGCCTTATGTTACGCCTTTCCATTCGAAGAACCAGATCAAAGATCAAACATCCAAATTCGCCCAAACACTTGCTTCCAATACATGAGGTCTTCCTTGTCTAATAATAGCAATCTGCGTGCTGCGAAATTTAATCACTAGGTTACCTAACCCCTGGCCAAGTATTGATAGGACAAGTCGATTAATGGGTGTATATTTAACCAAATTGAGGTAGTTTCATTAACCGACATACAATACATTCAATACAAAATGTATTTTGCATGTCTATTTATCTAATTGCCACCTCTAATGCGTACAGATATTTATGAGTTGATTTCGCTTAGATGTAAAATATAAAAAATGCGTCTTGGTCATTACACTCGATATGACCATAACTACTTATAAAGAACAATTCTTCAAATTATTTCTTATATACTATTATAGCATTTGTATTGCTGGTAATATCACCAAACTGATCTTTTATTAAATTTATACTAAACATGTACCGAAAAACGATTAAACATATTGATATAACATTTGATCTTGTTATTAATATTTTGTACATTTAAGTAGGTTACACCATGTCTGAATATTCAACAATCTTTCCAATACCTAATTAGATAATACTTATTCCCTGTGTGGCGCTGGCCCGTTCTTGAAAATTCACTGTTCTGCAAATACAGCGGAATTTCAGTTCTTAAGCAGACATTCGACTTCTAAACCTTCGTGGATAAACGTCTACTAAGTTTACGATTACAACAGCATGAACCTTAAATTGGTTTTCAAAACTCAGTTATTGAACGTCATTGGAAATAATGAAGAATGGTGATCTACTTTATAACCCATTTGCATAGCGTCTGGTCAATCCAACTTCAAATATTATTGATTATCAAATGTAGGCCCTGTTTGATACTATTAATTACCACTATTTTTCAAAATATATAATGAATAATGCTTAGATGAAAAAGTTTCATCACGTCATCAGCCGATCGTCATTCAATGTTATTTATCATGGTAAATGTTTTCAAAATTTCAAATGGCTCGGTCTAGTAATACGTCCCGTCAAATAAGTGACTCTAGTGTCCTGCCACAAAGGTAACAAAGATGTGCTAAGGTATGCATTAGCTTTGCATTTTGTTGAATAGAAATTTGTTTTATGTTTTATCTGAAACATCTCATCAGTCTATGTCAAAGATTAATTGATGACATAAATTCCTTTGAATTGAAATGAAAGTAAATTTACTATTTTGTCACCTTATCTGCTTATATGTATTAGCATTTGCTTAAGACCTGGACCCTGGAAGAGGGTCTGTACAAAATTACAAAATCTTAATTCCTTGAAAAGTCCAGTATTGTAAGGTAAACCTTGTCCTTGCGAATGGCTATGAAAGATTGTATATCATGCACGCTACTTTACAATTTTCTCAATCTAAATAAATTTAGATAAACAGATTTTTTATTTTGTCATACTGTTGATCTAAGATTGACCAGTGTGAGAGGTCGTCCCGGTGACCTTTCGTATGCAAATAAGGAATTCGCAATTTGATCAATCAAATTCGACGTCACAAACAGTTCATAGTCGCTATATCAAGGCGTGAACTGAAGAAATATGTGATGGCTTATGGCCTGTTCTCAATAACAGTGTGCATTGTAAAAAATAAATCTTGCATTTGATACTGATAAGAAAAATATCAGTAGGTTGATTTTATTTTGGGTGTATGAAATATGTTTAGTTTTATGATTGACAAAAAAATCACTATTTTTAAATATTTTGTATGTAAATGAAAGAAATTAGTACAAACGAGTTTGACAAAAAAAGAAGTTACCTCCCCTTGCATGAGAATTTTCGTAAATATTGGCATTTATCAAGCTCTAACTTTGTGATTATTATTCGCCACGTTAGTATCTGTGCGACGTGCAATCATCGTTTGTCATTGACAACTAGCAAATACGCTAAATCATTTTAAATGAAAAAATAGATTCTATTAATACATCCAAGCAATCGGATTATTCATAGAAATGGTCGCTCTGCTCCGCTCTGAATGACAAAGCTCCGAACATCATCCATTTCAAAAGATGTGCTGCTGAGTTTTTATAACTTCCAGCGAGCTAGGGCAACTTTTCTGATTGGCCGAGCGGCTGATTTCAGAGGTCAGCGGGATGACCCGCCGTACGGGCAAATCTTAGATCAACAGTAGGACCAAAAATAAAACCTGTTGATCTAAATTTATTTAGATTGCAATTTTCTTAGATTGAAAATAATTGAAACGAAAATATGTCAGGATACCCGCTCAATAAGGCACTTTATGTGTTATATTTTTTCTAGTTAATAATGTTCTACTTAAATAACGTAACTTTAAATGGAAATGTGATTATAAGATAAATGTTTTTTGTGCCTAGAATATCTTAAAAGTAAGTCAGCGGATGAATTCAGATTCAATCTTTATTTCTGAAATTAGATATATCAATACTTTGTGTTGAATAGATATGATGGGATTAGATGTTAAGAAAAGTATTTGGATATAGGTAATTTTTTCATTATTTGTTTTCAGATTCTTACCTTATTGTTTTGATAATGACACCTTACTTTTTTAATTTTCTTCTCGTTCATACGCAACACAGTTTTAATAGCAGTCATTATGAAAAATCGTTCAACAGACTGCACACTTGGACCATTAAGCGGGTAAATGGTTATAAATTATCATGATAACAAAGGAACTTATCATGAAAATACACTTTAAAATTCAAGTGAATCTAAAATTTGCACACTACATTTGTCCTATTGGAAATAAAAATAAATAAACAAATCTTTTTTCTGCTACATGTTGGTGTCAACTTTTGTTGATTTATTAACAGACGATTCTCTCCATGCATCGGAAGGTTGGATCTTTTATCACCATTGAGAATTGAACAACTTAGGCCTGTCGTCTATAATGCATTAACTGACAATAAATGTGTTTACTACCGAATCCATGGCTCCAGTGATAAGCAAAGCTGGGTTTATCTTGCACATCTATAAACTTCAATTCTACTTAGTAACATCTGACCATGGCACTTCTGACAGAAACAATAATGCTTATGTTCGATCGTGTCAAAGGTTAATGTTTACTATGAATAAAGATTACCAGGCTCACTGAAGGGTTCTCGTACTTAAGGATGTCATTTTGCTTTCCTTTATGTTCCAATTGTTTCATTCACTTGTATGTTTTTAACACAATATTATTACTACAGAATAACTTGTTATTTACCCTCTATCTTTAGCAAAATTTAGTTTTTGAGTCATTGACATATTTGCAACAAGCTGTAGTAATGATGGAAATAAGAGTCAGAAACTTCACAAAGAGTTCTGATTGCAACTGCTTGACATGATGATATTCTTAAAATCGAATAAATGTCAGAGACAACTGATAACAAAATCGTATCATGTTGAACGAAAACAGTCTATCATTTATTTTAGGTGTTAATAGTTTCCCCTTTTTTCCTTTATAATTTTGAGAAATGAATTTAAGCTTTACAGTTAAACAGAAACTGCCAAAACCTAATTATTTCATTTATAGTATCAATCGCTTTATAGCATTTGGAAATTGAACTATCAACGTATCAACCAAAGTAAGTTTGCTGTATTGCTGAAGGGAATGGTGATTTTTTTCAGGTGATTGTCAAAGTTCCTTCTGTATTTGTCATTTGCATGCTGAGCAATCTGATTGCTTAGATGTTGAGCTTAGGGCAGTCGAATTTAATTTGCCTAACTTTAGACCATGTTTGTATCTATCTATCTTTCATGACTTTTGGCAATGAACTGGCTTTTATCAATTTTATTGTGTTTTTTAATGCTCATATGTAACAAATTTATCATAATCTGTACTCTTTCTTGCTCAATCATCTTTGTCTTTGAAACATTTTGTAAGAATGTTGAAAAAGATTAATTTTATATAAAGCGAGAATGACTTCCTGATTCAACGTGTCTGCTCAGATACATATAAAACGTATATAACATAATCTTTGTTCAGTTGCTGATTTTCTAAAATTTGATCTAAAGTTTTTGGCCAACAAAGCAAAGATTGTGTAATGTGAGATACTTAATCATCAGCTGACAGCTGTTGTCTTAGTGCAGTAGCATGTTCCAAACTTATATGTTCTTAAAGTACAGTGTCAACTAGGTTATTATGACCTGTCAACGCAACATACCTGTATAAAAATTACAGTCCCGTCGTTTCCGTTATAACAGAGTAGATGAAGAAGTAACAATATTCGATATAGTTATTTTTGACAAAATATGCTAATATAAAGTAAACTTTTTAGCTTATGTAATTTTGCTATTAATAACATACGGTATTAATTCAATGATGCATTACACAAAGCAATATACATGTAGTTCAAAACGATAAAATTTGAATGTGAATAGATTCTGTTAGGACAAAAGTTCATACAGTACGCTTCAGATGTGCTTTATCTTATACTTTGCTTGACTGTTTCATCATTTTACATAACAGGCCAATTAAACTTATTTCAATAATTATTCCTTTTGATGAAAATGACAAAGACGATTTATGCTATAAATGAAATAGTCTATATGTTTCTCCAAATAAATACGAGAAAGTGGCATTAAACAATTGCAACTCCTTCTTCAGTGTAAGGCATTTTCCTTTATATTATGTATCAAATGAAAATGCAATGACGGACATGGCACAAACTGTGTAAAGCCTTTGCCTGATGTGAACTGGTTTAAATTAAACGAGCAAAAACAACCATTTGCCTGAATGATCTCAAAACAACTACACAAGTCAGGCTAATTTGATTACATGGTTGGTCAGTTATTTAGTAAAAGCAACCCAAGATTGTCGAATCAATTTGTCACACTCTATTGAAAAGCAATTCCAACACAAACACCATGTCTGTAAAAATGCTAAAAATGAATACTTTTTTTTACAAGTTGAAAAGACTATTTTAACCAGGGTTGTAATGACGGTTGACAGCCAGACTCCTATTCATGAAACGGAAATTGAGGAGTGACATTCGCACAAGCCATAGCGGAGAAATCTTTGACAAAAAAGGTTCAAAGGATGTCTATAGACAACGAACAGAATCAACTAGGTCTTTTGAGTTCATTGGAACAATATATTTATTTACTTCATTGTAGTAACCTTTAATGTACATAATTAATCCTAAAATCCGAAAAAATGGCTTTCTTGACAGACGGACACAGTAAAGGGGAAGTAGCATGTTTTAGGGAGGTTATAAGTAGATGTCATAAAAATGAAAACAAGTTCCATTAGAAAAACAACGTATTTAATAAATGAAGCAGGAATGAATCAAATACATAATGTGAACTTCAGTCATGCGATTCCTTTTTCATACACAAAATGAATTAAAGGTGTTCACACAAAAATTGCCGCTTTTAGACTTTATATTAATTTCTATAGTTTGTTCTCTGACTATGGATGAATGGTTTGTGTAATGAGATTTTTGAAACTATCAAAATAATACATGTAGCATTAGCATACAATTTATCAATTAACAATTGGAAATATAAAAAATTCAAAAATGTGCCCCTTTAACTGTTGACCGAATCATGACATAGGTCTTGATGATAAAGGATGATAAGTTAGGAGTTTCAAACAGGTTAAATAAATTCTTACAGTATAAGTCAAGGGAAAACAAATCTGTTTTTTTAAATGTATGAGCATACTTAAGTGACAGCAAAACAACTAATGCAACAGTTACTTTAGCTCCGTCCACATTAGTGCCAAACACTCATGTTAGTTTACTGAAAAAACAGTAGCTCATAAAGTAATAAGGATCTTAAATAATCTAAAAATAGACATTTGCAAACCCCTTGATGAAGTGGTAACACAATTAATCCATATAAACTGTGATAAGGAAGCTTAAATAAAAATGAAATGAATCCATTTTGTCAACCGTAGTACCTATTATTGCAAATATTTCATAGTGTGACTGAAATCATCATAAATCGTTTTAAACACTCACTCATCTGTTGGATGTAAAATCACACCATCCAGGTGCCATAACTTATTATGTTAAATTGTAAGTCTAATGTTTTGTTAGTGCTTCCGAATGTAAAAGTGTTTTGACTGAAAGATATTGATTCACATTATTGTTGAACACTGACTTTACGCCGAGCGAACACCTTGATGAATATTCCAACTGATTGAATGTAAGTATTGATTAAGATGATTTTCACATGATTTATGTAATTTCTAGTTGTCAATGTCAGTCGACACACTATCAGGTACAATAGGACATTAGGTATCAAACTTTTCGTCCGTTCATACGTCGAATGTGTAATTTTGGAACTGTTTGTGTAAACGATCACTCACCTTTACTGTTAAAGTGTTTCAAAGAAGATGCAATTTTATGCAGATTATCAAATAGAAAGAATATAGTTTGAATACAGTTGCAGAAGGCTCCTTTGGGCATCTATAACAGTCAGTGGGGATGCTCCAGAGATACATCTCTGATGTGAGTTAATACAATCTACTACTATTATATTGTCCGTCTTTTTTGCATCTTCTTTGAGAGGTAGCGTAGCATTTCATGCAATTAAGAAGTTGTATAAGAAATGTCATAAGAAATTGTACTTCGTCTTTTTCAAATTATAACACAATGACTAATTTAATCACATGCACGTTTAAACAATGACAAATGGCCTTGTCTGTCATCAACATTGGTTTGTCAATGTGACGATTGTGGTCCGAATGCTATGGAAAAAAAGTTAGCAACATTAAAAGTAACAAGTAAAGTTTTTTAATGGTTTATAGTCAACTTTCATAACGTAAGAATTCGTTTTCTTAATTTTGTTCTGCAGATGAATTCCCTTAAGATTGTCCGATTTACATAGAAAAGAGGTCTATGGCAGAGAAATGATAACCTGTATGAAGTATATCAATAAACATACATTTATGCAATAACAAGTGCTTTAACTTTAAATTACAGTTAAAAGGATTTTTCCATGCTGACAAATGGAGTGTCTGACATTGTATTTGTAATTTATTTGTGTTAACAAATACAACGTTTGGACGTTGCAAGTGTCTGAAATGTTGTTTTCAAGGACTATTTCGTTGCTATTATTGCATTTGAATAATAATAACATAACATTTCAAGTAAAATTAAAGTGTAATTTTTCATATTTTAGTAATTGCAAATGTTAGTTTTACTGATCAAAGATTGTTTTCAAAGCAAATATTTTTTCTTGATGTCAATTAAATAAATAAAATAAGCAGGCCATTGTCTGCGCACTTTGAATGGAATGTGGGTTGTTACGATAAGATACAGGAATGACAGTTATTAGATTTGTGAAAAATGATGTGTTTGCCCTTAAATACATTCAACATCGAGACTTACTTAAAACAGTTTATACCAAAACTCAATAAACATGAGACTTGCAGTTGTAATCAAGGTTAAATGTGTCTTTAATTATCATTAATCATACTTTCTCTTTGATCTATACATCCTCACTGTCTGGCACGGTACCACATTGACCACATTATTCCCACAAGTGTCCTTTATATCAAATGTTTGCTCTAAATAGAGACCAAAGTTTCCTCTGCATGGCTGTCTTGCTTTCATGTTTGGTGCAACTTGGCGTCAGAGATTATATTGGTCTGTTATTGCTGTGATTCAAAGTCAATTTAGGCTCCGTTTACTCATTATAGTCATTGATGGTTATATCATTTTGTTTATGCACTTCATAAATCTTGCAATATCTGTCAAACGAGTACATATGTAAATACGTCGATGTAGCCAAGAAATCATTTACCTACCTTTGCATGCGACATAAATCTTACCATTTACATGAAACTATCGTTAAATGATCTTATTCTCCTTAGTGCAATTTTTTAAACAACAATTATTTGATTTATGAATTTCAAGCATGGTGCTTAACTTAACAAGTAGCATATCTATCAAAAGGAGATATGTATTCCTGTTTATATCAAAAGTTTACTTTAAGGTAACATATCATTTGAGGAATTGATAGAGCAATACTTTAAAAGAATTGCTCGAGTTTTAGTATTCAGCAAAAATCACAAGCCAAAAAAGATTTATGCTTTTCTACAATTTTGGGTTAAACATATGTATACCCTGATAACAAGTCTATATCAATAGTAAATGAAGCATTTCATTTCATATAACTGTTTTGATGTCTTATTTCAAAATTTTACCAAAAATACTCTGATCATGAAAAAAGATGTATACAAAAATGCATTTTGGTGAAAAATTATTTTGCAATATTCAAAACAATAAAAAAAAATTCAGATTTGAATCATAGCACCCTTACCTATAAACTATGTCCTCTTTTATTCCCCTCAAATAAAAACCTTGTAATCAAGTTATATATTCACAATGTGTCTAAGCGATTACAATTCAACTAATTAAGTTTGGCAGGTCTTCTCAGATTTCAAGTACAGACTCCATTTGTATTGATTTGTTACATAAACCTCAATCCCACTGTCACAATTCCCTCATAAAGACTTACATAAATTGTAAAATATGAAACGAAAGAATTTTAGCATAAAACCAAAATATTAATTAACTACTGTCATGTATAATATAAGAACTGATTTTTTTCAGTAACTTATCATGTGCCAAAATATCATTCCAAAAAAATACATCAAAAGCATTTGATATGATGTAAAAATATTTCAATCATTCTCAAGACCATTACATTCCTCCCTTTTCTAAGAACCAGACCACATGTCTACAATATCAAGTTAGACACGAATAGTCACTTATAATGCATTAGGTCTTCCCTTGACAATAGTGATGTACGTGCTAAGCAATTTAAACACTAAGTTAACTAATCCCTGGTCGAGTACTGAAAGAGCAAGTCCATAAATAGGTGTGCAGTGTTCGAATGACAGTGAAAATGAGGTTAGTTTGAGTAACTGTGCAAAACATTCATTACAAGCTGTATTTCTTCTGTCTTATAGTATCGATTTAGATTTAAAGCCTCCCAATTATTTCTGTATATTATTCTAATTATTTGCTGCCATGAAATAAAACATTATACAATTTGCGTCTGGGCATTTCGCTAAACAAGTTTGTTTAATTATTGCTCCCCAGTGTACCTCAATAAGTTTAAGTAACAATAGAGATTTTACATTTAGTCTAATCCTCTAATAATTATGTATATGAAAGTAGGTTACCTCAATATATTGATACCCCTATTAAGTACGTTTTCACATACATTAAAACTGATGGATATAGCTAATCTTACAATCGTGTCAATACATGTAACTAGTGAAATATACTCATTCGGGTGTTTTGGAATAACCATATTTTAGAGCATTAAGTTGTGGTTTTAACATTTTAATGAAATAGTCTTCTTTTAATTGTCGCATTATTCTATTATTTGTGTCCATTTTGTAAAATGGAAAGATCTTGAATTTAATGTCCTTGTCTTTTGCACATGTATCCAAGTGAGCACTCAGTGGTATACAGCGTGTCTCAGGACATTTTATTTGCTGTTTATGAACACGGACCCTGTCTCGCAGGCACTCAGTCTGTCCTATATATTCAGCACAACATCCTTGGCATATAATAACATAAATGATGTATTTAGCGGCACAGTCAATATCAAAGCGCACATAAAATCTCGCACTTCTGTTAATGAATTTTATACTTGAATTCTCAAGTATATATGGACATGTTCCACAGTTACCTCTGTTACATTTAGTAACTCTACATTCTTTTGGTGTACTGCTTATGTCAAATCTTGCTCTAGTTAAACATTGTTTTAAACTTTTACTTTGGCGTTTACTCTTGATAAAATTTACATTATCAATAATTCGGCACATTTTTTCATCACACATTAGAATAGGTACATTTTGCTTTATACTCTGGAACAAATCTGGATTGAGGGGGTTATGAGTTGAGACATAAGCAATATCCACATTTTGATGTTTTTCTTTCTTCCGTACTTTTAAGAGTTCTTTTCTATCGATGGATAAAGATTTATTGATTCCATCCTCGACAAGAGAGGGTGGGTATCCTCGCCTCTGTAGTAATACTTTGAGTTCCCTGAGTCTGATATCTCTTGTATCTTCATTTGAACATATCATACAAATACGTCTTGATAAGTTGTATGGGATACTCCTCTTCGTATATATATATATATTAATCAACATTTCAGTTCTTCATCGATGTACGTCTATAATGGAAAAGAGCCTGAACATCCAATTGGCTTCCAAACTCAGTTATTGAAAGTCATTCAAAATAATTAGCAATCAGGATCTAGTTTCATTAATCAATTGCATATCGTCTGGTGACTTATACTAACGATATGATTGATTATATATTGCAGTCAGTGTATAATCCCATAATGTAGTCATAATTGTCGGTCAAGGTGTAATTTATTATCAAAAGACTATGTTCTTTAAATGTTTATTTCAAGTTTTAAAATATATATTATGTGACACTACTTTCCTG
The DNA here is from genome assembly GCA_916613615.1 of Steromphala cineraria. Classification (NCBI taxonomy): domain Eukaryota; kingdom Metazoa; phylum Mollusca; class Gastropoda; order Trochida; family Trochidae; genus Steromphala; species Steromphala cineraria. The sequence continues at coordinate 15,509 of CAKAJN010000100.1, forward strand.
TCAGATCTACATGAATAACAAATCAAAGCTTTGGTTAGTCTTCAGTGCGGCATATAGAATGTCATCTTAAAGATCCCATCAACCATTGATTTGTCTCACGGCGATCCTTATGTGATATTGCCTGATCTTACTTCTCACGTCGGCCTATTTTTTTTATTAATGCTTTATGTCCTTGATAGACTTTGATAGATTTTCTTTTGGCAAGGATCTGTAAATTATTCGAAGTTTGCATCTTTGAGTAGAACCACGAAGCTTGTTGTCTATATTTGATCTACTGACAATTATTTAAACATGACACTTCTGACAGTAACAATATTGCTTATGTACGATTGTGTCAAAAGGTTAATGTTGCTGTGAATGTAGACAATCAGTCCATGTCATGAACTCTCCCACTTGGGACGTGAGCCATTCTACTTTTAAATAGTACTTTGCTTTAGGTTCCGGTATTATCTTGTCTTATATGTTTTTTCTCCTACAAGCTTATATTTGATTTTACAAAATATGGTAAATTATATAAACATTACTTTTTTAATCCATTATTTTGATTAAAAATACTTACTGGTTCTAACATTTATTGGCAACCATTGTCAATAATGATTGACAGAAAGCAAGCTTCAGATTGGAAGTGCATGAAAAGATATTTTTAAAACAAATAATGTCAGACCTTTAATGGAATTTTTCTGTAGGATCAAAGAGACTACCCTTACTTTTAGGTGTAAATAATTTCATCCATTTCTAGGCATAACTTTGAAAAAAAGGAATTAACCGTTTAAGTTCAAAATCACTTTTTAAATATATAATAATCACCAAATCTAATTTTTTTCTTAATCACACCAATTACTTAATACAAAATTGGAATAGAAATGGTAGCTTTAGGCATTATTAATCAAAGTAAGTTTGCTGTTCAAATTCGACACATTACAAAGGGAAAACAATTTCTGAATTGCTAAAGGGAATAGGGTTTTTATAGGTGATTTTCTTTCTGTATTTGTTATTTGCCTGCTGAGCAATCGTATTTCTTAGATGTAAAGCTTTGGGCTCAATCAATTACCTAGCATTCGATCATATATTTGCTAATGTACTCGTCATGTCAGGAAAAAGTTGACTTGCATTTGTGATATAAGTTTTGAAAAATTAATTCAGCAAAATTGTCTTAAATATTCAAAACAATTGCCCTTAATCTTGCATTACCAGCCATATAAATGTTCAACAAGAGTGAGAGAAGACATCACTTTTTATTATCGTTTCCAAACTCTCTCGTAAAATATTTGAAATTAAATGTTTTCAAAAAGTAGTTTTATTATAATGAATATGACACTTTGTTTAGCCTATTAGCTAATTACTAAAACAGACAATGAACAATTGAACAATAGAACAATGCCAGACCCATCACATGAAATCGAAATAGCAAATAATCATAATAGTTCTACATTGGATGTTGTGTATATTATAATTGAATATGTAGATACAAAAATGACAATGCCCACAATTGACTGAAAATAGCCTTTTTAAATGTATAGAATTTTAAGCAATATAATAACTTTTTCTTGTCAGGCATTATTCTGTTTTAATCATTTATAAAATCATGATACATTGTAAGAAAAAGCACAAACTGTGTTAAGTCTTGCCTCAAGGTAAGCTTGTTAAAGTTTAATTAAACACCGCAAAATTACGCACAAAACGCTCAAAATACATTTAACTCTGGCAAATTGGATTACATGGTTTACAGTTATTAAGTGAAAGCAACTCAGATTGTCGAATCAATTTGACACGGTCTATGGATAAGCAATTCCGTCACGTCTGTTAGACTGTTAAAAATAAATACGATTTTTTAAAAGTCCAAAAGCTGTCTTTTAACATGTGCAATGACCAAGGCTCAAAAGACGGTGGTTGACATCACTACTTCTATTCATAAGACGGAAATTAAGAGTGACATTGAAACAAACCATGGAAGAGAAACCTCTTACAAAACAAGGTTCAAAGGATGTCTTTAGTCTTTAGTCAACTAGTTCTTTCGAGTCTTTGGAATATCTTGCCACTTTATTGTACAGTTAACCTTTGCTTGGCGCCTCCCTTGCATGAACTTCACTTTGAGCTTTTTCGGTAACAAAGGAACTATAGTTTCACTGGCGAAAATTTCTCGAGGGTAACAATACCAATACTCTTTGTTTTGGACCCGTAGTTGAATACAAAATTGTTAGTTATACAACACACAAAGAACCAACAGCAACAGAACGATATTTCACAATGAGTGAGAGAGTGAGTTGGTGTCCAATATTTCAGCTATTGAATACGTGGATGTTGCCATCCAAAAGAGAGTAGATAGATCAGAGAGAAAGGGATCGAAACGATGGGGGAAAAGACAGAAAGAAAGGCATAGCGAGAGATAGAAAGCAGGTTTTAGAAGGACTCACATTAAATTTGGTCTTGCTTCTACCAGTCGACCTGTCCAACTTGGGTGACCTTAGCTCTTGGCATAGCTCTTGGGGTCGCCGAAGCACACAACCACTACACTGCGATAAGGTAATGAGTGCAGTGGTGGTATTTTACAATCACTTCATCTGAATGACAAGGTCTATGAATTTTTATGTCTCCCTCCAATCCAAATGTGTCCCCTCCCTTTCGACATATGTCCCCCGTACTCTATTTTTTGCGTCCAATCCGCCGATTTATCGGCGAGTTCACGCCTCTGCCATGTCGACTTGTTATTTTAGCCCATAACGTCTAAGTTTCCAAATCAGTTTAAGATGCACAGAAGTCTTTATCATAAACAAACCTAGTATTTGAGACAATATTGTTGACATTCAAGCATAACGGCATGAAACTACCTACTTTTGTCATAGAACGTCTTGATTTTAATTAAAGTTATGAGGTTTTTGTAATTCTTGAATTTTAAGATAAGCCGTAAACATAAGACAACTAATATGCTAAAATGGAGGCAAGGTAGGTAACTCCTCAGTTACTTTAACGGTATATTCAAAACCATAATAAGTCATGACATCAGTCAAATCGTTACCAAAGGTACTCATGGATATAGATATAGATATGGCGCAATTTTATGTTATCAACGAATAGGAGTAACTGCTACATGTGTTGTAATAACATTTTTCACAACAAGGCCTAGAGCTGCATAACATATATAAGAATTCTAAAAAATAGCATATTTGCCACACATTTAGAGACATAATATAGCCCATGTCAATACGAGTTTAAAATCTCGTAAAGCAATTTGCACGGGATGCACGTGCTTTGTCACAGCCACTGTGAAATTGACATCAAACTCCACGGACGATCTCGTCTGAAACAATTTTTTGTAACAGGCGCTTAATTTTTGGGTTATATGTCAAAACGTGATTTTCAAAACTATTTGTATGTTTTTAATGTCACCAGAAGTATTATTAATTATTAGAAAACATATGATAAATACTAATTTTTGAATTTTGCATTAGATTATATTTCAAATTATTACACTGTTAACAAAAATGCGTTATACTCTCCTGTAATTCTTAACAGAAAAACTTACTGAACAAAATGCCTTTTTTTAAATTAACATTTCATAACTGTACCGAATTAAGAAGATTAATGTCAATGTACTGTAATAGACTTTATTGACAAATATGAAGTACATAAAACAGGTAATTAATGATTTGGCAGAAGAGTTTAATTGAATTAGATTGACACCTTACATGTATGCCAGACAAAAGATATTATCAGAAATTTTTATTTTTAGAAAATGTTTGTTGAACCAATAAAAACATTCACGTTGCAAATTCTTTATTTCTAGATATTGTTTTCCGTGATTATTTCGATGCTTTATTGCATTTATTGGTATCATAAAATATCTTGCATTCATGGTTTTATATTTGCACTGGGTTGGAGTTTAACGTCTTCTTTCACCATTAGGCGATGTCGCCGACGTTAAAAATTTAGTTGGATTGATAAGTCGACAACCTCAGCTTAAATCTCGTTAGAGTGTTGTCTCTACCCTGTACATTAAAGTGATTATCACAATTTCAACACCTACTTAAAACAGTAAGAACTCTGTGAACTCGATGAGACAGGCAGTTGTAATCAAGGTTAGATTCGACTTAACGTATCATTAATCATACTTTCTGCTTTGATCTCTACATTATCATTGTCTACCACGGTCGTCATAAACTCCATTATTCCTAATAGTGTCTGAAGGATCAAGTGTTTGCCTAGAAATACAAACCGAATATGCCCTTGGTAGCCGTGCTTCCATGATCTGGTACTACACGGCGCCATTTTCTCATTATTGTCATCGATAGATCGTTATCCTGTTTATGCACTGCCTTAATCTTGAAATCTCTGTTGAAACGACTACATATGTAAACATTTCTGTCTAGACAAGAAAACATTTACCCCAATAATTCTTGCGACAGAAATCTTCTAATATGGTTGTCATTAAGCCAAAGTGTGTAAATAAATATTATGTGACATTACATTTTTCAGAAGGTGATAATGAGGTTGTTATTGTTTATCTTGAAAATTTGAAAAAATCATAATTAAATGGTTATTAATACAGACTTGTTGAACGACTTACATTATTTTGTCTGAGTGAGAGAACTATTCTTGTTTATATCAAAGGTTTGCTTCAAGTTGATTTTCTATAAGCGTGAAATTTCGAGGTTATTGTATGTAACTGTATAATGTTTGTAAGATTTCGATTGTGTGGTCGATAATAACATTTAAATACAAAGCACAAGAAACCAAAGAACCATTCGTATTATACAATTATTATAAGCCCGACGTAGCCATTGGTCAATGGCGCGCAATCCGTGCGTCCGTCATCGTTCCTGGGACATATACTTGAAAATCTTAAGTCCCATAATATTTCAAATTTGGTATTTATGTTACCCATGTTTTGTTGTTGTGTTTCAAAATAATAAGACTGACTTTGTTTGGATGTAACCTATATGTGTGGATTTTCTGTCCGTCTAGTTAAACTATTTCAAGGTGAAAATCGCATGGAAATAAATGACTTTTTGATGTTACATGAGATTGTGTTGCAGTATTTGAGTTTCCTGTGTGCTGATATTATTGACTCAACGAGACGAGACTGATGTCATATGAAAATGCATTCTTTCCCAACAGAGGCAGATCAAGTCATGAAAAGTTGATACAGCCTCTGTTCTAACTCGCCGATTTTGTGGGATGGAATGGGAGATGCCTGATTGGAGGCAATCAAAGTAAGTTGTCCAATCAGCTACGTTGTTCTATAATCATCATTTTGGCTACTGAATTATAGTGATATGAAGCACCCTTTCCATGCGAGAAGCGTTGTCATTTGATAAATAAATTCATATGGATTGTGGTTCATTTTTTTCCGCCAGGGAAAACTACCGGAACTCACGAATTTGGTCTTATTAGAACAGAGGTAGTATCAACATTTTATGACTTCATCTACCTCTGTGGGGAGAGAATGGATATTATTTGCTTTACGATAGTTTTGTATCACTGATGTAAAGTGAAAATCGGACAATGATGCTGGAGTATGTGAGCAGCGTTAAAGGTTGCATGTCTTGTTTCTATTAACAGCGCGAGATGGGACAAACTAAAAGTCATGTACAATATTGGATCTCTAAATAGATGTCTGGGATTGATTTCTTTTTTTTTTAATTAAATGAAATTAAATTACGGGATCTATTAAACTAGTCGTGAAGTTAGACATTCACTTTTTCACTTATACATAGCTAGACAAACTTTCAGCTTATATGTCAAACTGAATATGAATTTTGAAAGATGGAAGGTTTCAGTTAATAATGTAAAACTTTTATTACGACATTCAATTCATATCATCGTTTTTCAGGAATTGATCGATGCACTTGGCGTCAAACTTTTCCCTTTGATTGAAACGTTTAATCTTACTATTCAATTTGACATAATCTGTAATATAATCAACATGCGATAATGCTTTCAATCTCTGTCAATACAAGAAAACTCCTTTTAACTCTTGTTTCTGCTCGGGGGTTCTGTACCAATTTACCAAACCGTGGAAAATCTTAGACAATTGTCGTGTTATTTGCAGATTGAATATACCAACACGAGTTGATAAAAGTTACAAATGTTACAGCCTTGTCTAGATTCTTTTTATCCCATTCAATATTCCTTTCTTATGAATCTATGAAAAATGTACAACTTCGAACACTGTTCATCTCTTAGAATGCCAATTCAAGGATGACATGAAATGCTGATGTTGACATTTCTATGACGTCATGGCATTGTGATGCGAATACTTGATGATGTAAACCAATTGTGCTGTAATTTACTAGACATTGTTCAATATCTACTTGATAGATCTCCTAGGTAATATTGTTTTATCTTTCTACCGCAAAATCTTCTGTGGATCACAGTTTTGGATGATAAATGTTTTTATGTTAATTGTTATGGAATTTCAGTTCTGCCGGCGACAGGTATCTTGTGACTGTTATTAATTGCAGTAACATGGATTCTTTCATGCTTTCTGTCAAAAGGGTAAATGTGATGTTATCGTTAAAACTTTCACTTTTGATTTTCAGATTTGATTTTATCATGGATTTTGTATATATTTGCGTCAATGTATGAAATATTCTATAACCAGTCACAATTGTTTTTACCGTTTTTGTCAATACATAATACAAGTCACCCAATTTTTATAACATAATTATCTTATTCCAACTGAATCGAACTGCGAATAGTTGTGAATGATCCTGAAGTAATATATCATTACACATGACAATTTTGAAAATTTGTAAATGTTAATTTATTGTCAGATGGAAATTTGTTTTGTAAGTCAAAATATCTTATTTCCCCTACGATTATTAAATTAGTCGATTATCTATGTCCTACGCTCTATAAGCTGCATTAGGTCCTTATTCCCTGCAAGTCACAGTTGATTAAAAACAAATAATTTCAAATATGTTTCAAGGAAATATAAAGCTGATAGTGGGCGGATTTTGCAATGTCTCATCATAATCAAATCAAAATTTTAAAAAACCCGAAAAATTATCTTGCTTGATGTATATTTACACCAAAAGTGAAGAAATTTTTTTCTCAGTTACCCGTTCAATAGTCTCCAACCTAAAACAAGCATTTAATGCATCTAATTTTTTATACCAGCAAAACAACCAAAATACTAAAGAGTTTAATTTTTAGACCGTATAGGCACATGTATGTTTGTCAGTTAGCACAGAATATCATAAAAACTTGATAATAAGGCTTAAATCGTTTTAGAATACTTTCACTCATATCTTTCAATCAGAATGCCAAATATCTAAAATATTTTATTCATTCATTCATTCATTTGACCATAACGTAAATGTATATTTACTACATGCTTTTGAAACTATTCTCACATAGCCCTGAATCAATAGGATGTTGAATAGTTTGGCTTGCTTTTCGCTGAAAGCTTACTTTGCTGTTAAAGTATTAAAGTATTCACTCACATCTATAACGAAAATGATAGTGTTATTAAAGGTGATTGAGTTCAATGATCCAGACTACATGGTTTTTGCATTATCATTTTATTCTGCTCAAGTTCATGCAGTCATATTATAAGCTGTCCATGCAATGAATCTGTGAACCAATTTCGATCATAAAAAGCTAGCGATACTAACTGCATTTAAGATTTCGATTTTGATGAGGCTTTTCTCTACTTTTTTTGGTGTGAATGGACAAACTTTACTTTTCTTTTTTTCAGAACCATTATCGTTTGAATGTGTTTACCACTGCAAATAACTTGATCACGACCTTTTCATATCAATAATGGTTTTTCATGTGCTCATAAGTCTCACATCATGTCCTATTTGATTGTCATTTTAACCACAAGAAACTTTATTAACACCATACACCTTTGCATGCACACATTTGCAACTTAATATATTACAAAATTTAAATGTGACTTGCTATCAACACCAAAAGTCACCACAGAGATATAATCTATGTTGTACATTTAAAGATATAAATTTGTTTTTCAATTAACTTTTGCACCCATTAACAATTCTTGAATGACAACGAAAATGCATTAATAAGGCATTGTCCAATAAGTAGTTGCTAATGGGTTAACATTAGTGAGTAGACATAATAATTGGATTTCAATGGTACATGATAGATGTAGTGCAGAGATGAGAATTGAAAAGTTAGTAATGTAAAGATGACATTTAACATCGTAGGTCTTGAGGAAGTGTTGAGCATCCGTTGAAGTTCGAAAATAGCCTTGAAGGTGCATAGAATAAGGTAAAGTATTTGCAGTTACTTGTAAACTAAGAAACGAGAGAGAAAACAGCTTTCTTAACCACTCAATCCAAACGAAAAACAAATCTTCATCTTCTTGCCATGCATTAAGTGTCAAAATAGATTATACATGATTTTTATTGCTATTGAACATATAATAAAGGATGTAATTGCGCTTACAGATAACCCTCTTTCATATAAAGCAGGAAGGCAGTCTCGGGGTACATTTTAAATCACATTTCTTTAATTAGACTCTTTTAAATACTTGATCAAGGTTCTTATTTCTATTGACAAATCATTCTAGCCACTTTTAAATGTAGGGTCAATAAATAAAATAAAACGAAAGTAAACTTAATCCCCTTCACTCAAAAAGAGTTAGTTCATACATGTATATTGTGTGTGGAAGGACCGCCTAGTTATACAAAAACAGTAAACGCGTATGTAAGCACAAGTTATATTGATTTACTTGGATGATGATAATTTTATTGTTAAATATTTTATCATTCAAAACTGTGTTCTACAGAAGATATCGTAGATTTTTTATAATGCCCTGTAAACAGAAAATACATGACATCACCAATCATCAGTAAGTAACACAACGACGTCACAATGCTATGACGTCATTAACACGATGACTTCACAATGCTATGACATCACTGCTTTAGGAGTCTTAGGGTTATGCAGTGTTCAGTTGTACATTTTCCTTGCTAATGTGATGAAAAATGATTTTTGATGATAAATAGAATTTGTCATTTTTATAAACTTGTGTTGATATATTTGATATCAGAGGACACTTGGGTGAGATTCTCTATTTAACTGCTTTCTATTATGAAAGCGATAAAGGGGCGAAACTGCTAATAGACGAAAAGATCATGTGAGTAAGTTGGCGTAATAAGGGTAACAACGATACTGTGCAACATTTGAGTTAATTCAACAAAGGATGAGTCATTCTTTTTTTCATTTCTCAAAATTCTTATACTAGAAAAATCATTGTTGTTGGAATAAACATCCCGGCTTCCTTCTTGGGTCATGCAAAATATAAAAACGCAGGTAGTTGATATTGAAGTTAATTAACGTTAAGTTGAATATATAAATTACAGACTAAACATTTCCCTTTTTAACTTGAAAATGAACAAACTAACACCGTTATTAAGATTGCCTGAGTGTGTATCACTTAATAGTATCGAAGGAGATAAATGTAAATACGTACACAGATATTAAGAAATGATGTTGTGCGCCAGGGCCTTTAGAAATTGACTGTTAGGACTAAAATTTAAGTATATATTTTTAAAGACAAAGTTGTTATCAATATAAAAGAAATACAAATTGATCAAATAAATTCAATAGCTCGGGAGTAAACTGGCAATTTATCATGGCTGAAAATCCAGATGACATTACCAGAAGCTGGAGCGATCGAAAGGAATGCTTCATTTCACATTGTATCAAAAGATCATATTTCTCTACAAACATCCAGATGACATTACCATGAGATGTATTGAAGTTGAAGCAATCGAAAGGGATGCTTCATTTGAGATGTTTTAAAAGGTCATATTTCTTTAAAAAGGGTGTTTTCTTAGAAATTTTAACTTAACCCATTCTTGTACTGTTGTTCTACTGTGCCTTTACAAAGACAATTTAAATGTTAGTTTTTCGATCTGATTACATCTTTCCTAAGAGGATTAAATATCATGAACATTTCAAAAGAGTAAGGAACCTTTTAGAATTAATATTGACCCTTTATTTGGATGTATAAACAGACGTTCTATATATTTTAAGGATGAACGTGCAACAGCTGATCAAACCAATTTCCTGATTTGTTTTTGGATGAAACGTTTCAGTAAATCATTCATAACTCCTTTAGAAAAAAAATCAGAATACGCTATGAACGTCCCTTCTTATGGTCAAGTCATTGAAGATAAAGGCAGTTTCCACTCGCATCGTAGTTTACGTGGATAATGTAATCATTTCTTCTCAGAAAATTAATGGTCTTCTAAGATATTCTTATGAATGGTTCGTTTGAAAGACGGACTGGAAATGAAATATTCGCTTGCATGCTATTCTTCAATGTTGTCAGAAATCGCTGGTTTTTTTAATTTGCAATTTCATATGGTTTTCTTCTGAAAAGTTAGAATAATTCTGCTCGGATACTAAATGAACACTATTTGCAACATGTGCAAACGGATTGGATTTTGTAATCACTTCAAATTCTATTCAACCTTATTAAGAATTTAGAACCTTGATAATCATTTCGACACGCAAGCTTGGATATTTATAACTTATTTGACAATGGTTAAGAATAAATATTCATAATTGATATTCCAATCTTGCTAGCAGCCTAGTATGGACATGGTTGTACCTTGGTTGTAGGTCTCATAAATGTTAAAGAAACATTTCCGCAGATAGGATTTCTCACTGCATAGGCATATTTCCTGTTTATACCGTCAGAGTAATCAGAACTAGCTATAAACACTTATATAAGTCCTCATATTAAGTCACCCTACATGCATTACATTATCTCCGAATCGCAATTGCTCATTTGATAATATTGATAAACATAAAAAACAACTCAACAATTTCGTGCAATGTGTATGTAACATGAGAAATCAAAGGGGAACATTACATTCGTTCAATTTTCATAATGAAATTACATCAAGACTTTCTATCTAATATTGGTACTTTAAGATAATGAACATATACAACATGATATTTCTGTCTTGAATACGTTTGCATACTAATTGGCGGAGAGACGAGTTCATCTAAATATGAGAATGCCTTTGAGAATCTCTGAGATTAATTACTTCAAAATTCAACTATGCAAACAAATCCGAGAAAGACCAAATCCCTGTCCAAAGAGTTATAACATTAAACATCCCAACTCGATGTGGAAGTGAACATGTTGAAGGATTTTATAAGGGAAAATAGGGAATGAGATACATGTATGATATATTGCTTGGGGTTAACCTTCTTATAACCATAGTACAGTACACACTTTAAGAATTTGTCTTTAGCAATTGAAACTGAGCCGTTATTTCAATTACTAAACTTACTTGAATACCAGTATGTTTCGAGACGTGAAGTCGGCAAACAAGGAAAATGAAAATGATATTAAATATTTGACATTTAGTTTTCTTGATAATCAAACATCCACGATGAATAAATCAGATATTGCACGTTTGAAAAAACACATCCGATTTCAAAATGTTACCGAAACCTACATCAAAGAGAGGTTGCAAAATAATGTGGTTTCATGCCCTTTCGTTAAGATCAAGGGATTATGAATTTCAAATTGATTTTCTGTATTCTGAAACTTTAATTTTGACTGTATTAAAAATCATTTGGAAGGAATTCTGAAATATCTACAAATTGCTGTCAACATAATATGCACCATCTAGTTTGATTAAAAGTCTAATTCGTATTCATGTTACCTTGCCATGATCGAGGATGTACATCATTCATGCGGTTATTGGTCTTTGACGATGCTTTCTCAAATGTAATTAAGAAATAAAGTAGCCCTAACCATCATGTGTTTTGCAATAAAGTATAGTTTTGCCCTGAACTGAATTTTTAGTTAAAGCATGAGGCAGAAGGGCAATACTATACTTTATTGCAAAACACATGGTGGTTAGGGCTACTCTATTATTTTTCTAGTATGTCGACTTTTACTCGTTTAAGTTATTTTTATTACAAATATAAACATATTTTGTCAATCACGTCCGGCCGCAAATTGAAAATCCTCGATCAGGGCCATACAATTGACGTCACAGCTAATTGCTATCGACGTCATGGGCCATTGTTTCGTTACGTCACTCAAAAACTATCGGAATAAAGGATGAGCGGCGCCTTTGATATTTACGGGAACAGTAATAGAAACGTACATAGTGATGAAACCATATCATACAATTTCAAAATCGTTCCCTCATTCCCACATGGTTTCGAACAAGTTTGAGACATCCTAATTGCCTCATCAATTCGGATAAAAGTCGCCTAAATCACTTTAGAAGTGCAGTGAAGTTGCACAAATCTTCAATCATAAAAAACATTTTAGGTAATGATAACATTTAGAAGGAAGAACACAGTAAATAAGCTGTTTCGTTGCCGCTTGTAAGCAGAGTCATGTTTACAAACGATGAATATATACAGTACAAACTAATATTAAACTTACTTAAAGGAGATGATAGATACAGGATAACTTATGTCATTTGTTCATGTAATTTACGATTAATCTCGCTATTTTTTCAAACCGTCATAATTCCAATGACGTTATGCAATTAGGTCAGTATTGTATTCATAATTGCAATTAAAGGTATAGGTACATTGTATATTAATTAAATGAAATATTCTTTGTCACTAAATATAGTGATAAACCTGATGCGATAAAAGGACAGATAATTAATACATTTCAACAGCAGCAATTGATTACGTTTTAACATTTTCTTCTTCTTCATTTTTACCTTTGTAGTATTATATTCTTTTTTTTTTGCTCAGCAAAGACATACTCTTTTCATGAAGAGCAAATACGTTTTAAATGTGATTAAAACTGCATAAAATTAATGAGTTGCATACTTCACAAACAAATGAAGCAGAAGTGATGGTGTATAGTTATATTTTTCATCAATATCACCCTTCATTTTATAATACCTCTCACGTGACCGAGTTAATGGCAAGAAACATTGTAAGATTCTCTCAGCTGCACGTTTAAACTTAAGACACTGTTCTTGTTTTATTGTATGTTTTTTACTTGCATACGTGTTAAGATACAAATTGTGTTACAAATCAACTAAAATATACAAGTTTTTCCCGAAGTGGTTGTCAATGAAAACAAAAAACCACCAGTATGTGTGTGTCAAAGTCTGATAGAAAAATATAAGTTAACCCATCTGCTTTAGATAATTTCAAAAACTAGGTTTGACTGTCACGAGACATTGTCAATTCACTGAACAGATTAGCATTGAAAGATACCTTTCAGTAACGATCGCTACTTAAATACTGGGTAAAATGACCCCATGGTAATGTGACTGGCTACTCAAGAGCTCTTTAACCCTATATTTCTCTTTGATAAATAAACATCAGATAACCCATATCTCTTTGAAAAGACTGTAAAGAGAGGATGTTTATTTAGTACACGTGTAAATGCCAAAATTGATGTACCTAACACCTGATTTAATTAATCTTAGTTGATATGTTCTTTGAGAAACAAAATATGAATTATACGCTTTAACATCTTATAAACAAAAAGCAACAAAACTAGAAAAACTTTGTTTAGTTTTGATTATACTATTCGAAATACCATATTCCATCAATGAATTAACCTGCTTTCATGTCAGTTATTACATGTTTTTACCGTCAAGTAAGACGGCCTTACATGAAATTCTTATTAAACTTTGTCAGATGGTTACCGACATAAAGCTTTAAACATCAGCATTGTGCCATCGTTTAGGGTTGTTTCATTGAAACAGAAATTGATATAATTACGAGCATTTTGGATTTTGATAATTTTATATAGAGTATAAATAAAAAGGATCTACCCTTCCTGTAGTGTTTACTCAATAAGATAATTCTACGATCTTGTCCATTTGAACGGCATGGAGTTATATCACGAAACACTAATCTCTGCTAAAAGCTACATGCAGTTACCATATTAGTTGATGTCAGAGTAACAATTTCAAAATATTATTTTTATTTTAAGCAAACACTTGTTATTCACGATAGCTTTTGCCAAATTACAACTGAAGAACCACTCTAGCTTCTGAGTGGAGACCGATAGATGAATATTAGGAGATGAATGTTTGGATTATGTTAGAGCTTCCCAGATACATACACAATGATATAGTATAGAAAGGTCTACAGGTTATAACTTGTTCAATTCCATCTTTTCGAAAATTTAACCAGTTTGATGTTCACTGTACAAAGTACAACTTGTACATCACGTGAGACTGATATTCCTTGTACGACATAACTTTAAAAATAGCTTTCAATGATAGAGGGCAAATACGAAAACATTGATTTCAATCATTGAAGTTAACGAGAGCACTAAAGGAAATATGTTTTACAACAAAACTGAAAACTTATTGAGGTGATTCGAATTACGCATTACTTGATGTCTGTGTTTAACCACTTGTATACGATTTCGATTACAAATTATGTCCTTTTAAATGAAACACTTCTTAATAATACCAGCCAAGGATTAACTTAAAGAAGTCCATTCAATAACTATAGAAAATTGGCAGGGAAATCAAATATTTGCGTTTATGTTACACTCTCAAATCGATAGACACAGCTGATTTTATGTCAATTTGAACATTTCAAATCAGACCTAAATTAATACTGTGCATATAATGAGCAAAGACCATTTGCAACGTCGCAAATGTAAAAGCATTTGATTTCCAAATTCAAATCCTATTCCATCTAACCAAAGAATGGAAAACCTAAATATTAATATCGACACGAAAACCGTGGCTATTTCTAGCGTAAGTGACAATGGTGAAGACATTCCTAAATTGATATTTGATTATTGCTGATGAGGAGCTTATGTGAGATTGAATTGAAATTGATGAACTCTCACGAATAGGGAAGAAAATGTTTCTGCTGATGGATTTAGCAAGGCATGCGAATATTTCCTGTTCATATGTGCCTTAAGAGCATGTCGAGATAAAATTTTCCATTTCTTCCTTTTTTGACTCGACTGAGAACAACTTGCATAACTTAAAAATGTTGCTGAGTACGCCAAAATTGATAATATTTTTGTTCTTCAAAAAAATACCTTAAAACAAATTCGTTCCCGTTAAAAATTATTTTTTCCTTCCATCTCTCCTTAAACATCAACTAACCTCGACTTTACCACTTCTCGATTTTCGTTCAAAGATTTTTCGAAAAAATTTAAACTGGGCTTGATTTTTGTTAATTTGTCCAATAAACACCTTTAATTAGCCTTTCATTGAGACAGCGTAATTATCGGCTGTAAAAACCCCACCTGGGTCAGGGGCCATAAAACTCGCGCGTGTGTGACGTAATAAACAGACTACACAGATTAACGTATCATTATTTGAACTGAAATACTGCCTAAATAATTGTTTAATTACCATTGATGTGGATATCTTTTTTACGCCAAATGCTTATTAGTGTTACATCGTAAAATGATTTATCTAACTGGGTGGAAAACATTTTCTGAAAATCGTTAATTATTGGGTTTTGTCTGTGGTATTGTTATGATAGATTATAGATATAACGAGACTACTTCTGCTTATGACGTCACAAAAAGGGGGTGTAACCAGTGACGGGCAGTCATGCATTCAATGGTTTGTGGCCAGATAGGTCTAAGCGGTCCATCAAAAGTGGCATTTAAAAACGGCTTTCATTACCAAACTGAACATATTTGAGTAGCGACCTTTGGCGCACTATACAATATTGTAATCAGACTTTAATATAACTCAAATGAAAGAGTGAAATATGTTTGTGGTTATATGAACTTTAATGTAAAATATATGGGCAGCCAAAATGAAACATCTAATTATTCAACCTGATTACCCGCAGTGTTATTTGGATTCGGACTTGATACAATACGATTATCTTGCAACTTGTCAATTTGTTTTCCTTTCCATAATCATCGCATTTATTGAAGATATCGTGCGACAATGGCATTAAAGCTTCACGATTTTCCTTGCCAAGATGAGGTAATGACTGTTAAATCTTACATCTTAAACTTTCGAATACGATAATGTCACCTTCAAAATCAAACTAACTCTACAAAAACTTACCCCAGTTTCGAATATGATTTGAAAGGGTTATTTAAAACATACTATTCATCCTCTTTTTTTCTGGTTATTGCCTAATTCGTATTAATTACATTTACGTGAGGGAACATCTGGAATGATATTCAATTATTGACTTCAGTTGAGGTGAATCAAATGGTTTATCGACAGTGGTCAAAGTGAAAATATAATATATTGTCACTGTTGCCTGATAGACAGTTTATTTCACTGATAAAACCAAGTATTTCATCGCTAAATCATATGATAAGTTTTATTATAACCATCACTTTCAATATGGCTTGTCTGAATATGAAAGTTATATAAATATTTATCTTGCATACTGCTCAAATTATGTTAACCGCCGTTTTCAAAATTATGCAGTTATTGAAGTACCCATTTTGGACATTATATTTCCCAAGACCATTTTATGGAAATGACAAAAAGTTACACCTTTCTTTTGCAAATAAGTCTTATTTCCATTCTAATGCAAAATGTTGTATTCCACTTGGAAGCAGTAAAACTTGATTACCAAAGGAGACAATTACTATGGTGTCTCCTAGCCTGTGTGGTTATCTAGGTACAGGAAGTCTATCTAAACTAAGTCGGGGCAACGTCTTGTAGAAGTAATCATAGTGTTTATAGCATCCATCTTACCTGTAATTAATGGTAACCTATTATTGTCAAGGCTTGATTTTACTTTGAAGAGAACATCAAAATGTTATAGTCGATATAAACTGTCGCTTTTGAATTTACTGATTTTGTGAATTGAGTATACTTGTATGATAGTTATCCCTCTTGGTCTTTGTAAGTTGAACAATACATATTTTAGATATCAATAAATGTTTTTTCTTATTATTTGAGATATTTCTCTAATCTCCTTTTTGAATTTACTGAAGCAATTAAACAACAAATGCAAGCTTAAGACATCTAATGATTATCTGAGGTAGGACAATAATCTTTCTCATACCAATATCTTCTGAACATTACAATACTGTCATCTTTAGGGAAGCCATAGTTTGCAAGATCTTCGGCATCATGACACTGAGCATTTACTAGTTGATGGAGAATGTACTTACCAGCAGTATCTAAATACTTCAGTATGGATTCTGTCTGGAAGCTTTGATTATACCAGTTTAATGGCCTAATCAAACTATTTGCAAGTTGAGATAACTGCCAGGAGGTTAGGCTTTATTTGTTTAGACAAACTGTCTTATACATCAGCCATTTCAAAACTGTCTGATGTTCTGAGATATCTTGTCCTTAATAATTCACAATCTTGTCATCTATGGAGCGGTCTGGAAAATCATAAAGCTGCTAATACTGGAATAAAAAAAGGAACAATAAATATTGGATGAATCTACCCTTTTACTGCTGTCAATCTTGAAATTTGTTGAAATTATCTTCAAAACCTTCATTATTCGTTGACCATCTCTGCATATTGAAATAACCCTTCACACATTCTGATAATGCAACACATTCTACCTAAAGGAACGTTTTTCATATGAATCATCTGTAATTGAACGTCCTTTATGAACAACGGTCTCTTTATCGTGAAAACATAAGGTTTTATTGAGATATTCCTATTACGTCCAGTGGTGCATAGTAAAATGGTTACAACTATTATTCATTTATTCAATGTTCGACTTGAAATTTCAACAGCTCAATATGCGCAGCTCCTTTCAAAAATGCATTGATCCCGGAAATGAGTGCTATTACAATGGGTAATATTTTAAAATAATCAATGAACAATATGAGGTGATGTGGGGTTTATCGCCGCTTTCAAGAGTATTTGTCTTATATCGCGGCGGTGAAACCTGCGGAACTAGCAACCATGGGTGGTATTGCACTGAAATTCAGTGTAGCATTGCACCCAAACCTGACTGCGTGTAGAACAGTTCTCTACTGCAGACAACGTTGCCGCGCTCCTGGCGGGATTAGAACCACGGACGTCCTGATCCGAAGCCAAACGCGCTAACCACTGCGCTATACCGCCCCCGAACAATAACTTTCAATAATTCAGTTTGTATGTACTGTCACCGCCAATCTTTTAGTACATTATTCAGGAAAATATATTCCAAATCTTTATTCCAAATAAACGTTAAATTCACAATGAATAAATCATCTCTGTTAAGATACTGCCGACGAGCAGATGTCCATTCTTGAATATCTAATTAGCTAACCACACGCTGGCCTGTGATCTCTCCTTCCCCTCTGACCTCTATATTTGGTCATCGCTTGCGTAACATGCATGTGCAAGTTGTTATATCGCAGTAGCAGCGCTCTCTCGATAGATTCGCCCTGACCAGCCGACTGACCGGTCACATCGCCATGTAGTTTTTAGAAGTCACCTCTCTCTAGTCGGTCCAGCTCAGGTAGACGACGGGGGTGGGGAAACCCTGGCGTCTACACTGACCTGTGAATGTACCACCGGCTCGGGTATATTTAGTGTACCATTTGTACCAGCTACCAAACAAGAATAAAATAATGGTCGACCATCACAAGAACTCGCCAGTCGTCATTTCCAACATCATCAACGTCACACCGTAACGTTGCCTTCATCGTCCCTCGTCGAAGTCGTTCCCCACCGGTCACAGTACTTAGAGAACATTAGCACAGTTCAGTCAGTTAAACTAATGGAAACTATTTATGAATGAAACCTACACAGTATGATATATTATGGTTTCATTTGTACTCTTCATTCTATTCAGACGTATAATGCTAAGTAGTTTGTTTTCAAGACACAATCGTTCTATTATCTATCATCATTTAGGTTGACTAGAAGTTCCAATACGCAAATTGTCAAATGAACCTCGCTAAGAGCTATAAGAGGTTTCAAAGTGTGTACTCTTTATAAAACGCTGATTCTTTGTATACATAGAACGTATAAAAACATTGTGCTGTCATCAGTCCATCGTATTTAGTACTTTTCAATGTGTGATTCCCATGTTCATGTCAAACTAGAAGTGTTTTATAAGAATTGAATTGAGGGTCTTTTGTTTAAAAGATTATTAAGACGTTTATTGAATTTAATGTTTATTTCACTGTCACAAATATATTAAATGTTATAGGGAACCGTATCATGTCATTTATTGTTGAAAATATTAAAATCAAAATCTACAAGCAATAAGCCATGAATGTAAAATATGAAAAGATGGGGAAATAGCAAACATGCTCACATCAACACTAGAATTGACTTGCTACGTAATATACAATGACAACTTGAAAAGTTAACCTGACCTAGGAACATTTCAAATCGTTATCAGAAATTTTCATGTAAGCTAGTCTGCAATAAATGTCAATGCAACGAGGTCATCAATAGGCTAGTAGAAAGCTACCTGAAGGGAGGATGTCCTTATATAGTAGCGTATGTCTCTGCCTCGGGCTCTAACACGAAAAGTTAGGCAATCAGGATAATTTCAACTTCTTAATTAAAGAAATAAAGATTGTAACGTAAATGTAGCAATACATCCCAA
This sequence comes from Steromphala cineraria, assembly GCA_916613615.1. Taxonomy (NCBI): domain Eukaryota; kingdom Metazoa; phylum Mollusca; class Gastropoda; order Trochida; family Trochidae; genus Steromphala; species Steromphala cineraria. Next base: position 34,962 of record CAKAJN010000100.1, read on the forward strand.
AAGAATATGAACATTTAAGCACAACATGGTTTCTTTTCACAAATAATAGATATCTTTGATATATTTTCACTGTCTAACAAAAAGATATTGCACATATAGTTTTGGAGAATAATCCTTTGTTTCATACTACTCAAACAAAGAAACACATAACTGAAAACGGATTGCATCATTTTGTACAATAGATTGTGACCAGAATATAATCTTTGAACGTTTGTGACCAGGACATAATCTTTGTACATTTATTGTCAAATGAAAGTAGAAACCTGTCAAAAGGTGAAGGTCACTTAGGAATCAAAACCTCGAACAACCTTAAATAGAGTTAACTTTACCTTGACATTCGCAGACAGACTGGACAAAATTAAGAATGTCTTTAAATATTCTGATATTCTTCCCAAAACCTCATAGATATGTTAAATAAATAGCCAAGACAGACAGTCGAATCTCAGATGGGCGTGGTCGTGAAAGGTCTTCATTACCCAGGATAATTAAGTGTTTTCTTTTGGTGCTGACGCCAATGACAAAACCTTCTTAATATACCCAAAAACGCATTGGATATTGTTAGATTCCGTGGCTGAACTAAGAGCTCGCGAACTGGTTCATGGCATTGTTCCGCTGAACTACAGTTTGTATAGGCATGACGTTACTTCAAAGAGCACAAATGCCCGTTTAAACCCAGGTCTTGGTTTAAAATGTCATAAATGTGTATGCAACAAAAATCGTACATTATCTTGACTTTATTTTTAAAAAAAGACTTTGTTGCATAATTGAAACACATTTCAATTGCAAAGTATTCACGCTCGGAAATGATTGGACAAAATGTATACAACAGACATACTGCTAAGGATGTTTTCGTCTAAATTAATTTAAAAATGTTACATTTATAAACATTGTCTATGCGTTTGCATTTTTGAGCAGTATTGTTTAAACAAGATGTTCGAAATTGATCTAACTGTTATTTTTCATTCTTGATTATTATGATATATTTGATACTTTTAAAATATAGAAATAAACTTGGTGTTGGATATATACATAATTATATGATCTGCTTGATAATTGATGTCGACTGAAAACATTTTTCATAAGTTTGATAGTTTGCATTTAAGTTTATGTTCTTTGTCCATTGATATCTGTAAAAAACATTTGTTTCTTTTAGATATTAGAAACGTAAACCCGTGCGAACAAAAAAGAAGAGTTGTATGTTAGGTTATCGAGTTAATAAGCAATACAAATTGATAAGTAATCCGATAATTGTAATATCATACTATAGAGTTCATTGTCGGCTATTGCAAATTAACATTAATTTCATTGACTAATACAAATGTACATATGATACCGCGTTAAAATGAAGAAAAATATCCTTGAATTGCAAATGTTCAAGAGTAATTTGTACCTAGGCATGAATTCACCTCATCCCAGAGGAAAAAACACACTGTCTGGCAAGATCGATTGGCGTCAAAATACCTAGACCAAGCTTTAAAAACATTGAATATATTATGGGTTGAAAAAGAGTTGACATTTTAAAAGGAAAGAAGACGTAGCCCTCTTCTTCCTCTTTACTGTTCAATAATGTCTAGATCAATCACACCCTTGTCATTTCTATCTAGCGTGCTATCAGTTTCAACACTTATGAATTCAGGCATTTTCTCTAATACCTCCTGAGAGAAATTAAAGAGGAAAGGTTTGACGCTTCAAAACATTTTGGATGTTCTTAATGTTATCTGATGCTTTACAGGGCTTGTAATCACTCCCCGTTAACACATAGTAAGAAAACGTTTAAAGTTCTACAGTGTGAAGAAAGGAGGTTTTCTTGAAAAGAAATACAATGTCCTGAAACGCCAATAATGTAAATAAGGACACAAAAGTGCTTACAAAATGTCCTTTTAGAAAATGGTTGATTATTTCATTTCATTTCCGTGGAAAGGGAAATTCACGTCATACCACAATACTGATGTTCACGTTCAGCAGACGAAAGTCTTGATGTTACATGATCATGACAAAGCATTTGGTAATCTAATTTTGTATCAACTATGTTCTTCAGTCTTAAGTTATGTCAGTTTCTAGAATATAGACGGGTTGAAAAATGTATCAAGGAACACTACTGAAATTATTATTTTTTTATGTTGTATCGTTTCTAATTTGGTAAAAGTGAAATAATGCTTACTCTAAACTGAATATTAATTATTTATTGCCTTGGAAAAGCATATTGTTACATTGCGACTCCAAGACATTTCAGTCAAACCTGTTTCCACCTTGTAAAAGATTGAAAACCTAAATATTAATTCAGACACGATAACCGATGCTTTTTTCAGCGTTTGTGAAGACTTTCCTTAAGTGATATTTGATTCTTGCCGATAGGGATATTAAATTTGATTTGATGAACCCTCACGAAAAATGAAGACAATATTTCTTCTGATGGATGAGGTATGCATGCGAATATTTCCTTAAGAGCACGCAGGGATTAACAAAACATGGGCATTTTCAAGATTCAATAAGGAACAGCAACAATGTGCTTATAGTTAGAAATTAGAACGTTAGAGTAAGTATTAATCATTATCATATAATTTGCAATTTCTTTTCAAACACTTGTTGAAACCACAAACTCAATGTTTATAAATAGAGTCTCTACAGAAGTATGGTTTCAGAGAAACAGATCATGAAGTGTCTCGATAGAACAAAGTCGTACATTCAGTCATCAGCTCAGAAGCAGCATATACTGATGGATTTCATCAAGCCAGAGAGTAAATTGCAACCTTTGACAAATAAATCGTCCACCTTGAGGCATTTCAAAAAGTATTTGTTTCAGAACACTAAAGGTTACTTCCGTATTTGATAAAGAGCGGAACATTTTGTTATTATCATTGCAAAAGATCTCATTCTGTCAAAGCACATATTTCCGGAACCAATGTTAGCAGAGTCGAAAGTAGTGGTATTTGATAATTTCATCAATTAAATACATTGTAAGCTCTAAATTTATACGGTCCTCTCCTGAACCGTTTACCCCAGTTGATTGCAAGGTTATGATTTCAGAATATTCTTGTCAATATATTTCCTTTGAATGAAATGATGGCATGCTTTATTTTGAGACATTTACTTACAGACACAAAGGTCTGCTTTTTCTCCCCACAGAGGTAGATCAAGTCAGAGAATGAAAGGTCTAAAGATAAGAGAGTCGGTTTAGTTGGATGACGTGAGATTCAATCGTAATTTTGAAAAAAACATAATATTTATTGATATAAACTTTGTTATCAAAGCGATAATTTTTATGAAAATTTAAAGAGAATGCTAAAATATAATAGTTTATATGATATATGATATTGACAATTAAATTCACAGTATCTATCATTGACAACAAGAGATGACCTTTTACAGGAGAGCTAGTCACGGCTATTTCAATTGAAAACCTAAAAACAACTGAAATTGATTGAACTGTCTATAACCATTTTTATATTTTGTATTCGGCTTAAACATCTTATGATTGCATATTGAAATCTTCAAAAGACAATTATTATGTAGTTTGTGTAGATTTCAAACATACTGTTTTGATTTTCTGTTAATGTTCAATTTGTTACAATTGCCAAAATGCTAATCTTTTCGATTGTTAAGCTATTCAATATGATATGTGAAAACAGATGTAATTGTAATGACATTAACTCCAGACGAATAAAAAAAACGAAAACGGAGTTGTTGAAACTATTCAAAAAGAACAGTTAGTGAGTTGCTTAATTACGACTAGATAAAAAAGACTTTAAACACCAATACCATTTAAGCTTAATTTTCTTTTACACTTCACAAGGGATATTTAGCCGTGCGTAGGCATATCGGAAGAAAAGCGAAGGCAAACGCGTATGGATTTGAGGTTGACATCCTTTATTGAATTTATTTTTACCGGGGAACGTCAGATAACCTTTCCCTCGTTGTATTATTTGTGTACGAAATTAATATAACTCGGGACAGATAATCTGTCATCCCACCCGCCCGTCACTCGTAAGTTATTGTCTAACATGTAATTTTGTATTTAGGAAAAGTTACATAGATAATCAACAATCAACAATCATCATCTTTTCAGTTTATAATGCAGATACATACGATGATTGATGATGATTGAAATGATTCTAAGTATTAGAATGGATGTTTAGAAGAACGAACTATTGTTGAAAATCCTCATTTAAGAACTTTAAGAACACCTTTCCATCGATTTCTAAGACTATTGTTCCTGTTGAACATATTAATTTTGTTGAAGCAGATAGATAGATTGATCTTATTGTTGATGATCTATTTACTTTTTGGATAGAACAATATCCCAGGAACCAGTCATCTGGTTCAATCCTTCGTTCCCTTGACTTGACAGTTTAACATCTAGTACACTTGCATATATGTATATTATAGATTAAAAATCTGTTTTTGAAAATAAGTTAAAGGATTTATTTGAAATGAATGGCCATTTGCAGAATCACAGAATATGCGAAAATAATGCCCTAGCTAATGATGCTTCTTCTTCTTAACACAACTATTGCCCAGTCTTTAGCATTTGAATTTCGATGCATTGTCATGTTATTTGCTATGTTGAAATTGTTATGTCTTTTTGATGTTTCCTACTTGGGAACAAATTGAATATAACTTATTTTTGCGAATATTTGTTATTTCCTTTCTAATGCAAAATGTTATATTTTACTTGGAAGCAGTAAACAGGATTACCAAAGGAGACAATTACTATAGTGTCTCCTAGTCTGTGTGGTTATCTAGGTACAGGAAGTCTACTTAAACTAAGTCAGGGCAACGTCTTGTAGAAGTTGATAACACTAATTACAAGAAAGATGGATGCTAAGTACTTATGCCAAACCTTGACTTTACTTTGTTGTGAACATCTACATGTGAAAGTCGATATTAAATGTCACTTTTAATTTGCTGATTTTGTGAATTAAATATACACTTGTGATTTGTAATGCCTTTGAAAGTTGACCAATACAGTGTTGAGATATCAATAACAGTTTTTTCTTAGTAATTTAGATATGTCTCGGATAACAAATTTTGAATCTGCTGACACTTTTAAACAGCAAATGCAAGACATCTAATAAACATCTGAGGTAGGATTATAATCTCTTTCATACATATATATTCTGATCCTTTCAATACTAGCATCATTAAGGAAGACAGTTTTGGCAAGATCTTCGGCATCATGACAATGAGCATTTACTAGTTGATGTAGTTGATGTAGTTGATACTTCAGTATTGATTCTGTCTGGGCCAATTCAAACTACTTGCAAGCTGATATAATTGCCAGGAGATTAAGGAGTATATCAAATATTTCAAAACTGTTTGGTGCTCTAGAGTGTAAACATTATGTTATCTAATGAGCGGTATTAAAAAGCATAAAGCTGTAAATATTGGAAACTTTATCATAAAAAAGGCAGAACAAACACAGGATGAATCTAACTGATGAATCTAACAGTCACCAGTCGCTCACTACTATATCTGCATACACCACGTGGTGTGGTTATCAATTGCGGTATCTAGGTCATTATCCTGGATAACCAACCCATGGTTATCAGATAACAACCATGGTTTGGTTATCAGAGAGCAAACACGAACGACAGCACGTGAACAGTTGCCTCGGTCCAATACGGCAGTCTTCGACACGGCAGCTTTCGGCTTCGCCTCAGACCTTGCCAAAACATCCCTCGGAAAAATCTTCCCTTTGACATGACATCCAAGCACATCTGGAAAGGATTGTTTAAAGTAAACGCTAAAACGGTTATTTCATTATTGTCACGTGTACAGACCAACTCACAAAACTGTAATGACCACCATTTGAAAGAGCTAATCATTTAATATACTTTACGATGCAACCAACCTTAAATTCGTCCTGAGAATACGTTGAAACACAGATACTATAACAAAATATTGTTTAAAGCAGGACACAGCTCCGATATCCCCACCTCCTTTGAAACCACGTGTTTTCGATGTTGTGCCGCATCGACGGTTTGCAACGTGAAATTCATGAATCCCGTGCATCTCAAGATGAAATGAACAACATCCGCGCAGTCTCCGTAGATTTTCTTGTTACAGACTGATACATTTCATAGACTGAATATTTAGGAACATACTGAAACACATTCTCTCCACACAGAGGCAGATCAAGTCATGTTGATTTAGCCTCTGTTATATTACGACGAGTTTGTGGGATAGTGTGGGAGATTCCTGATTGGAGGCAATCAAAATTAGTTGTGCAATCAGCGACGCTGTTCTTAAATCATCATTTTGGCTACTGAAACAAGGCAAAGGCATTGTGATATGAACCACCCTTTCCATGCGAAATGCCTTGTCATTTGATAAAGAAATTCAAATGAATTGGGATGAAAGTTTTTTCCGCCAGGGAAAACTGCCGGAACCCACGGATTTCGGCGTAATAGAACAGAGGCTAAATCAATTTGACTTCATCTGCCTGTGGGGAGAGAATGACTGAAACATTATTTGTATCAAATATATTTTCTGTGACCTTTTGACAAATTGATTTTGACATATTTCTTTTCAGTTCAAGGTAGAAAATGTTAATCTTTTTAGAACTCACTCAACACAGTAAGTACATATAAGTTGCTGATTAAGAATTGTCTGTCAACGAAGTCAAGACAATCTCATTCTGTATGTGAAATGCCTGTTGTATGAGTATGCAGACGATAATGAAGTAATGTTAAGGAGCGGAGTTCACTTAACCCTTACACCATTACAACAAGGTATTGAACCGTTATATTTCATTAACACTATTTAACACTCATTATGAAAGGTCAACAAATGCCATGTTGTGTATATGAAATAATGACCCCGACTTCGCAAATATATGTGTGAATCATTTCGCTGAGAGGGCGATGTATATCACAGATATTCACTCAAACCTATTTTCAAATTTATATCATCCTGTCTCAGGGAACGAACGTTACGCTAACTCCACTAATCTGTACCCTGGGTTCAGAAGCTAGATTCGCTCGCGCGGCCCGAGTGGCGATGTAGCCAATCAAATCATTTTCTCGTTGAAATTTTATCGAGAAGGTTGCGAGAAATTGAACGTTCGTTCCCTGAGACAGGATGAATTTTTATCTGCAATTTTCCTGCTACATTAGGGTATTTCTCCGCGTTGACTTCAAACACAAAAAGTTAATCACTATTCAAGCTAATTGTAACTTTTTCATTTAATGAATAAAGGTTGTAATGTTAATGTTAAATCCATCTCACAAAAAATATGAAGTTTATTTGAGTTAACGAGGTTAAAAATAAGAAGTAATCTCTCATAATTATCATTCGTACTAGAGTACTAGAATTCATGTACAGCTTTTTAAATCTTACATTCATTTCATCGACTGATACAAAGATACATATCATAACGCGTTAAAATGAAGTAAAATATCGTTGAATTGCAAATGTTCTAGAGTATTTGTACCTAGGCACAATTCATCTCATCTCAGTTGAAAAAAACACACTGTCTGGCAGGATCGATTGTCGTCAAAATACCTAGAGCAGGCTTTTAAACGAAAAACACATTAAGGGTTAAAAAAAAGGGTTGACATTTTAAAAGGAAAGAGGATCTAGCCCTCTATTTCCTCTTTACTGTTCAATAATTTCTAGATCAATCATACAGTTGTCAATTATATCTAGCGTGGTATCAATTTGAACATGTACATCGAAATCAGGTATGTACGAATAAAAAACAAACTTCCAGACGAAACGTTTGACGCTTGCAAAGCACTGTTTTATGATGCTATTTTTAAAGGCTTATACATACTTCACAAACATTCTTATGAATGAAAAAAGTCACAAAAGTTCTATAGTGTCATGGTTGCATTCTAATGTATTCATTACCCTGTGATAAAGAGCTTTCTTGTAAATAGAAACAGTGTCATACAATTCATTGTTTGTCTATGTGAAGAACACTTCCGCTTAAAGGGAAATTCATGTCATATTTCAATACTGATGTTAACTTTAACAGGCATAAGTCTAGACGTTACAATATGACAATGCTTTGGGTAATCTTATTTCTATCAACTTTTTTCTTAGGTTTACAAGGCGATTCTTCTTAAGCAGTTTATATGAGGGTTCAAAACAATACAGTATTAAGGACAACTATTGAAAGTTTTTTTAAGAAGCCTTTTATACAACATGGCAAATAATTTGAGTGAAAACGATTTTTAACAAACCCGTATCAAATGGAACATGCATAATTCTATTGGTGACAATATTATTGATTTACAATTATCTTTAGGTTGTATTATTCCTAAAGTTGTTGTAAGTAAAATAATCCTAAAATTACACTTATAAAATTTCTAAAAGTAAACCACCTGACAAAAGAAAGTGCACACCACAGTTTGTTAAGATTTACTTGATATCTGGGAGACATTTGATACAGTTTAAGGCACGTGAACAATAACACATACTTGCAGTAGACAATTGGTGTCAGGTTAATGCTTTGTTAGAATATTTTTCTATCATGAAGATAGGAATAAGAAATATAATCTGCACTGTAATGATCCCTACATGCTGTAAATATGATAAAAATAGGAAAACGTTCCTAACATAAAATGTTCCCTTTTCTTTGTTGATTAACGTTTGTATGATATCGAACTGAATCATGGAACAATAAGAATGTATGGAAATAAAATTCGTTTCCTTAATACAATATGCTTTTCTTGTTGATTAATGTTTGCATTATATTAAAATTAGACTAATTTATAAAGATAACATTTGTTTTTTGAAAAAAGTGAAAATGCTTTTCTGCGAACAATGATTCAACGCTTGTTCTTATCAATTTGAGAATAAAAAATCATAGGCTCGAATATTTTAATTGAAAATCATAGAAATGATAAATGCAACCTAAGTGTGTACTTGCCTTCGCCTGAAAGTTTATATTGTCTTATTGACTCCAAATTGGTTATCTCATACACCGTATATCCCCGTCGGTTCAACAACACTATTATGAAGTTAACAATACACTTGAAAGTTCGAATAATTTATGTTGTCCACGAAATTTGTAATTAGAAAAAGATATTTTGATATAACATTATTATGTCAATTAATCGTTACCTTTGTATTTTTTTATTAAAGACAAATAGAAATGACATAAAAAAAATTGCAAAAGGGTCTATATGACACAAAAAGGGTTTACTGAAAGACAACATTTTTGGCAGAAGAACCATTTATTCAAAATCAGGATATGCGGTTCCTTGGTTAACTCCAACATCCCAAAGTAATAATACTAGCAGCCGCGACATATGTGAAATACTCTTGAGAGCGATATAAGTGAAATACTCTTTAGAGCGGCGTTAACCCCAAATCACCTCACCTCACCAAAGTGACGAATAGGTCGTAATTATAAAAAAATAGTTTCATTGGAATGATATCATTTTGCAACATATTTTGATATCTGTAAAGCTAACCTGATATGTCTCTTGCATACTATTGTTCTGTTTTGAACAGAAGAATGAGTGACTAAGTGATTATCTTTAGCTCCTCTTGGATTTGACAAATGGTTATAATGAAACACAATTTAAAATATCTAATGAGTGTTGAAAAAAATTGTCAGCTTTTTGGAATAATAACTTTGAGGTCAGATTTTT
>CAKAJN010000101.1:0-44063 GCA_916613615.1 Steromphala cineraria
CTTTTATCCATTTCCGAAGACCAAAAAAGTGCCGGTTTTCGCTAATTTGGGCGTAATCGCACTTATTCAAGCCCCGTAACCCTCAACGCGCAAGAATTCCAAGTCATCTAAGTCACCAAAAGTAGGGTTGTGGTATATCAAAATGTAGCTGAGAACATTTCGAACAACAAAAGTTGGTCCAAAAATTCCAAAAAAGCGACGGTTTTCCCAATATTTGATGAAATCGCTTAATCAAGGGGCATAACTCTTACCCACTAAAATTTTCAAAGTTGCAAAAATAGGGTTGTGACCCATCTAATTGCTCCTGGGACCATCACGAAGAACTTTTATCCATTTCCGAAGACCAAAAAAGTGCCGGTTTTCGCTAATTTGGGCATAATCGCACTTATTCAAGCCCCGTAACCCTCAACGCGCAAGAATTCCAAGTCATCTAAGTCACCAAAAGTAGGGTTGTGGTATATCAAAATGTAGCTGAGAACATTTCGAACAACAAAAGTTGGTCCAAAAATTCCAAAAAAGCGACGGTTTTCCCAATATTTGATGAAATCGCTTAATCAAGGGGCATAACTCTTACCCACTAAAATTTTCAAAGTTGCAAAAATAGGGTTGTGACCCATCTAATTGCTCCTGGGACCATCACGAAGAACTTTTATCCATTTCCGAAGACCAAAAAAGTGCCGGTTTTCGCTAATTTGGGCGTAATCGCACTTATTCAAGCCCCGTAACCCTCAACGCGCAAGAATTCCAAGTCATCTAAGTCACCAAAAGTAGGGTTGTGGTATATCAAAATGTAGCTGAGAACATTTCGAACAACAAAAGTTGGTCCAAAAATTCCAAAAAAGCGACGGTTTTCCCAATATTTGATGAAATCGCTTAATCAAGGGGCATAACTCTTACCCACTAAAATTTTCAAAGTTGCAAAAATAGGGTTGTGACCCATCTAATTGCTCCTGGGACCATCACGAAGAACTTTTATCCATTTCCGAAGACCAAAAAAGTGCCGGTTTTCGCTAATTTGGGCGTAATCGCACTTATTCAAGCCCCGTAACCCTCAACGCGCAAGAATTCCAAGTCATCTAAGTCACCAAAAGTAGGGTTGTGGTATATCAAAATGTAGCTGAGAACATTTCGAACAACAAAAGTTGGTCCAAAAATTCCAAAAAAGCGACGGTTTTCCCAATATTTGATGAAATCGCTTAATCAAGGGGCATAACTCTTACCCACTAAAATTTTCAAAGTTGCAAAAATAGGGTTGTGACCCATCTAATTGCTCCTGGGACCATCACGAAGAACTTTTATCCATTTCCGAAGACCAAAAAAGTGCCGGTTTTCGCTAATTTGGGCGTAATCGCACTTATTCAAGCCCCGTAACCCTCAACGCGCAAGAATTCCAAGTCATCTAAGTCACCAAAAGTAGGGTTGTGGTATATCAAAATGTAGCTGAGAACATTTCGAACAACAAAAGTTGGTCCAAAAATTCCAAAAAAGCGACGGTTTTCCCAATATTTGATGAAATCGCTTAATCAAGGGGCATAACTCTTACCCACTAAAATTTTCAAAGTTGCAAAAATAGGGTTGTGACCCATCTAATTGCTCCTGGGACCATCACGAAGAACTTTTATCCATTTCCGAAGACCAAAAAAGTGCCGGTTTTCGCTAATTTGGGCGTAATCGCACTTATTCAAGCCCCGTAACCCTCAACGCGCAAGAATTCCAAGTCATCTAAGTCACCAAAAGTAGGGTTGTGGTATATCAAAATGTAGCTGAGAACATTTCGAACAACAAAAGTTGGTCCAAAAATTCCAAAAAAGCGACGGTTTTCCCAATATTTGATGAAATCGCTTAATCAAGGGGCATAACTCTTACCCACTAAAATTTTCAAAGTTGCAAAAATAGGGTTGTGACCCATCTAATTGCTCCTGGGACCATCACGAAGAACTTTTATCCATTTCCGAAGACCAAAAAAGTGCCGGTTTTCGCTAATTTGGGCGTAATCGCACTTATTCAAGCCCCGTAACCCTCAACGCGCAAGAATTCCAAGTCATCTAAGTCACCAAAAGTAGGGTTGTGGTATATCAAAATGTAGCTGAGAACATTTCGAACAACAAAAGTTGGTCAAAAAATTCCAAAAAAGCGACGGTTTTCCCAATATTTGATGAAATCGCTTAATCAAGGGGCATAACTCTTACCCACTAAAATTTTCAAAGTTGCAAAAATAGGGTTGTGACCCATCTAATTGCTCCTGGGACCATCACGAAGAACTTTTATCCATTTCCGAAGACCAAAAAAGTGCCGGTTTTCGCTAATTTGGGCGTAATCGCACTTATTCAAGCCCCGTAACCCTCAACGCGCAAGAATTCCAAGTCATCTAAGTCACCAAAAGTAGGGTTGTGGTATATCAAAATGTAGCTGAGAACATTTCGAACAACAAAAGTTGGTCCAAAAATTCCAAAAAAGCGACGGTTTTCCCAATATTTGATGAAATCGCTTAATCAAGGGGCATAACTCTTACCCACTAAAATTTTCAAAGTTGCAAAAATAGGGTTGTGACCCATCTAATTGCTCCTGGGACCATCACGAAGAACTTTTATCCATTTCCGAAGACCAAAAAAGTGCCGGTTTTCGCTAATTTGGGCGTAATCGCACTTATTCAAGCCCCGTAACCCTCAACGCGCAAGAATTCCAAGTCATCTAAGTCACCAAAAGTAGGGTTGTGGTATATCAAAATGTAGCTGAGAACATTTCGAACAACAAAAGTTGGTCCAAAAATTCCAAAAAAGCGACGGTTTTCCCAATATTTGATGAAATCGCTTAATCAAGGGGCATAACTCTTACCCACTAAAATTTTCAAAGTTGCAAAAATAGGGTTGTGACCCATCTAATTGCTCCTGGGACCATCACGAAGAACTTTTATCCATTTCCGAAGACCAAAAAAGTGCCGGTTTTCGCTAATTTGGGCGTAATCGCACTTATTCAAGCCCCGTAACCCTCAACGCGCAAGAATTCCAAGTCATCTAAGTCACCAAAAGTAGGGTTGTGGTATATCAAAATGTAGCTGAGAACATTTCGAACAACAAAAGTTGGTCCAAAAATTCCAAAAAAGCGACGGTTTTCCCAATATTTGATGAAATCGCTTAATCAAGGGGCATAACTCTTACCCACTAAAATTTTCAAAGTTGCAAAAATAGGGTTGTGACCCATCTAATTGCTCCTGGGACCATCACGAAGAACTTTTATCCATTTCCGAAGACCAAAAAAGTGCCGGTTTTCGCTAATTTGGGCGTAATCGCACTTATTCAAGCCCCGTAACCCTCAACGCGCAAGAATTCCAAGTCATCTAAGTCACCAAAAGTAGGGTTGTGGTATATCAAAATGTAGCTGAGAACATTTCGAACAACAAAAGTTGGTCCAAAAATTCCAAAAAAGCGACGGTTTTCCCAATATTTGATGAAATCGCTTAATCAAGGGGCATAACTCTTACCCACTAAAATTTTCAAAGTTGCAAAAATAGGGTTGTGACCCATCTAATTGCTCCTGGGACCATCACGAAGAACTTTTATCCATTTCCGAAGACCAAAAAAGTGCCGGTTTTCGCTAATTTGGGCGTAATCGCACTTATTCAAGCCCCGTAACCTCAACGCGCAAGAATTCCAAGTCATCTAAGTCACCAAAAGTAGGGTTGTGGTATATCAAAATGTAGCTGAGAACATTTCGAACAACAAAAGTTGGTCCAAAAATTCCAAAAAAAGCGACGGTTTTCCCAATATTTGATGAAATCGCTTAATCAAGGGGCATAACTCTTACCCACTAAAATTTTCAAAGTTGCAAAAATAGGGTTGTGACCCATCTAATTGCTCCTGGGACCATCACGAAGAACTTTTATCCATTTCCGAAGACCAAAAAAGTGCCGGTTTTCGCTAATTTGGGCGTAATCGCACTTATTCAAGCCCCGTAACCCTCAACGCGCAAGAATTCCAAGTCATCTAAGTCACCAAAAGTAGGGTTGTGGTATATCAAAATGTAGCTGAGAACATTTCGAACAACAAAAGTTGGTCCAAAAATTCCAAAAAAGCGACGGTTTTCCCAATATTTGATGAAATCGCTTAATCAAGGGGCATAACTCTTACCCACTAAAATTTTCAAAGTTGCAAAAATAGGGTTGTGACCCATCTAATTGCTCCTGGGACCATCACGAAGAACTTTTATCCATTTCCGAAGACCAAAAAAGTGCCGGTTTTCGCTAATTTGGGCGTAATCGCACTTATTCAAGCCCCGTAACCCTCAACGCGCAAGAATTCCAAGTCATCTAAGTCACCAAAAGTAGGGTTGTGGTATATCAAAATGTAGCTGAGAACATTTCGAACAACAAAAGTTGGTCCAAAAATTCCAAAAAAGCGACGGTTTTCCCAATATTTGATGAAATCGCTTAATCAAGGGGCATAACTCTTACCCACTAAAATTTTCAAAGTTGCAAAAATAGGGTTGTGACCCATCTAATTGCTCCTGGGACCATCACGAAGAACTTTTATCCATTTCCGAAGACCAAAAAAGTGCCGGTTTTCGCTAATTTGGGCGTAATCGCACTTATTCAAGCCCCGTAACCCTCAACGCGCAAGAATTCCAAGTCATCTAAGTCACCAAAAGTAGGGTTGTGGTATATCAAAATGTAGCTGAGAACATTTCGAACAACAAAAGTTGGTCCAAAAATTCCAAAAAAGCGACGGTTTTCCCAATATTTGATGAAATCGCTTAATCAAGGGGCATAACTCTTACCCACTAAAATTTTCAAAGTTGCAAAAATAGGGTTGTGACCCATCTAATTGCTCCTGGGACCATCACGAAGAACTTTTATCCATTTCCGAAGACCAAAAAAGTGCCGGTTTTCGCTAATTTGGGCGTAATCGCACTTATTCAAGCCCCGTAACCCTCAACGCGCAAGAATTCCAAGTCATCTAAGTCACCAAAAGTAGGGTTGTGGTATATCAAAATGTAGCTGAGAACATTTCGAACAACAAAAGTTGGTCCAAAAATTCCAAAAAAGCGACGGTTTTCCCAATATTTGATGAAATCGCTTAATCAAGGGGCATAACTCTTACCCACTAAAATTTTCAAAGTTGCAAAAATAGGGTTGTGACCCATCTAATTGCTCCTGGGACCATCACGAAGAACTTTTATCCATTTCCGAAGACCAAAAAAGTGCCGGTTTTCGCTAATTTGGGCGTAATCGCACTTATTCAAGCCCCGTAACCCTCAACACGCAAGAATTCCAAGTCATCTAAGTCACCAAAAGTAGGGTTGTGGTATATCAAAATGTAGCTGAGAACATTTCGAACAACAAAAGTTGGTCCAAAAATTCCAAAAAAGCGACGGTTTTCCCAATATTTGATGAAATCGCTTAATCAAGGGGCATAACTCTTACCCACTAAAATTTTCAAAGTTGCAAAAATAGGGTTGTGACCCATCTAATTGCTCCTGGGACCATCACGAAGAACTTTTATCCATTTCCGAAGACCAAAAAAGTGCCGGTTTTCGCTAATTTGGGCGTAATCGCACTTATTCAAGCCCCGTAACCCTCAACGCGCAAGAATTCCAAGTCATCTAAGTCACCAAAAGTAGGGTTGTGGTATATCAAAATGTAGCTGAGAACATTTCGAACAACAAAAGTTGGTCCAAAAATTCCAAAAAAGCGACGGTTTTCCCAATATTTGATGAAATCGCTTAATCAAGGGGCATAACTCTTACCCACTAAAATTTTCAAAGTTGCAAAAATAGGGTTGTGACCCATCTAATTGCTCCTGGGACCATCACGAAGAACTTTTATCCATTTCCGAAGACCAAAAAAGTGCCGGTTTTCGCTAATTTGGGCGTAATCGCACTTATTCAAGCCCCGTAACCCTCAACGCGCAAGAATTCCAAGTCATCTAAGTCACCAAAAGTAGGGTTGTGGTATATCAAAATGTAGCTGAGAACATTTCGAACAACAAAAGTTGGTCCAAAAATTCCAAAAAAGCGACGGTTTTCCCAATATTTGATGAAATCGCTTAATCAAGGGGCATAACTCTTACCCACTAAAATTTTCAAAGTTGCAAAAATAGGGTTGTGACCCATCTAATTGCTCCTGGGACCATCACGAAGAACTTTTATCCATTTCCGAAGACCAAAAAAGTGCCGGTTTTCGCTAATTTGGGCGTAATCGCACTTATTCAAGCCCCGTAACCCTCAACGCGCAAGAATTCCAAGTCATCTAAGTCACCAAAAGTAGGGTTGTGGTATATCAAAATGTAGCTGAGAACATTTCGAACAACAAAAGTTGGTCCAAAAATTCCAAAAAAGCGACGGTTTTCCCAATATTTGATGAAATCGCTTAATCAAGGGGCATAACTCTTACCCACTAAAATTTTCAAAGTTGCAAAAATAGGGTTGTGACCCATCTAATTGCTCCTGGGACCATCACGAAGAACTTTTATCCATTTCCGAAGACCAAAAAAGTGCCGGTTTTCGCTAATTTGGGCGTAATCGCACTTATTCAAGCCCCGTAACCCTCAACGCGCAAGAATTCCAAGTCATCTAAGTCACCAAAAGTAGGGTTGTGGTATATCAAAATGTAGCTGAGAACATTTCGAACAACAAAAGTTGGTCCAAAAATTCCCAAAAAGCGACGGTTTTCCCAATATTTGATGAAATCGCTTAATCAAGGGGCATAACTCTTACCCACTAAAATTTTCAAAGTTGCAAAAATAGGGTTGTGACCCATCTAATTGCTCCTGGGACCATCACGAAGAACTTTTATCCATTTCCGAAGACCAAAAAAGTGCCGGTTTTCGCTAATTTGGGCGTAATCGCACTTATTCAAGCCCCGTAACCCTCAACGTGCAAGAATTCCAAGTCATCTAAGTCACCAAAAGTAGGGTTGTGGTATATCAAAATGTAGCTGAGAACATTTCGAACAACAAAAGTTGGTCCAAAAATTCCAAAAAAGCGACGGTTTTCCCAATATTTGATGAAATCGCTTAATCAAGGGGCATAACTCTTACCCACTAAAATTTTCAAAGTTGCAAAAATAGGGTTGTGACCCATCTAATTGCTCCTGGGACCATCACAAAGAACTTTTATCCATTTCCGAAGACCAAAAAAGTGCCGGTTTTCGCTAATTTGGGCGTAATCGCACTTATTCAAGCCCCGTAACCCTCAACGCGCAAGAATTCCAAGTCATCTAAGTCACCAAAAGTAGGGTTGTGGTATATCAAAATGTAGCTGAGAACATTTCGAACAACAAAAGTTGGTCCAAAAATTCCAAAAAAAGCGACGGTTTTCCCAATATTTGATGAAATCGCTTAATCAAGGGGCATAACTCTTACCCACTAAAATTTTCAAAGTTGCAAAAATAGGGTTGTGACCCATCTAATTGCTCCTGGGACCATCACGAAGAACTTTTATCCATTTCCGAAGACCAAAAAAGTGCCGGTTTTCGCTAATTTGGGCGTAATCGCACTTATTCAAGCCCCGTAACCCTCAACGCGCAAGAATTCCAAGTCATCTAAGTCACCAAAAGTAGGGTTGTGGTATATCAAAATGTAGCTGAGAACATTTCGAACAACAAAAGTTGGTCCAAAAATTCCAAAAAAGCGACGGTTTTCCCAATATTTGATGAAATCGCTTAATCAAGGGGCATAACTCTTACCCACTAAAATTTTCAAAGTTGCAAAAATAGGGTTGTGACCCATCTAATTGCTCCTGGGACCATCACGAAGAACTTTTATCCATTTCCGAAGACCAAAAAAGTGCCGGTTTTCGCTAATTTGGGCGTAATCGCACTTATTCAAGCCCCGTAACCCTCAACGCGCAAGAATTCCAAGTCATCTAAGTCACCAAAAGTAGGGTTGTGGTATATCAAAATGTAGCTGAGAACATTTCGAACAACAAAAGTTGGTCCAAAAATTCCAAAAAAGCGACGGTTTTCCCAATATTTGATGAAATCGCTTAATCAAGGGGCATAACACTTACCCACTAAAATTTTCAAAGTTGCAAAAATAGGGTTGTGACCCATCTAATTGCTCCTGGGACCATCACGAAGAACTTTTATCCATTTCCGAAGACCAAAAAAGTGCCGGTTTTCGCTAATTTGGGCGTAATCGCACTTATTCAAGCCCCGTAACCCTCAACGCGCAAGAATTCCAAGTCATCTAAGTCACCAAAAGTAGGGTTGTGGTATATCAAAATGTAGCTGAGAACATTTCGAACAACAAAAGTTGGTCCAAAAATTCCAAAAAAGCGACGGTTTTCCCAATATTTGATGAAATCGCTTAATCAAGGGGCATAACTCTTACCCACTAAAATTTTCAAAGTTGCAAAAATAGGGTTGTGACCCATCTAATTGCTCCTGGGACCATCACGAAGAACTTTTATCCATTTCCGAAGACCAAAAAAGTGCCGGTTTTCGCTAATTTGGGCGTAATCGCACTTATTCAAGCCCCGTAACCCTCAACGCGCAAGAATTCCAAGTCATCTAAGTCACCAAAAGTAGGGTTGTGGTATATCAAAATGTAGCTGAGAACATTTCGAACAACAAAAGTTGGTCCAAAAATTCCAAAAAAGCGACGGTTTTCCCAATATTTGATGAAATCGCTTAATCAAGGGGCATAACTCTTACCCACTAAAATTTTCAAAGTTGCAAAAATAGGGTTGTGACCCATCTAATTGCTCCTGGGACCATCACGAAGAACTTTTATCCATTTCCGAAGACCAAAAAAGTGCCGGTTTTCGCTAATTTGGGCGTAATCGCACTTATTCAAGCCCCGTAACCCTCAACGCGCAAGAATTCCAAGTCATCTAAGTCACCAAAAGTAGGGTTGTGGTATATCAAAATGTAGCTGAGAACATTTCGAACAACAAAAGTTGGTCCAAAAATTCCAAAAAAGCGACGGTTTTCCCAATATTTGATGAAATCGCTTAATCAAGGGGCATAACTCTTACCCACTAAAATTTTCAAAGTTGCAAAAATAGGGTTGTGACCCATCTAATTGCTCCTGGGACCATCACGAAGAACTTTTATCCATTTCCGAAGACCAAAAAAGTGCCGGTTTTCGCTAATTTGGGCGTAATCGCACTTATTCAAGCCCCGTAACCCTCAACGCGCAAGAATTCCAAGTCATCTAAGTCACCAAAAGTAGGGTTGTGGTATATCAAAATGTAGCTGAGAACATTTCGAACAACAAAAGTTGGTCCAAAAATTCCAAAAAAGCGACGGTTTTCCCAATATTTGATGAAATCGCTTAATCAAGGGGCATAACTCTTACCCACTAAAATTTTCAAAGTTGCAAAAATAGGGTTGTGACCCATCTAATTGCTCCTGGGACCATCACGAAGAACTTTTATCCATTTCCGAAGACCAAAAAAGTGCCGGTTTTCGCTAATTTGGGCGTAATCGCACTTATTCAAGCCCCGTAACCCTCAACGCGCAAGAATTCCAAGTCATCTAAGTCACCAAAAGTAGGGTTGTGGTATATCAAAATGTAGCTGAGAACATTTCGAACAACAAAAGTTGGTCCAAAAATTCCAAAAAAGCGACGGTTTTCCCAATATTTGATGAAATCGCTTAATCAAGGGGCATAACTCTTACCCACTAAAATTTTCAAAGTTGCAAAAATAGGGTTGTGACCCATCTAATTGCTCCTGGGACCATCACGAAGAACTTTTATCCATTTCCGAAGACCAAAAAAGTGCCGGTTTTCGCTAATTTGGGCGTAATCGCACTTATTCAAGCCCCGTAACCCTCAACGCGCAAGAATTCCAAGTCATCTAAGTCACCAAAAGTAGGGTTGTGGTATATCAAAATGTAGCTGAGAACATTTCGAACAACAAAAGTTGGTCCAAAAATTCCAAAAAAGCGACGGTTTTCCCAATATTTGATGAAATCGCTTAATCAAGGGGCATAACTCTTACCCACTAAAATTTTCAAAGTTGCAAAAATAGGGTTGTGACCCATCTAATTGCTCCTGGGACCATCACGAAGAACTTTTATCCATTTCCGAAGACCAAAAAAGTGCCGGTTTTCGCTAATTTGGGCGTAATCGCACTTATTCAAGCCCCGTAACCCTCAACGCGCAAGAATTCCAAGTCATCTAAGTCACCAAAAGTAGGGTTGTGGTATATCAAAATGTAGCTGAGAACATTTCGAACAACAAAAGTTGGTCCAAAAATTCCAAAAAAGCGACGGTTTTCCCAATATTTGATGAAATCGCTTAATCAAGGGGCATAACTCTTACCCACTAAAATTTTCAAAGTTGCAAAAATAGGGTTGTGACCCATCTAATTGCTCCTGGGACCATCACGAAGAACTTTTATCCATTTCCGAAGACCAAAAAAGTGCCGGTTTTCGCTAATTTGGGCGTAATCGCACTTATTCAAGCCCCGTAACCCTCAACGCGCAAGAATTCCAAGTCATCTAAGTCACCAAAAGTAGGGTTGTGGTATATCAAAATGTAGCTGAGAACATTTCGAACAACAAAAGTTGGTCCAAAAATTCCAAAAAAGCGACGGTTTTCCCAATATTTGATGAAATCGCTTAATCAAGGGGCATAACTCTTACCCACTAAAATTTTCAAAGTTGCAAAAATAGGGTTGTGACCCATCCAATTGCTCCTGGGACCATCACGAAGAACTTTTATCCATTTCCGAAGACCAAAAAAGTGCCGGTTTTCGCTAATTTGGGCGTAATCGCACTTATTCAAGCCCCGTAACCCTCAACGCGCAAGAATTCCAAGTCATCTAAGTCACCAAAAGTAGGGTTGTGGTATATCAAAATGTAGCTGAGAACATTTCGAACAACAAAAGTTGGTCCAAAAATTCCAAAAAAGCGACGGTTTTCCCAATATTTGATGAAATCGCTTAATCAAGGGGCATAACTCTTACCCACTAAAATTTTCAAAGTTGCAAAAATAGGGTTGTGACCCATCTAATTGCTCCTGGGACCATCACGAAGAACTTTTATCCATTTCCGAAGACCAAAAAAGTGCCGGTTTTCGCTAATTTGGGCGTAATCGCACTTATTCAAGCCCCGTAACCCTCAACGCGCAAGAATTCCAAGTCATCTAAGTCACCAAAAGTAGGGTTGTGGTATATCAAAATGTAGCTGAGAACATTTCGAACAACAAAAGTTGGTCCAAAAATTCCAAAAAAGCGACGGTTTTCCCAATATTTGATGAAATCGCTTAATCAAGGGGCATAACTCTTACCCACTAAAATTTTCAAAGTTGCAAAAATAGGGTTGTGACCCATCTAATTGCTCCTGGGACCATCACGAAGAACTTTTATCCATTTCCGAAGACCAAAAAAGTGCCGGTTTTCGCTAATTTGGGCGTAATCGCACTTATTCAAGCCCCGTAACCCTCAACGCGCAAGAATTCCAAGTCATCTTAGTCACCAAAAGTAGGGTTGTGGTATATCAAAATGTAGCTGAGAACATTTCGAACAACAAAAGTTGGTCCAAAAATTCCAAAAAAGCGACGGTTTTCCCAATATTTGATGAAATCGCTTAATCAAGGGGCATAACTCTTACCCACTAAAATTTTCAAAGTTGCAAAAATAGGGTTGTGACCCATCTAATTGCTCCTGGGACCATCACGAAGAACTTTTATCCATTTCCGAAGACCAAAAAAGTGCCGGTTTTCGCTAATTTGGGCGTAATCGCACTTATTCAAGCCCCGTAACCCTCAACGCGCAAGAATTCCAAGTCATCTAAGTCACCAAAAGTAGGGTTGTGGTATATCAAAATGTAGCTGAGAACATTTCGAACAACAAAAGTTGGTCCAAAAATTCCAAAAAAGCGACGGTTTTCCCAATATTTGATGAAATCGCTTAATCAAGGGGCATAACTCTTACCCACTAAAATTTTCAAAGTTGCAAAAATAGGGTTGTGACCCATCTAATTGCTCCTGGGACCATCACGAAGAACTTTTATCCATTTCCGAAGACCAAAAAAGTGCCGGTTTTCGCTAATTTGGGCGTAATCGCACTTATTCAAGCCCCGTAACCCTCAACGCGCAAGAATTCCAAGTCATCTAAGTCACCAAAAGTAGGGTTGTGGTATATCAAAATGTAGCTGAGAACATTTCGAACAACAAAAGTTGGTCCAAAAATTCCAAAAAAGCGACGGTTTTCCCAATATTTGATGAAATCGCTTAATCAAGGGGCATAACTCTTACCCACTAAAATTTTCAAAGTTGCAAAAATAGGGTTGTGACCCATCTAATTGCTCCTGGGACCATCACGAAGAACTTTTATCCATTTCCGAAGACCAAAAAAGTGCCGGTTTTCGCTAATTTGGGCGTAATCGCACTTATTCAAGCCCCGTAACCCTCAACGCGCAAGAATTCCAAGTCATCTAAGTCACCAAAAGTAGGGTTGTGGTATATCAAAATGTAGCTGAGAACATTTCGAACAACAAAAGTTGGTCCAAAAATTCCAAAAAAGCGACGGTTTTCCCAATATTTGATGAAATCGCTTAATCAAGGGGCATAACTCTTACCCACTAAAATTTTCAAAGTTGCAAAAATAGGGTTGTGACCCATCTAATTGCTCCTGGGACCATCACGAAGAACTTTTATCCATTTCCGAAGACCAAAAAAGTGCCGGTTTTCGCTAATTTGGGCGTAATCGCACTTATTCAAGCCCCGTAACCCTCAACGCGCAAGAATTCCAAGTCATCTAAGTCACCAAAAGTAGGGTTGTGGTATATCAAAATGTAGCTGAGAACATTTCGAACAACAAAAGTTGGTCCAAAAATTCCAAAAAAGCGACGGTTTTCCCAATATTTGATGAAATCGCTTAATCAAGGGGCATAACTCTTACCCACTAAAATTTTCAAAGTTGCAAAAATAGGGTTGTGACCCATCTAATTGCTCCTGGGACCATCACGAAGAACTTTTATCCATTTCCGAAGACCAAAAAAGTGCCGGTTTTCGCTAATTTGGGCGTAATCGCACTTATTCAAGCCCCGTAACCCTCAACGCGCAAGAATTCCAAGTCATCTAAGTCACCAAAAGTAGGGTTGTGGTATATCAAAATGTAGCTGAGAACATTTCGAACAACAAAAGTTGGTCCAAAAATTCCAAAAAAGCAACGGTTTTCCCAATATTTGATGAAATCGCTTAATCAAGGGGCATAACTCTTACCCACTAAAATTTTCAAAGTTGCAAAAATAGGGTTGTGACCCATCTAATTGCTCCTGGGACCATCACGAAGAACTTTTATCCATTTCCGAAGACCAAAAAAGTGCCGGTTTTCGCTAATTTGGGCGTAATCGCACTTATTCAAGCCCCGTAACCCTCAACGCGCAAGAATTCCAAGTCATCTAAGTCACCAAAAGTAGGGTTGTGGTATATCAAAATGTAGCTGAGAACATTTCGAACAACAAAAGTTGGTCCAAAAATTCCAAAAAAGCGACGGTTTTCCCAATATTTGATGAAATCGCTTAATCAAGGGGCATAACTCTTACCCACTAAAATTTTCAAAGTTGCAAAAATAGGGTTGTGACCCATCTAATTGCTCCTGGGACCATCACGAAGAACTTTTATCCATTTCCGAAGACCAAAAAAGTGCCGGTTTTCGCTAATTTGGGCGTAATCGCACTTATTCAAGCCCCGTAACCCTCAACGCGCAAGAATTCCAAGTCATCTAAGTCACCAAAAGTAGGGTTGTGGTATATCAAAATGTAGCTGAGAACATTTCGAACAACAAAAGTTGGTCCAAAAATTCCAAAAAAGCGACGGTTTTCCTAATATTTGATGAAATCGCTTAATAGAGGGGCATAACTCTTACCCACTAAAATTTTCAAAGTTGCAAAAATAGGGTTGTGACCCATCTAATTGCTCCTGGGACCATCACGAAGAACTTTTATCCATTTCCGAAGACCAAAAAAGTGCCGGTTTTCGCTAATTTGGGCGTAATCGCACTTATTCAAGCCCCGTAACCCTCAACGCGCAAGAATTCCAAGTCATCTAAGTCACCAAAAGTAGGGTTGTGGTATATCAAAATGTAGCTGAGAACATTTCGAACAACAAAAGTTGGTCCAAAAATTCCAAAAAAGCGACGGTTTTCCCAATATTTGATGAAATCGCTTAATCAAGGGGCATAACTCTTACCCACTAAAATTTTCAAAGTTGCAAAAATAGGGTTGTGACCCATCTAATTGCTCCTGGGACCATCACGAAGAACTTTTATCCATTTCCGAAGACCAAAAAAGTGCCGGTTTTCGCTAATTTGGGCGTAATCGCACTTATTCAAGCCCCGTAACCCTCAACGCGCAAGAATTCCAAGTCATCTAAGTCACCAAAAGTAGGGTTGTGGTATATCAAAATGTAGCTGAGAACATTTCGAACAACAAAAGTTGGTCCAAAAATTCCAAAAAAGCGACGGTTTTCCCAATATTTGATGAAATCGCTTAATCAAGGGGCATAACTCTTACCCACTAAAATTTTCAAAGTTGCAAAAATAGGGTTGTGACCCATCTAATTGCTCCTGGGACCATCACGAAGAACTTTTATCCATTTCCGAAGACCAAAAAAGTGCCGGTTTTCGCTAATTTGGGCGTAATCGCACTTATTCAAGCCCCGTAACCCTCAACGCGCAAGAATTCCAAGTCATCTAAGTCACCAAAAGTAGGGTTGTGGTATATCAAAATGTAGCTGAGAACATTTCGAACAACAAAAGTTGGTCCAAAAATTCCAAAAAAGCGACGGTTTTCCCAATATTTGATGAAATCGCTTAATCAAGGGGCATAACTCTTACCCACTAAAATTTTCAAAGTTGCAAAAATAGGGTTGTGACCCATCTAATTGCTCCTGGGACCATCACGAAGAACTTTTATCCATTTCCGAAGACCAAAAAAGTGCCGGTTTTCGCTAATTTGGGCGTAATCGCACTTATTCAAGCCCCGTAACCCTCAACGCGCAAGAATTCCAAGTCATCTAAGTCACCAAAAGTAGGGTTGTGGTATATCAAAATGTAGCTGAGAACATTTCGAACAACAAAAGTTGGTCCAAAAATTCCAAAAAAGCGACGGTTTTCCCAATATTTGATGAAATCGCTTAATCAAGGGGCATAACTCTTACCCACTAAAATTTTCAAAGTTGCAAAAATAGGGTTGTGACCCATCTAATTGCTCCTGGGACCATCACGAAGAACTTTTATCCATTTCCGAAGACCAAAAAAGTGCCGGTTTTCGCTTATTTGGGCGTAATCGCACTTATTCAAGCCCCGTAACCCTCAACGCGCAAGAATTCCAAGTCATCTAAGTCACCAAAAGTAGGGTTGTGGTATATCAAAATGTAGCTGAGAACATTTCGAACAACAAAAGTTGGTCCAAAAATTCCAAAAAAGCGACGGTTTTCCCAATATTTGATGAAATCGCTTAATCAAGGGGCATAACTCTTACCCACTAAAATTTTCAAAGTTGCAAAAATAGGGTTGTGACCCATCTAATTGCTCCTGGGACCATCACGAAGAACTTTTATCCATTTCCGAAGACCAAAAAAGTGCCGGTTTTCGCTAATTTGGGCGTAATCGCACTTATTCAAGCCCCGTAACCCTCAACGCGCAAGAATTCCAAGTCATCTAAGTCACCAAAAGTAGGGTTGTGGTATATCAAAATGTAGCTGAGAACATTTCGAACAACAAAAGTTGGTCCAAAAATTCCAAAAAAGCGACGGTTTTCCCAATATTTGATGAAATCGCTTAATCAAGGGGCATAACTCTTACCCACTAAAATTTTCAAAGTTGCAAAAATAGGGTTGTGACCCATCTAATTGCTCCTGGGACCATCACGAAGAACTTTTATCCATTTCCGAAGACCAAAAAAGTGCCGGTTTTCGCTAATTTGGGCGTAATCGCACTTATTCAAGCCCCGTAACCCTCAACGCGCAAGAATTCCAAGTCATCTAAGTCACCAAAAGTAGGGTTGTGGTATATCAAAATGTAGCTGAGAACATTTCGAACAACAAAAGTTGGTCCAAAAATTCCAAAAAAGCGACGGTTTTCCCAATATTTGATGAAATCGCTTAATCAAGGGGCATAACTCTTACCCACTAAAATTTTCAAAGTTGCAAAAATAGGGTTGTGACCCATCTAATTGCTCCTGGGACCATCACGAAGAACTTTTATCCATTTCCGAAGACCAAAAAAGTGCCGGTTTTTTGCTAATTTGGGCGTAATCGCACTTATTCAAGCCCCGTAACCCTCAACGCGCAAGAATTCCAAGTCATCTAAGTCACCAAAAGTAGGGTTGTGGTATATCAAAATGTAGCTGAGAACATTTCGAACAACAAAAGTGGGTCCAAAAATTCCAAAAAAGCGACGGTTTTCCCAATATTTGATGAAATCGCTTAATCAAGGGGCATAACTCTTACCCACTAAAATTTTCAAAGTTGCAAAAATAGGGTTGTGACCCATCTAATTGCTCCTGGGACCATCACGAAGAACTTTTATCCATTTCCGAAGACCAAAAAAGTGCCGGTTTTCGCTAATTTGGGCGTAATCGCACTTATTCAAGCCCCGTAACCCTCAACGCGCAAGAATTCCAAGTCATCTAAGTCACCAAAAGTAGGGTTGTGGTATATCAAAATGTAGCTGAGAACATTTCGAACAACAAAAGTTGGTCCAAAAATTCCAAAAAAGCGACGGTTTTCCCAATATTTGATGAAATCGCTTAATCAAGGGGCATAACTCTTACCCACTAAAATTTTCAAAGTTGCAAAAATAGGGTTGTGACCCATCTAATTGCTCCTGGGACCATCACGAAGAACTTTTATCCATTTCCGAAGACCAAAAAAGTGCCGGTTTTCGCTAATTTGGGCGTAATCGCACTTATTCAAGCCCCGTAACCCTCAACGCGCAAGAATTCCAAGTCATCTAAGTCACCAAAAGTAGGGTTGTGGTATATCAAAATGTAGCTGAGAACATTTCGAACAACAAAAGTTGGTCCAAAAATTCCAAAAAAGCGACGGTTTTCCCAATATTTGATGAAATCGCTTAATCAAGGGGCATAACTCTTACCCACTAAAATTTTCAAAGTTGCAAAAATAGGGTTGTGACCCATCTAATTGCTCCTGGGACCATCACGAAGAACTTTTATCCATTTCCGAAGACCAAAAAAGTGCCGGTTTTCGCTAATTTGGGCGTAATCGCACTTATTCAAGCCCCGTAACCCTCAACGCGCAAGAATTCCAAGTCATCTAAGTCACCAAAAGTAGGGTTGTGGTATATCAAAATGTAGCTGAGAACATTTCGAACAACAAAAGTTGGTCCAAAAATTCCAAAAAAGCGACGGTTTTCCCAATATTTGATGAAATCGCTTAATCAAGGGGCATAACTCTTACCCACTAAAATTTTCAAAGTAGCAAAAATAGGGTTGTGACCCATCTAATTGCTCCTGGGACCATCACGAAGAACTTTTATCCATTTCCGAAGACCAAAAAAGTGCCGGTTTTCGCTAATTTGGGCGTAATCGCACTTATTCAAGCCCCGTAACCCTCAACGCGCAAGAATTCCAAGTCATCTAAGTCACCAAAAGTAGGGTTGTGGTATATCAAAATGTAGCTGAGAACATTTCGAACAACAAAAGTTGGTCCAAAAATTCCAAAAAAGCGATGGTTTTCCCAATATTTGATGAAATCGCTTAATCAAGGGGCATAACTCTTACCCACTAACATTTTCAAAGTTGCAAAAATAGGGTTGTGACCCATCTAATTGCTCCTGGGACCATCACGAAGAACTTTTATCCATTTCCGAAGACCAAAAAAGTGCCGGTTTTCGCTAATTTGGGCGTAATCGCACTTATTCAAGCCCCGTAACCCTCAACGCGCAAGAATTCCAAGTCATCTAAGTCACCAAAAGTAGGGTTGTGGTATATCAAAATGTAGCTGAGAACATTTCGAACAACAAAAGTTGGTCCAAAAATTCCAAAAAAGCGACGGTTTTCCCAATATTTGATGAAATCGCTTAATCAAGGGGCATAACTCTTACCCACTAAAATTTTCAAAGTTGCAAAAATAGGGTTGTGACCCATCTAATTGCTCCTGGGACCATCACGAAGAACTTTTATCCATTTCCGAAGACCAAAAAAGTGCCGGTTTTCGCTAATTTGGGCGTAATCGCACTTATTCAAGCCCCGTAACCCTCAACGCGCAAGAATTCCAAGTCATCTAAGTCACCAAAAGTAGGGTTGTGGTATATCAAAATGTAGCTGAGAACATTTCGAACAACAAAAGTTGGTCCAAAAATTCCAAAAAAGCGACGGTTTTCCCAATATTTGATGAAATCGCTTAATCAAGGGGCATAACTCTTACCCACTAAAATTTTCAAAGTTGCAAAAATAGGGTTGTGACCCATCTAATTGCTCCTGGGACCATCACGAAGAACTTTTATCCATTTCCGAAGACCAAAAAAGTGCCGGTTTTCGCTAATTTGGGCGTAATCGCACTTATTCAAGCCCCGTAACCCTCAACGCGCAAGAATTCCAAGTCATCTAAGTCACCAAAAGTAGGGTTGTGGTATATCAAAATGTAGCTGAGAACATTTCGAACAACAAAAGTTGGTCCAAAAATTCCAAAAAAGCGACGGTTTTCCCAATATTTGATGAAATCGCTTAATCAAGGGGCATAACTCTTACCCACTAAAATTTTCAAAGTTGCAAAAATAGGGTTGTGACCCATCTAATTGCTCCTGGGACCATCACGAAGAACTTTTATCCATTTCCGAAGACCAAAAAAGTGCCGGTTTTCGCTAATTTGGGCGTAATCGCACTTATTCAAGCCCCGTAACCCTCAACGCGCAAGAATTCCAAGTCATCTAAGTCACCAAAAGTAGGGTTGTGGTATATCAAAATGTAGCTGAGAACATTTCGAACAACAAAAGTGGGTCCAAAAATTCCAAAAAAGCAACGGTTTTCCCAATATTTGATGAAATCGCTTAATCAAGGGGCATAACTCTTACCCACTAAAATTTTCAAAGTTGCAAAAATAGGGTTGTGACCCATCTAATTGCTCCTGGGACCATCACGAAGAACTTTTATCCATTTCCGAAGACCAAAAAAGTGCCGGTTTTCGCTAATTTGGGCGTAATCGCACTTATTCAAGCCCCGTAACCCTCAACGCGCAAGAATTCCAAGTCATCTAAGTCACCAAAAGTAGGGTTGTGGTATATCAAAATGTAGCTGAGAACATTTCGAACAACAAAAGTTGGTCCAAAAATTCCAAAAAAGCGACGGTTTTCCCAATATTTGATGAAATCGCTTAATCAAGGGGCATAACTCTTACCCACTAAAATTTTCAAAGTTGCAAAAATAGGGTTGTGACCCATCTAATTGCTCCTGGGACCATCACGAAGAACTTTTATCCATTTCCGAAGACCAAAAAAGTGCCGGTTTTCGCTAATTTGGGCGTAATCGCACTTATTCAAGCCCCGTAACCCTCAACGCGCAAGAATTCCAAGTCATCTAAGTCACCAAAAGTAGGGTTGTGGTATATCAAAATGTAGCTGAGAACATTTCGAACAACAAAAGTTGGTCCAAAAATTCCAAAAAAGCGACGGTTTTCCCAATATTTGATGAAATCGCTTAATCAAGGGGCATAACTCTTACCCACTAAAATTTTCAAAGTTGCAAAAATAGGGTTGTGACCCATCTAATTGCTCCTGGGACCATCACGAAGAACTTTTATCCATTTCCGAAGACCAAAAAAGTGCCGGTTTTCGCTAATTTGGGCGTAATCGCACTTATTCAAGCCCCGTAACCCTCAACGCGCAAGAATTCCAAGTCATCTAAGTCACCAAAAGTAGGGTTGTGGTATATCAAAATGTAGCTGAGAACATTTCGAACAACAAAAGTTGGTCCAAAAATTCCAAAAAAGCGACGGTTTTCCCAATATTTGATGAAATCGCTTAATCAAGGGGCATAACTCTTACCCACTAAAATTTTCAAAGTTGCAAAAATAGGGTTGTGACCCATCTAATTGCTCCTGGGACCATCACGAAGAACTTTTATCCATTTCCGAAGACCAAAAAAGTGCCGGTTTTCGCTAATTTGGGCGTAATCGCACTTATTCAAGCCCCGTAACCCTCAACGCGCAAGAATTCCAAGTCATCTAAGTCACCAAAAGTAGGGTTGTGGTATATCAAAATGTAGCTGAGAACATTTCGAACAACAAAAGTTGGTCCAAAAATTCCAAAAAAGCGACGGTTTTCCCAATATTTGATGAAATCGCTTAATCAAGGGGCATAACTCTTACCCACTAACATTTTCAAAGTTGCAAAAATAGGGTTGTGACCCATCTAATTGCTCCTGGGACCATCACGAAGAACTTTTATCCATTTCCGAAGACCAAAAAAATGCCGGTTTTCGCTAATTTGGGCGTAATCGCACTTATTCAAGCCCCGTAACCCTCAACGCGCAAGAATTCCAAGTCATCTAAGTCACCAAAAGTAGGGTTGTGGTATATCAAAATGTAGCTGAGAACATTTCGAACAACAAAAGTTGGTCCAAAAATTCCAAAAAAGCGACGGTTTTCCCAATATTTGATGAAATCGCTTAATCAAGGGGCATAACTCTTACCCACTAAAATTTTCAAAGTTGCAAAAATAGGGTTGTGACCCATCTAATTGCTCCTGGGACCATCACGAAGAACTTTTATCCATTTCCGAAGACCAAAAAAGTGCCGGTTTTCGCTAATTTGGGCGTAATCGCACTTATTCAAGCCCCGTAACCCTCAACGCGCAAGAATTCCAAGTCATCTAAGTCACCAAAAGTAGGGTTGTGGTATATCAAAATGTAGCTGAGAACATTTCGAACAACAAAAGTTGGTCCAAAAATTCCAAAAAAGCGACGGTTTTCCCAATATTTGATGAAATCGCTTAATCAAGGGGCATAACTCTTACCCACTAAAATTTTCAAAGTTGCAAAAATAGGGTTGTGACCCATCTAATTGCTCCTGGGACCATCACGAAGAACTTTTATCCATTTCCGAAGACCAAAAAAGTGCCGGTTTTCGCTAATTTGGGCGTAATCGCACTTATTCAAGCCCCGTAACCCTCAACGCGCAAGAATTCCAAGTCATCTAAGTCACCAAAAGTAGGGTTGTGGTATATCAAAATGTAGCTGAGAACATTTCGAACAACAAAAGTTGGTCCAAAAATTCCAAAAAAGCGACGGTTTTCCCAATATTTGATGAAATCGCTTAATCAAGGGGCATAACTCTTACCCACTAAAATTTTCAAAGTTGCAAAAATAGGGTTGTGACCCATCTAATTGCTCCTGGGACCATCACGAAGAACTTTTATCCATTTCCGAAGACCAAAAAAGTGCCGGTTTTCGCTAATTTGGGCGTAATCGCACTTATTCAAGCCCCGTAACCCTCAACGCGCAAGAATTCCAAGTCATCTAAGTCACCAAAAGTAGGGTTGTGGTATATCAAAATGTAGCTGAGAACATTTCGAACAACAAAAGTTGGTCCAAAAATTCCAAAAAAGCGACGGTTTTCCCAATATTTGATGAAATCGCTTAATCAAGGGGCATAACTCTTACCCACTAAAATTTTCAAAGTTGCAAAAATAGGGTTGTGACCCATCTAATTGCTCCTGGGACCATCACGAAGAACTTTTATCCATTTCCGAAGACCAAAAAAGTGCCGGTTTTCGCTAATTTGGGCGTAATCGCACTTATTCAAGCCCCGTAACCCTCAACGCGCAAGAATTCCAAGTCATCTAAGTCACCAAAAGTAGGGTTGTGGTATATCAAAATGTAGCTGAGAACATTTCGAACAACAAAAGTTGGTCCAAAAATTCCAAAAAAGCGACGGTTTTCCCAATATTTGATGAAATCGCTTAATCAAGGGGCATAACTCTTACCCACTAAAATTTTCAAAGTTGCAAAAATAGGGTTGTGACCCATCTAATTGCTCCTGGGACCATCACGAAGAACTTTTATCCATTTCCGAAGACCAAAAAAGTGCCGGTTTTCGCTAATTTGGGCGTAATCGCACTTATTCAAGCCCCGTAACCCTCAACGCGCAAGAATTCCAAGTCATCTAAGTCACCAAAAGTAGGGTTGTGGTATATCAAAATGTAGCTGAGAACATTTCGAACAACAAAAGTTGGTCCAAAAATTCCAAAAAAGCGACGGTTTTCCCAATATTTGATGAAATCGCTTAATCAAGGGGCATAACTCTTACCCACTAAAATTTTCAAAGTTGCAAAAATAGGGTTGTGACCCATCTAATTGCTCCTGGGACCATCACGAAGAACTTTTATCCATTTCCGAAGACCAAAAAAGTGCCGGTTTTCGCTAATTTGGGCGTAATCGCACTTATTCAAGCCCCGTAACCCTCAACGCGCAAGAATTCCAAGTCATCTAAGTCACCAAAAGTAGGGTTGTGGTATATCAAAATGTAGCTGAGAACATTTCGAACAACAAAAGTTGGTCCAAAAATTCCAAAAAAGCGATGGTTTTCCCAATATTTGATGAAATCGCTTAATCAAGGGGCATAACTCTTACCCACTAAAATTTTCAAAGTTGCAAAAATAGGGTTGTGACCCATCTAATTGCTCCTGGGACCATCACGAAGAACTTTTATCCATTTCCGAAGACCAAAAAAGTGCCGGTTTTCGCTAATTTGGGCGTAATCGCACTTATTCAAGCCCCGTAACCCTCAACGCGCAAGAATTCCAAGTCATCTAAGTCACCAAAAGTAGGGTTGTGGTATATCAAAATGTAGCTGAGAACATTTCGAACAACAAAAGTTGGTCCAAAAATTCCAAAAAAGCGACGGTTTTCCCAATATTTGATGAAATCGCTTAATCAAGGGGCATAACTCTTACCCACTAACATTTTCAAAGTTGCAAAAATAGGGTTGTGACCCATCTAATTGCTCCTGGGACCATCACGAAGAACTTTTATCCATTTCCGAAGACCAAAAAAGTGCCGGTTTTCGCTAATTTGGGCGTAATCGCACTTATTCAAGCCCCGTAACCCTCAACGCGCAAGAATTCCAAGTCATCTAAGTCACCAAAAGTAGGGTTGTGGTATATCAAAATGTAGCTGAGAACATTTCGAACAACAAAAGTTGGTCCAAAAATTCCAAAAAAGCGACGGTTTTCCCAATATTTGATGAAATCGCTTAATCAAGGGGCATAACTCTTACCCACTAAAATTTTCAAAGTTGCAAAAATAGGGTTGTGACCCATCTAATTGCTCCTGGGACCATCACGAAGAACTTTTATCCATTTCCGAAGACCAAAAAAGTGCCGGTTTTCGCTAATTTGGGCGTAATCGCACTTATTCAAGCCCCGTAACCCTCAACGCGCAAGAATTCCAAGTCATCTAAGTCACCAAAAGTAGGGTTGTGGTATATCAAAATGTAGCTGAGAACATTTCGAACAACAAAAGTTGGTCCAAAAATTCCAAAAAAGCGACGGTTTTCCCAATATTTGATGAAATCGCTTAATCAAGGGGCATAACTCTTACCCACTAAAATGTTCAAAGTTGCAAAAATAGGGTTGTGACCCATCTAATTGCTCCTGGGACCATCACGAAGAACTTTTATCCATTTCCGAAGACCAAAAAAGTGCCGGTTTTCGCTAATTTGGGCGTAATCGCACTTATTCAAGCCCCGTAACCCTCAACGCGCAAGAATTCCAAGTCATCTAAGTCACCAAAAGTAGGGTTGTGGTATATCAAAATGTAGCTGAGAACATTTCGAACAACAAAAGTTGGTCCAAAAATTCCAAAAAAGCGACGGTTTTCCCAATATTTGATGAAATCGCTTAATCAAGGGGCATAACTCTTACCCACTAAAATTTTCAAAGTTGCAAAAATAGGGTTGTGACCCATCTAATTGCTCCTGGGACCATCACGAAGAACTTTTATCCATTTCCGAAGACCAAAAAAGTGCCGGTTTTCGCTAATTTGGGCGTAATCGCACTTATTCAAGCCCCGTAACCCTCAACGCGCAAGAATTCCAAGTCATCTAAGTCACCAAAAGTAGGGTTGTGGTATATCAAAATGTAGCTGAGAACATTTCGAACAACAAAAGTTGGTCCAAAAATTCCAAAAAAGCGACGGTTTTCCCAATATTTGATGAAATCGCTTAATCAAGGGGCATAACTCTTACCCACTAAAATTTTCAAAGTTGCAAAAATAGGGTTGTGACCCATCTAATTGCTCCTGGGACCATCACGAAGAACTTTTATCCATTTCCGAAGACCAAAAAAGTGCCGGTTTTCGCTAATTTGGGCGTAATCGCACTTATTCAAGCCCCGTAACCCTCAACGCGCAAGAATTCCAAGTCATCTAAGTCACCAAAAGTAGGGTTGTGGTATATCAAAATGTAGCTGAGAACATTTCGAACAACAAAAGTTGGTCCAAAAATTCCAAAAAAGCGACGGTTTTCCCAATATTTGATGAAATCGCTTAATCAAGGGGCATAACTCTTACCCACTAAAATTTTCAAAGTTGCAAAAATAGGGTTGTGACCCATCTAATTGCTCCTGGGACCATCACGAAGAACTTTTATCCATTTCCGAAGACCAAAAAAGTGCCGGTTTTCGCTAATTTGGGCGTAATCGCACTTATTCAAGCCCCGTAACCCTCAACGCGCAAGAATTCCAAGTCATCTAAGTCACCAAAAGTAGGGTTGTGGTATATCAAAATGTAGCTGAGAACATTTCGAACAACAAAAGTTGGTCCAAAAATTCCAAAAAAGCGACGGTTTTCCCAATATTTGATGAAATCGCTTAATCAAGGGGCATAACTCTTACCCACTAAAATTTTCAAAGTTGCAAAAATAGGGTTGTGACCCATCTAATTGCTCCTGGGACCATCACGAAGAACTTTTATCCATTTCCGAAGACCAAAAAAGTGCCGGTTTTCGCTAATTTGGGCGTAATCGCACTTATTCAAGCCCCGTAACCCTCAACGCGCAAGAATTCCAAGTCATCTAAGTCACCAAAAGTAGGGTTGTGGTATATCAAAATGTAGCTGAGAACATTTCGAACAACAAAAGTTGGTCCAAAAATTCCAAAAAAGCGACGGTTTTCCCAATATTTGATGAAATCGCTTAATCAAGGGGCATAACTCTTACCCACTAAAATTTTCAAAGTTGCAAAAATAGGGTTGTGACCCATCTAATTGCTCCTGGGACCATCACGAAGAACTTTTATCCATTTCCGAAGACCAAAAAAGTGCCGGTTTTCGCTAATTTGGGCGTAATCGCACTTATTCAAGCCCCGTAACCCTCAACGCGCAAGGATTCCAAGTCATCTAAGTCACCAAAAGTAGGGTTGTGGTATATCAAAATGTAGCTGAGAACATTTCGAACAACAAAAGTTGGTCCAAAAATTCCAAAAAAGCGACGGTTTTCCCAATATTTGATGAAATCGCTTAATCAAGGGGCATAACTCTTACCCACTAAAATTTTCAAAGTTGCAAAAATAGGGTTGTGACCCATCTAATTGCTCCTGGGACCATCACGAAGAACTTTTATCCATTTCCGAAGACCAAAAAAGTGCCGGTTTTCGCTAATTTGGGCGTAATCGCACTTATTCAAGCCCCGTAACCCTCAACGCGCAAGAATTCCAAGTCATCTAAGTCACCAAAAGTAGGGTTGTGGTATATCAAAATGTAGCTGAGAACATTTCGAACAACAAAAGTTGGTCCAAAAATTCCAAAAAAGCGACGGTTTTCCCAATATTTGATGAAATCGCTTAATCAAGGGGCATAACTCTTACCCACTAAAATTTTCAAAGTTGCAAAAATAGGGTTGTGACCCATCTAATTGCTCCTGGGACCATCACGAAGAACTTTTATCCATTTCCGAAGACCAAAAAAGTGCCGGTTTTCGCTAATTTGGGCGTAATCGCACTTATTCAAGCCCCGTAACCCTCAACGCGCAAGAATTCCAAGTCATCTAAGTCACCAAAAGTAGGGTTGTGGTATATCAAAATGTAGCTGAGAACATTTCGAACAACAAAAGTTGGTCCAAAAATTCCAAAAAAGCGACGGTTTTCCCAATATTTGATGAAATCGCTTAATCAAGGGGCATAACTCTTAC
Organism: Steromphala cineraria; assembly: GCA_916613615.1. Lineage (NCBI taxonomy): Eukaryota > Metazoa > Mollusca > Gastropoda > Trochida > Trochidae > Steromphala > Steromphala cineraria. The sequence goes on from CAKAJN010000101.1 coordinate 26,094, forward strand.
CCACTAAAATTTTCAAAGTTGCAAAAATAGGGTTGTGACCCATCTAATTGCTCCTGGGACCATCACGAAGAACTTTTATCCATTTCCGAAGACCAAAAAAGTGCCGGTTTTCGCTAATTTGGGCGTAATCGCACTTATTCAAGCCCCGTAACCCTCAACGCGCAAGAATTCCAAGTCATCTAAGTCACCAAAAGTAGGGTTGTGGTATATCAAAATGTAGCTGAGAACATTTCGAACAACAAAAGTTGGTCCAAAAATTCCAAAAAAGCGACGGTTTTCCCAATATTTGATGAAATCGCTTAATCAAGGGGCATAACTCTTACCCACTAACATTTTCAAAGTTGCAAAAATAGGGTTGTGACCCATCTAATTGCTCCTGGGACCATCACGAAGAACTTTTATCCATTTCCGAAGACCAAAAAAGTGCCGGTTTTCGCTAATTTGGGCGTAATCGCACTTATTCAAGCCCCGTAACCCTCAACGCGCAAGAATTCCAAGTCATCTAAGTCACCAAAAGTAGGGTTGTGGTATATCAAAATGTAGCTGAGAACATTTCGAACAACAAAAGTTGGTCCAAAAATTCCAAAAAAGCGACGGTTTTCCCAATATTTGATGAAATCGCTTAATCAAGGGGCATAACTCTTACCCACTAAAATTTTCAAAGTTGCAAAAATAGGGTTGTGACCCATCTAATTGCTCCTGGGACCATCACGAAGAACTTTTATCCATTTCCGAAGACCAAAAAAGTGCCGGTTTTCGCTAATTTGGGCGTAATCGCACTTATTCAAGCCCCGTAACCCTCAACGCGCAAGAATTCCAAGTCATCTAAGTCACCAAAAGTAGGGTTGTGGTATATCAAAATGTAGCTGAGAACATTTCGAACAACAAAAGTTGGTCCAAAAATTCCAAAAAAGCGACGGTTTTCCCAATATTTGATGAAATCGCTTAATCAAGGGGCATAACTCTTACCCACTAAAATTTTCAAAGTTGCAAAAATAGGGTTGTGACCCATCTAATTGCTCCTGGGACCATCACGAAGAACTTTTATCCATTTCCGAAGACCAAAAAAGTGCCGGTTTTCGCTAATTTGGGCGTAATCGCACTTATTCAAGCCCCGTAACCCTCAACGCGCAAGAATTCCAAGTCATCTAAGTCACCAAAAGTAGGGTTGTGGTATATCAAAATGTAGCTGAGAACATTTCGAACAACAAAAGTTGGTCCAAAAATTCCAAAAAAGCGACGGTTTTCCCAATATTTGATGAAATCGCTTAATCAAGGGGCATAACTCTTACCCACTAAAATTTTCAAAGTTGCAAAAATAGGGTTGTGACCCATCTAATTGCTCCTGGGACCATCACGAAGAACTTTTATCCATTTCCGAAGACCAAAAAAGTGCCGGTTTTCGCTAATTTGGGCGTAATCGCACTTATTCAAGCCCCGTAACCCTCAACGCGCAAGAATTCCAAGTCATCTAAGTCACCAAAAGTAGGGTTGTGGTATATCAAAATGTAGCTGAGAACATTTCGAACAACAAAAGTTGGTCCAAAAATTCCAAAAAAGCGACGGTTTTCCCAATATTTGATGAAATCGCTTAATCAAGGGGCATAACTCTTACCCACTAAAATTTTCAAAGTTGCAAAAATAGGGTTGTGACCCATCTAATTGCTCCTGGGACCATCACGAAGAACTTTTATCCATTTCCGAAGACCAAAAAAGTGCCGGTTTTCGCTAATTTGGGCGTAATCGCACTTATTCAAGCCCCGTAACCCTCAACGCGCAAGAATTCCAAGTCATCTAAGTCACCAAAAGTAGGGTTGTGGTATATCAAAATGTAGCTGAGAACATTTCGAACAACAAAAGTTGGTCCAAAAATTCCAAAAAAGCGACGGTTTTCCCAATATTTGATGAAATCGCTTAATCAAGGGGCATAACTCTTACCCACTAAAATTTTCAAAGTTGCAAAAATAGGGTTGTGACCCATCTAATTGCTCCTGGGACCATCACGAAGAACTTTTATCCATTTCCGAAGACCAAAAAAGTGCCGGTTTTCGCTAATTTGGGCGTAATCGCACTTATTCAAGCCCCGTAACCCTCAACGCGCAAGAATTCCAAGTCATCTAAGTCACCAAAAGTAGGGTTGTGGTATATCAAAATGTAGCTGAGAACATTTCGAACAACAAAAGTTGGTCCAAAAATTCCAAAAAAGCGACGGTTTTCCCAATATTTGATGAAATCGCTTAATCAAGGGGCATAACTCTTACCCACTAAAATTTTCAAAGTTGCAAAAATAGGGTTGTGACCCATCTAATTGCTCCTGGGACCATCACGAAGAACTTTTATCCATTTCCGAAGACCAAAAAAGTGCCGGTTTTCGCTAATTTGGGCGTAATCGCACTTATTCAAGCCCCGTAACCCTCAACGCGCAAGAATTCCAAGTCATCTAAGTCACCAAAAGTAGGGTTGTGGTATATCAAAATGTAGCTGAGAACATTTCGAACAACAAAAGTTGGTCCAAAAATTCCAAAAAAGCGACGGTTTTCCCAATATTTGATGAAATCGCTTAATCAAGGGGCATAACTCTTACCCACTAAAATTTTCAAAGTTGCAAAAATAGGGTTGTGACCCATCTAATTGCTCCTGGGACCATCACGAAGAACTTTTATCCATTTCCGAAGACCAAAAAAGTGCCGGTTTTCGCTAATTTGGGCGTAATCGCACTTATTCAAGCCCCGTAACCCTCAACGCGCAAGAATTCCAAGTCATCTAAGTCACCAAAAGTAGGGTTGTGGTATATCAAAATGTAGCTGAGAACATTTCGAATAACAAAAGTTGGTCCAAAAATTCCAAAAAAGCGACGGTTTTCCCAATATTTGATGAAATCGCTTAATCAAGGGGCATAACTCTTACCCACTAAAATTTTCAAAGTTGCAAAAATAGGGTTGTGACCCATCTAATTGCTCCTGGGACCATCACGAAGAACTTTTATCCATTTCCGAAGACCAAAAAAGTGCCGGTTTTCGCTAATTTGGGCGTAATCGCACTTATTCAAGCCCCGTAACCCTCAACGCGCAAGAATTCCAAGTCATCTAAGTCACCAAAAGTAGGGTTGTGGTATATCAAAATGTAGCTGAGAACATTTCGAACAACAAAAGTTGGTCCAAAAATTCCAAAAAAGCGACGGTTTTCCCAATATTTGATGAAATCGCTTAATCAAGGGGCATAACTCTTACCCACTAAAATTTTCAAAGTTGCAAAAATAGGGTTGTGACCCATCTAATTGCTCCTGGGACCATCACGAAGAACTTTTATCCATTTCCGAAGACCAAAAAAGTGCCGGTTTTCGCTAATTTGGGCGTAATCGCACTTATTCAAGCCCCGTAACCCTCAACGCGCAAGAATTCCAAGTCATCTAAGTCACCAAAAGTAGGGTTGTGGTATATCAAAATGTAGCTGAGAACATTTCGAATAACAAAAGTTGGTCCAAAAATTCCAAAAAAGCGACGGTTTTCCCAATATTTGATGAAATCGCTTAATCAAGGGGCATAACTCTTACCCACTAAAATTTTCAAAGTTGCAAAAATAGGGTTGTGACCCATCTAATTGCTCCTGGGACCATCACGAAGAACTTTTATCCATTTCCGAAGACCAAAAAAGTGCCGGTTTTCGCTAATTTGGGCGTAATCGCACTTATTCAAGCCCCGTAACCCTCAACGCGCAAGAATTCCAAGTCATCTAAGTCACCAAAAGTAGGGTTGTGGTATATCAAAATGTAGCTGAGAACATTTCGAACAACAAAAGTTGGTCCAAAAATTCCAAAAAAGCGACGGTTTTCCCAATATTTGATGAAATCGCTTAATCAAGGGGCATAACTCTTACCCACTAAAATTTTCAAAGTTGCAAAAATAGGGTTGTGACCCATCTAATTGCTCCTGGGACCATCACGAAGAACTTTTATCCATTTCCGAAGACCAAAAAAGTGCCGGTTTTCGCTAATTTGGGCGTAATCGCACTTATTCAAGCCCCGTAACCCTCAACGCGCAAGAATTCCAAGTCATCTAAGTCACCAAAAGTAGGGTTGTGGTATATCAAAATGTAGCTGAGAACATTTCGAACAACAAAAGTTGGTCCAAAAATTCCAAAAAAGCGACGGTTTTCCCAATATTTGATGAAATCGCTTAATCAAGGGGCATAACTCTTACCCACTAAAATGTTCAAAGTTGCAAAAATAGGGTTGTGACCCATCTAATTGCTCCTTGGACCATCACGAAGAACTTTTATCCATTTCCGAAGACCAAAAAAGTGCCGGTTTTCGCTAATTTGGGCGTAATCGCACTTATTCAAGCCCCGTAACCCTCAACGCGCAAGAATTCCAAGTCATCTAAGTCACCAAAAGTAGGGTTGTGGTATATCAAAATGTAGCTGAGAACATTTCGAACAACAAAAGTTGGTCCAAAAATTCCAAAAAAGCGACGGTTTTCCCAATATTTGATGAAATCGCTTAATCAAGGGGCATAACTCTTACCCACTAAAATTTTCAAAGTTGCAAAAATAGGGTTGTGACCCATCTAATTGCTCCTGGGACCATCACGAAGAACTTTTATCCATTTCGGAAGACCAAAAAAGTGCCGGTTTTCGCTAATTTGGGCGTAATCGCACTTATTCAAGCCCCGTAACCCTCAACGCGCAAGAATTCCAAGTCATCTAAGTCACCAAAAGTAGGGTTGTGGTATATCAAAATGTAGCTGAGAACATTTCGAACAACAGAAGTTGGTCCAAAAATTCCAAAAAAGCGACGGTTTTCCCAATATTTGATGAAATCGCTTAATCAAGGGGCATAACTCTTACCCACTAAAATTTTCAAAGTTGCAAAAACAGGGTTGTGACCCATCTAATTGCTCCTGGGACCATCACGAAGAACTTTTATCCATTTCCGAAGACCAAAAAAGTGCCGGTTTTCGCTAATTTGGGCGTAATCGCACTTATTCAAGCCCCGTAACCCTCAACGCGCAAGAATTCCAAGTCATCTAAGTCACCAAAAGTAGGGTTGTGGTATATCAAAATGTAGCTGAGAACATTTCGAACAACAAAAGTTGGTCCAAAAATTCCAAAAAAGCGACGGTTTTCCCAATATTTGATGAAATCGCTTAATCAAGGGGCATAACTCTTACCCACTAAAATTTTCAAAGTTGCAAAAATAGGGTTGTGACCCATCTAATTGCTCCTGGGACCATCACGAAGAACTTTTATCCATTTCCGAAGACCAAAAAAGTGCCGGTTTTCGCTAATTTGGGCGTAATCGCACTTATTCAAGCCCCGTAACCCTCAACGCGCAAGAATTCCAAGTCATCTAAGTCACCAAAAGTAGGGTTGTGGTATATCAAAATGTAGCTGAGAACATTTCAAACAACAAAAGTTGGTCCAAAAATTCCAAAAAAGCGACGGTTTTCCCAATATTTGATGAAATCGCTTAATCAAGGGGCATAACTCTTACCCACTAAAATTTTCAAAGTTGCAAAAGTAGGGTTGTGACACATCTAATTGCTCCTGGGACCATCACGAAGAACTTTTATCCATTTCCGAAGACCAAAAAAGTGCCGGTTTTCGCTAATTTGGGCGTAATCGCACTTATTCAAGCCCCGTAACCCTCAACGCGCAAGAATTCCAAGTCATCTAAGTCACCAAAAGTAGGGTTGTGGTATATCAAAATGTAGCTGAGAACATTTCGAACAACAAAAGTTGGTCCAAAAATTCCAAAAAAGCGACGGTTTTCCCAATATTTGATGAAATCGCTTAATCAAGGGGCATAACTCTTACCCACTAAAATTTTCAAAGTTGCAAAAATAGGGTTGTGACCCATCTAATTGCTCCTGGGACCATCACGAAGAACTTTTATCCATTTCCGAAGACCAAAAAAGTGCCGGTTTTCGCTAATTTGGGCGTAATCGCACTTATTCAAGCCCCGTAACCCTCAACGCGCAAGAATTCCAAGTCATCTAAGTCACCAAAAGTAGGGTTGTGGTATATCAAAATGTAGCTGAGAACATTTCGAACAACAAAAGTTGGTCCAAAAATTCCAAAAAAGCGACGGTTTTCCCAATATTTGATGAAATCGCTTAATCAAGGGGCATAACTCTTACCCACTAAAATTTTCAAAGTTGCAAAAATAGGGTTGTGACCCATCTAATTGCTCCTTGGACCATCACGAAGAACTTTTATCCATTTCCGAAGACCAAAAAAGTGCCGGTTTTCGCTAATTTGGGCGTAATCGCACTTATTCAAGCCCCGTAACCCTCAACGCGCAAGAATTCCAAGTCATCTAAGTCACCAAAAGTAGGGTTGTGGTATATCAAAATGTAGCTGAGAACATTTCGAACAACAAAAGTTGGTCCAAAAATTCCAAAAAAGCGACGGTTTTCCCAATATTTGATGAAATCGCTTAATCAAGGGGCATAACTCTTACCCACTAAAATTTTCAAAGTTGCAAAAATAGGGTTGTGACCCATCTAATTGCTCCTGGGACCATCACGAAGAACTTTTATCCATTTCGGAAGACCAAAAAAGTGCCGGTTTTCGCTAATTTGGGCGTAATCGCACTTATTCAAGCCCCGTAACCCTCAACGCGCAAGAATTCCAAGTCATCTAAGTCACCAAAAGTAGGGTTGTGGTATATCAAAATGTAGCTGAGAACATTTCGAACAACAAAAGTTGGTCCAAAAATTCCAAAAAAGCGACGGTTTTCCCAATATTTGATGAAATCGCTTAATCAAGGGGCATAACTCTTACCCACTAAAATTTTCAAAGTTGCAAAAATAGGGTTGTGACCCATCTAATTGCTCCTGGGACCATCACGAAGAACTTTTATCCATTTCCGAAGACCAAAAAAGTGCCGGTTTTCGCTAATTTGGGCGTAATCGCACTTATTCAAGCCCCGTAACCCTCAACGCGCAAGAATTCCAAGTCATCTAAGTCACCAAAAGTAGGGTTGTGGTATATCAAAATGTAGCTGAGAACATTTCGAACAACAAAAGTTGGTCCAAAAATTCCAAAAAAGCGACAGTTTTCCCAATATTTGATGAAATCGCTTAATCAAGGGGCATAACTCTTGCCCACTAAAATTTTCAAAGTTGCAAAAATAGGGTTGTGACCCATCTAATTGCTCCTGGGACCATCACGAAGAACTTTTATCCATTTCCGAAGACCAAAAAAGTGCCGGTTTTCGCTAATTTGGGCGTAATCGCACTTATTCAAGCCCCGTAACCCTCAACGCGCAAGAATTCCAAGTCATCTAAGTCACCAAAAGTAGGGTTGTGGTATATCAAAATGTAGCTGAGAACATTTCGAACAACAAAAGTTGGTCCAAAAATTCCAAAAAAGCGACGGTTTTCCCAATATTTGATGAAATCGCTTAATCAAGGGGCATAACTCTTACCCACTAAAATTTTCAAAGTTGCAAAAATAGGGTTGTGACCCATCTAATTGCTCCTGGGACCATCACGAAGAACTTTTATCCATTTCCGAAGACCAAAAAAGTGCCGGTTTTCGCTAATTTGGGCGTAATCGCACTTATTCAAGCCCCGTAACCCTCAACGCGCAAGAATTCCAAGTCATCTAAGTCACCAAAAGTAGGGTTGTGGTATATCAAAATGTAGCTGAGAACATTTCGAACAACAAAAGTTGGTCCAAAAATTCCAAAAAAGCGACGGTTTTCCCAATATTTGATGAAATCGCTTAATCAAGGGGCATAACTCTTACCCACTAAAATTTTCAAAGTTGCAAAAATAGGGTTGTGACCCATCTAATTGCTCCTGGGACCATCACGAAGAACTTTTATCCATTTCCGAAGACCAAAAAAGTGCCGGTTTTCGCTAATTTGGGCGTAATCGCACTTATTCAAGCCCCGTAACCCTCAACGCGCAAGAATTCCAAGTCATCTAAGTCACCAAAAGTAGGGTTGTGGTATATCAAAATGTAGCTGAGAACATTTCGAACAACAAAAGTTGGTCCAAAAATTCCAAAAAAGCGACGGTTTTCCCAATATTTGATGAAATCGCTTAATCAAGGGGCATAACTCTTACCCACTAAAATTTTCAAAGTTGCAAAAATAGGGTTGTGACCCATCTAATTGCTCCTGGGACCATCACGAAGAACTTTTATCCATTTCCGAAGACCAAAAAAGTGCCGGTTTTCGCTAATTTGGGCGTAATCGCACTTATTCAAGCCCCGTAACCCTCAACGCGCAAGAATTCCAAGTCATCTAAGTCACCAAAAGTAGGGTTGTGGTATATCAAAATGTAGCTGAGAACATTTCGAACAACAAAAGTTGGTCCAAAAATTCCAAAAAAGCGACGGTTTTCCCAATATTTGATGAAATCGCTTAATCAAGGGGCATAACTCTTACCCACTAAAATTTTCAAAGTTGCAAAAATAGGGTTGTGACCCATCTAATTGCTCCTGGGACCATCACGAAGAACTTTTATCCATTTCCGAAGACCAAAAAAGTGCCGGTTTTCGCTAATTTGGGCGTAATCGCACTTATTCAAGCCCCGTAACCCTCAACGCGCAAGAATTCCAAGTCATCTAAGTCACCAAAAGTAGGGTTGTGGTATATCAAAATGTAGCTGAGAACATTTCGAACAACAAAAGTTGGTCCAAAAATTCCAAAAAAGCGACGGTTTTCCCAATATTTGATGAAATCGCTTAATCAAGGGGCATAACTCTTACCCACTAAAATTTTCAAAGTTGCAAAAATAGGGTTGTGACCCATCTAATTGCTCCTGGGACCATCACGAAGAACTTTTATCCATTTCCGAAGACCAAAAAAGTGCCGGTTTTCGCTAATTTGGGCGTAATCGCACTTATTCAAGCCCCGTAACCCTCAACGCGCAAGAATTCCAAGTCATCTAAGTCACCAAAAGTAGGGTTGTGGTATATCAAAATGTAGCTGAGAACATTTCGAACAACAAAAGTTGGTCCAAAAATTCCAAAAAAGCGACGGTTTTCCCAATATTTGATGAAATCGCTTAATCAAGGGGCATAACTCTTACCCACTAAAATTTTCAAAGTTGCAAAAATAGGGTTGTGACCCATCTAATTGCTCCTGGGACCATCACGAAGAACTTTTATCCATTTCCGAAGACCAAAAAAGTGCCGGTTTTCGCTAATTTGGGCGTAATCGCACTTATTCAAGCCCCGTAACCCTCAACGCGCAAGAATTCCAAGTCATCTAAGTCACCAAAAGTAGGGTTGTGGTATATCAAAATGTAGCTGAGAACATTTCGAACAACAAAAGTTGGTCCAAAAATTCCAAAAAAGCGACGGTTTTCCCAATATTTGATGAAATCGCTTAATCAAGGGGCATAACTCTTACCCACTAAAATTTTCAAAGTTGCAAAAATAGGGTTGTGACCCATCTAATTGCTCCTGGGGACCATCACGAAGAACTTTTTCCATTTCCGAAGACCAAAAAAGTGCCGGTTTTCGCTAATTTGGGCGTAATCGCACTTATTCAAGCCCCGTAACCCTCAACGCGCAAGAATTCCAAGTCATCTAAGTCACCAAAAGTAGGGTTGTGGTATATCAAAATGTAGCTGAGAACATTTCGAACAACAAAAGTTGGTCCAAAAATTCCAAAAAAGCGACGGTTTTCCCAATATTTGATGAAATCGCTTAATCAAGGGGCATAACTCTTACCCACTAAAATTTTCAAAGTTGCAAAAATAGGGTTGTGACCCATCTAATTGCTCCTCGGACCATCACGAAGAACTTTTATCCATTTCCGAAGACCAAAAAAGTGCCGGTTTTCGCTAATTTGGGCGTAATCGCACTTATTCAAGCCCCGTAACCCTCAACGCGCAAGAATTCCAAGTCATCTAAGTCACCAAAAGTAGGGTTGTGGTATATCAAAATGTAGCTGAGAACATTTCGAACAACAAAAGTTGGTCCAAAAATTCCAAAAAAGCGACGGTTTTCCCAATATTTGATGAAATCGCTTAATCAAGGGGCATAACTCTTACCCACTAAAATTTTCAAAGTTGCAAAAATAGGGTTGTGACCCATCTAATTGCTCCTTGGACCATCACGAAGAACTTTTATCCATTTCCGAAGACCAAAAAAGTGCCGGTTTTCGCTAATTTGGGCGTAATCGCACTTATTCAAGCCCCGTAACCCTCAACGCGCAAGAATTCCAAGTCATCTAAGTCACCAAAAGTAGGGTTGTGGTATATCAAAATGTAGCTGAGAACATTTCGAACAACAAAAGTTGGTCCAAAAATTCCAAAAAAGCGACGGTTTTCCCAATATTTGATGAAATCGCTTAATCAAGGGGCATAACTCTTACCCACTAAAATTTTCAAAGTTGCAAAAATAGGGTTGTGACCCATCTAATTGCTCCTGGGACCATCACGAAGAACTTTTATCCATTTCCGAAGACCAAAAAAGTGCCGGTTTTCGCTAATTTGGGCGTAATCGCACTTATTCAAGCCCCGTAACCCTCAACGCGCAAGAATTCCAAGTCATCTAAGTCACCAAAAGTAGGGTTGTGGTATATCAAAATGTAGCTGAGAACATTTCGAACAACAAAAGTTGGTCCAAAAATTCCAAAAAAGCGACGGTTTTCCCAATATTTGATGAAATCGCTTAATCAAGGGGCATAACTCTTACCCACTAAAATTTTCAAAGTTGCAAAAATAGGGTTGTGACCCATCTAATTGCTCCTGGGACCATCACGAAGAACTTTTATCCATTTCCGAAGACCAAAAAAGTGCCGGTTTTCGCTAATTTGGGCGTAATCGCACTTATTCAAGCCCCGTAACCCTCAACGCGCAAGAATTCCAAGTCATCTAAGTCACCAAAAGTAGGGTTGTGGTATATCAAAATGTAGCTGAGAACATTTCGAACAACAAAAGTTGGTCCAAAAATTCCAAAAAAGCGACGGTTTTCCCAATATTTGATGAAATCGCTTAATCAAGGGGCATAACTCTTACCCACTAAAATTTTCAAAGTTGCAAAAATAGGGTTGTGACCCATCTAATTGCTCCTCGGACCATCACGAAGAACTTTTATCCATTTCCGAAGACCAAAAAAGTGCCGGTTTTCGCTAATTTGGGCGTAATCGCACTTATTCAAGCCCCGTAACCCTCAACGCGCAAGAATTCCAAGTCATCTAAGTCACCAAAAGTAGGGTTGTGGTATATCAAAATGTAGCTGAGAACATTTCGAACAACAAAAGTTGGTCCAAAAATTCCAAAAAAGCGACGGTTTTCCCAATATTTGATGAAATCGCTTAATCAAGGGGCATAACTCTTACCCACTAAAATTTTCAAAGTTGCAAAAATAGGGTTGTGACCCATCTAATTGCTCCTTGGACCATCACGAAGAACTTTTATCCATTTCCGAAGACCAAAAAAGTGCCGGTTTTCGCTAATTTGGGCGTAATCGCACTTATTCAAGCCCCGTAACCCTCAACGCGCAAGAATTCCAAGTCATCTAAGTCACCAAAAGTAGGGTTGTGGTATATCAAAATGTAGCTGAGAACATTTCGAACAACAAAAGTTGGTCCAAAAATTCCAAAAAAGCGACGGTTTTCCCAATATTTGATGAAATCGCTTAATCAAGGGGCATAACTCTTACCCACTAAAATTTTCAAAGTTGCAAAAATAGGGTTGTGACCCATCTAATTGCTCCTGGGACCATCACGAAGAACTTTTATCCATTTCGGAAGAACAAAAAAGTGCCGGTTTTCGCTAATTTGGGCGTAATCGCACTTATTCAAGCCCCGTAACCCTCAACGCGCAAGAATTCCAAGTCATCTAAGTCACCAAAAGTAGGGTTGTGGTATATCAAAATGTAGCTGAGAACATTTCGAACAACAAAAGTTGGTCCAAAAATTCCAAAAAAGCGACGGTTTTCCCAATATTTGATGAAATCGCTTAATCAAGGGGCATAACTCTTACCCACTAAAATTTTCAAAGTTGCAAAAATAGGGTTGTGACCCATCTAATTGCTCCTGGGACCATCACGAAGAACTTTTATCCATTTCCGAAGACCAAAAAAGTGCCGGTTTTCGCTAATTTGGGCGTAATCGCACTTATTCAAGCCCCGTAACCCTCAACGCGCAAGAATTCCATGTCATCTAAGTCACCAAAAGTAGGGTTGTGGTATATCAAAATGTAGCTGAGAACATTTCGAACAACAAAAGTTGGTCCAAAAATTCCAAAAAAGCGACGGTTTTCCCAATATTTGATGAAATCGCTTAATCAAGGGGCATAACTCTTACCCACTAAAATTTTCAAAGTTGCAAAAATAGGGTTGTGACCCATCTAATTGCTCCTGGGACCATCACGAAGAACTTTTATCCATTTCCGAAGACCAAAAAAGTGCCGGTTTTCGCTAATTTGGGCGTAATCGCACTTATTCAAGCCCCGTAACCCTCAACGCGCAAGAATTCCAAGTCATCTAAGTCACCAAAAGTAGGGTTGTGGTATATCAAAATGTAGCTGAGAACATTTCGAACAACAAAAGTTGGTCCAAAAATTCCAAAAAAGCGACGGTTTTCCCAATATTTGATGAAATCGCTTAATCAAGGGGCATAACTCTTACCCACTAAAATTTTCAAAGTTGCAAAAATAGGGTTGTGACCCATCTAATTGCTCCTGGGACCATCACGAAGAACTTTTATCCATTTCCGAAGACCAAAAAAGTGCCGGTTTTCGCTAATTTGGGCGTAATCGCACTTATTCAAGCCCCGTAACCCTCAACGCGCAAGAATTCCAAGTCATCTAAGTCACCAAAAGTAGGGTTGTGGTATATCAAAATGTAGCTGAGAACATTTCGAACAACAAAAGTTGGTCCAAAAATTCCAAAAAAGCGACGGTTTTCCCAATATTTGATGAAATCGCTTAATCAAGGGGCATAACTCTTACCCACTAAAATTTTCAAAGTTGCAAAAATAGGGTTGTGACCCATCTAATTGCTCCTGGGACCATCACGAAGAACTTTTATCCATTTCCGAAGACCAAAAAAGTGCCGGTTTTCGCTAATTTGGGCGTAATCGCACTTATTCAAGCCCCGTAACCCTCAACGCGCAAGAATTCCAAGTCATCTAAGTCACCAAAAGTAGGGTTGTGGTATATCAAAATGTAGCTGAGAACATTTCGAACAACAAAAGTTGGTCCAAAAATTCCAAAAAAGCGACGGTTTTCCCAATATTTGATGAAATCGCTTAATCAAGGGGCATAACTCTTACCCACTAAAATTTTCAAAGTTGCAAAAATAGGGTTGTGACCCATCTAATTGCTCCTGGGACCATCACGAAGAACTTTTATCCATTTCCGAAGACCAAAAAAGTGCCGGTTTTCGCTAATTTGGGCGTAATCGCACTTATTCAAGCCCCGTAACCCTCAACGCGCAAGAATTCCAAGTCATCTAAGTCACCAAAAGTAGGGTTGTGGTATATCAAAATGTAGCTGAGAACATTTCGAACAACAAAAGTTGATCCAAAAATTCCAAAAAAGCGACGGTTTTCCCAATATTTGATGAAATCGCTTAATCAAGGGGCATAACTCTTACCCACTAAAATTTTCAAAGTTGCAAAAATAGGGTTGTGACCCATCTAATTGCTCCTGGGACCATCACGAAGAACTTTTATCCATTTCCGAAGACCAAAAAAGTGCCGGTTTTCGCTAATTTGGGCGTAATCGCACTTATTCAAGCCCCGTAACCCTCAACGCGCAAGAATTCCAAGTCATCTAAGTCACCAAAAGTAGGGTTGTGGTATATCAAAATGTAGCTGAGAACATTTCGAACAACAAAAGTTGGTCCAAAAATTCCAAAAAAGCGACGGTTTTCCCAATATTTGATGAAATCGCTTAATCAAGGGGCATAACTCTTACCCACTAAAATTTTCAAAGTTGCAAAAATAGGGTTGTGACCCATCTAATTGCTCCTGGGACCATCACGAAGAACTTTTATCCATTTCCGAAGACCAAAAAAGTGCCGGTTTTCGCTAATTTGGGCGTAATCGCACTTATTCAAGCCCCGTAACCCTCAACGCGCAAGAATTCCAAGTCATCTAAGTCACCAAAAGTAGGGTTGTGGTATATCAAAATGTAGCTGAGAACATTTCGAACAACAAAAGTTGGTCCAAAAATTCCAAAAAAGCGACGGTTTTCCCAATATTTGATGAAATCGCTTAATCAAGGGGCATAACTCTTACCCACTAAAATTTTCAAAGTTGCAAAAATAGGGTTGTGACCCATCTAATTGCTCCTGGGACCATCACGAAGAACTTTTATCCATTTCCGAAGACCAAAAAAGTGCCGGTTTTCGCTAATTTGGGCGTAATCGCACTTATTCAAGCCCCGTAACCCTCAACGCGCAAGAATTCCAAGTCATCTAAGTCACCAAAAGTAGGGTTGTGGTATATCAAAATGTAGCTGAGAACATTTCGAACAACAAAAGTTGGTCCAAAAATTCCAAAAAAGCGACGGTTTTCCCAATATTTGATGAAATCGCTTAATCAAGGGGCATAACTCTTACCCACTAAAATTTTCAAAGTTGCAAAAATAGGGTTGTGACCCATCTAATTGCTCCTGGGACCATCACGAAGAACTTTTATCCATTTCCGAAGACCAAAAAAGTGCCGGTTTTCGCTAATTTGGGCGTAATCGCACTTATTCAAGCCCCGTAACCCTCAACGCGCAAGAATTCCAAGTCATCTAAGTCACCAAAAGTAGGGTTGTGGTATATCAAAATGTAGCTGAGAACATTTCGAACAACAAAAGTTGGTCCAAAAATTCCAAAAAAGCGACGGTTTTCCCAATATTTGATGAAATCGCTTAATCAAGGGGCATAACTCTTACCCACTAAAATTTTCAAAGTTGCAAAAATAGGGTTGTGACCCATCTAATTGCTCCTGGGACCATCACGAAGAACTTTTATCCATTTCCGAAGACCAAAAAAGTGCCGGTTTTCGCTAATTTGGGCGTAATCACACTTATTCAAGCCCCGTAACCCTCAACGCGCAAGAATTCCAAGTCATCTAAGTCACCAAAAGTAGGGTTGTGGTATATCAAAATGTAGCTGAGAACATTTCGAACAACAAAAGTTGGTCCAAAAATTCCAAAAAAGCGACGGTTTTCCCAATATTTGATGAAATCGCTTAATCAAGGGGCATAACTCTTACCCACTAAAATTTTCAAAGTTGCAAAAATAGGGTTGTGACCCATCTAATTGCTCCTGGGACCATCACGAAGAACTTTTATCCATTTCCGAAGACCAAAAAAGTGCCGGTTTTCGCTAATTTGGGCGTAATCGCACTTATTCAAGCCCCGTAACCCTCAACGCGCAAGAATTCCAAGTCATCTAAGTCACCAAAAGTAGGGTTGTGGTATATCAAAATGTAGCTGAGAACATTTCGAACAACAAAAGTTGGTCCAAAAATTCCAAAAAAGCGACGGTTTTCCCAATATTTGATGAAATCGCTTAATCAAGGGGCATAACTCTTACCCACTAAAATTTTCAAAGTTGCAAAAATAGGGTTGTGACCCATCTAATTGCTCCTGGGACCATCACGAAGAACTTTTATCCATTTCCGAAGACCAAAAAAGTGCCGGTTTTCGCTAATTTGGGCGTAATCGCACTTATTCAAGCCCCGTAACCCTCAACGCGCAAGAATTCCAAGTCATCTAAGTCACCAAAAGTAGGGTTGTGGTATATCAAAATGTAGCTGAGAACATTTCGAACAACAAAAGTTGGTCCAAAAATTCCAAAAAAGCGACGGTTTTCCCAATATTTGATGAAATCGCTTAATCAAGGGGCATAACTCTTACCCACTAAAATTTTCAAAGTTGCAAAAATAGGGTTGTGACCCATCTAATTGCTCCTGGGACCATCACGAAGAACTTTTATCCATTTCCGAAGACCAAAAAAGTGCCGGTTTTCGCTAATTTGGGCGTAATCGCACTTATTCAAGCCCCGTAACCCTCAACGCGCAAGAATTCCAAGTCATCTAAGTCACCAAAAGTAGGGTTGTGGTATATCAAAATGTAGCTGAGAACATTTCGAACAACAAAAGTTGGTCCAAAAATTCCAAAAAAGCGACGGTTTTCCCAATATTTGATGAAATCGCTTAATCAAGGGGCATAACTCTTACCCACTAAAATTTTCAAAGTTGCAAAAATAGGGTTGTGACCCATCTAATTGCTCCTGGGACCATCACGAAGAACTTTTATCCATTTCCGAAGACCAAAAAAGTGCCGGTTTTCGCTAATTTGGGCGTAATCGCACTTATTCAAGCCCCGTAACCCTCAACGCGCAAGAATTCCAAGTCATCTAAGTCACCAAAAGTAGGGTTGTGGTATATCAAAATGTAGCTGAGAACATTTCGAACAACAAAATTTGGTCCAAAAATTCCAAAAAAGCGACGGTTTTCCCAATATTTGATGAAATCGCTTAATCAAGGGGCATAACTCTTACCCACTAAAATTTTCAAAGTTGCAAAAATAGGGTTGTGACCCATCTAATTGCTCCTGGGACCATCACGAAGAACTTTTATCCATTTCCGAAGACCAAAAAAGTGCCGGTTTTCGCTAATTTGGGCGTAATCGCACTTATTCAAGCCCCGTAACCCTCAACGCGCAAGAATTCCAAGTCATCTAAGTCACCAAAAGTAGGGTTGTGGTATATCAAAATGTAGCTGAGAACATTTCGAACAACAAAAGTTGGTCCAAAAATTCCAAAAAAGCGACGGTTTTCCTAATATTTGATGAAATCGCTTAATCGAGGGGCATAACTCTTACCCACTAAAATTTTCAAAGTTGCAAAAATAGGGTTGTGACCCATCTAATTGCTCCTGGGACCATCACGAAGAACTTTTATCCATTTCCGAAGACCAAAAAAGTGCCGGTTTTCGCTAATTTGGGCGTAATCACACTTATTCAAGCCCCGTAACCCTCAACGCGCAAGAATTCCAAGTCATCTAAGTCACCAAAAGTAGGGTTGTGGTATATCAAAATGTAGCTGAGAACATTTCGAACAACAAAAGTTGGTCCAAAAATTCCAAAAAAGCGACGGTTTTCCCAATATTTGATGAAATCGCTTAATCAAGGGGCATAACTCTTACCCACTAAAATTTTCAAAGTTGCAAAAATAGGGTTGTGACCCATCTAATTGCTCCTGGGACCATCACGAAGAACTTTTATCCATTTCCGAAGACCAAAAAAGTGCCGGTTTTCGCTAATTTGGGCGTAATCGCACTTATTCAAGCCCCGTAACCCTCAACGCGCAAGAATTCCAAGTCATCTAAGTCACCAAAAGTAGGGTTGTGGTATATCAAAATGTAGCTGAGAACATTTCGAACAACAAAAGTTGGTCCAAAAATTCCAAAAAAGCGACGGTTTTCCCAATATTTGATGAAATCGCTTAATCAAGGGGCATAACTCTTACCCACTAAAATTTTCAAAGTTGCAAAAATAGGGTTGTGACCCATCTAATTGCTCCTGGGACCATCACGAAGAACTTTTATCCATTTCCGAAGACCAAAAAAGTGCCGGTTTTCGCTAATTTGGGCGTAATCGCACTTATTCAAGCCCCGTAACCCTCAACGCGCAAGAATTCCAAGTCATCTAAGTCACCAAAAGTAGGGTTGTGGTATATCAAAATGTAGCTGAGAACATTTCGAACAACAAAAGTTGGTCCAAAAATTCCAAAAAAGCGACGGTTTTCCCAATATTTGATGAAATCGCTTAATCAAGGGGCATAACTCTTACCCACTAAAATTTTCAAAGTTGCAAAAATAGGGTTGTGACCCATCTAATTGCTCCTGGGACCATCACGAAGAACTTTTATCCATTTCCGAAGACCAAAAAAGTGCCGGTTTTCGCTAATTTGGGCGTAATCGCACTTATTCAAGCCCCGTAACCCTCAACGCGCATTAATTCCAAGTCATCTAAGTCACCAAAAGTAGGGTTGTGG
>CAKAJN010000102.1:0-43854 GCA_916613615.1 Steromphala cineraria
TCTGCCCACCAGATGAGATGAACATGGTATTTGTCAAGAAAAGACAAATTTTTTTATTAAGGATTCAGCCATAAGGCTGAATCCTTATTGTTATTGGCGTGTTTCTTTTTAAGGATTCAGCTTGAAAAGCTGAATCCTTATTGTTATTGGCGTGTTTATTTTTATTTTTCCACGATTTTTGTGAACAGGATTCAGACCAAACGGCTAATGCTATTGAAGCCAAATTTCACAGGCTGGTAGACCTTGTTGAGGAATAGACATGCGAAGCTTTTGGGCCGAATCGACCAGTGCATTAAAGGTCCAGTTCGATTCCAAAATCGAAAATTTAACATTGTTTTTTTTTTCAAAATGCACTTAGAGACCTAATTTTTTTTTTAAAATGTGCGCAATCAAAAATGCTGCAAAAAACCAAATCATGGCAAATTCGTAGGTCACGTGGTTTGGCCGCCATGCTGAATTTTCTGCATTTTTTTCAAAAGTCCGACCCCAGGCACCTTTCAGGAATCACCACTCGGCAACTGCTGATACTAGAAAGCTGAAACTTACACATAATGTAGCTGAGACATTGGCCTATAACAAGTTTGTTTCAAAATTTAAAAAATCGAAATAGTTTTTTTTATAAAAATCTTCAAAGTTTGCACATTTTGCAATATTCAAGGGCAGATAACTCAAAAACCTCCCAGACGAATTTGATAATTTTTGCATGAGAATTAGACATTAGCAAGGTCTTTAAGATAAAAGAATAAAATCGCTCGCGAACAGTCATTTCCGGTCAGGGTCAGAGGTCAAACTTTCCATTTTGGACATGTGGTGTTTTGGTGGGTATGTTTGAAATATCGTAGCGAATCAAAGGCGTACGATAACTCTTTGTTCTATACATCATATGAAAGCCAAAAGTCTATAGAATGTTTTAAAATTTGACAGTAAATTCCTTTATTTGTTTTACATTGATTTACGGCCCTTTGAATATTGTCAATTCTGCTTTCGTTTTGAATGCTTAGGATAAAGGTATGTTAAAAAAGTTGTTACTCATCAGTGACAGGAGACAAATCATTGTTTCATATATCATTAGAAAGCCAAAAGAATACACTATCTTTTAAAAATTAACAATAAATTCAGCTACTTCATTTACATTTAGTTACGGACCTTTGAATATTGTCAACCCTGAATGCATTTGATAACTGTATATTTGCAAAATGCGTAAGTCATCAATCAACAACAGACATATCTCACGAACCATTAGAGATACTTTTATAATTTTTATGTCAACTTGTAGAGAAAAGAATTGTCTTTTTTTCCATGTATCATTTGTCTATGCGCGCACAGAAATGAAGAAGCGGTGGGCGCTCTACTTGCGCTCCGGCGTTCGCTAATTGAACATGCAATTAACTCGCGCATCTTGCGGCACTCATACCTCACGAACCATTAGAGATAATTTTATAATTTTTATATCAACTTGTTGAGAAAAGAATTGTCTTTATTTCCATGTATCATTTGCCTATGCGCGAACAGAAATGAAGAAGCGGTGCGCGCTCTACTTGCGCTCCGGCGTTCGCTAATTGAACTTGTAATTAACTCGCGCATCTTGCGGCACTCATAACTCACGAACCATTAGCGATAATTTTATAATTTTTATATCAACTTATAGAGAAAAGAATTGTCTTTATTTCCATGTATCATTTGCCTATGCGCGCACAGAAATGAAGAAGCGGCAAGCGAAATATAAGACATCGTTCACACGCGCTCCGGACAAAACAATGTCGCCACGTGGGCTAGTAGAGCAAAAATATATAGCCGCATCGTAAGGGTTAACATACTATACATCAATGGATGCGCTTGTTAAAGACACAAATACTTTGTGTAGTACCTCATTATAAAAATATTAACAGTAATCGAGTATTAAGCTAAATTATCTATTTCTTGAGATAAAGTTTGATATTTGCAACAGATGTCGCATCGCTCACCATTTCTTTACCATTGCTCATAAACAAATAATATATGCAAATGAAGACAATTCTCTCCTCTACACACTGGTGGAAAGAATATGAACATATCTTTATTGGTTCGGGATATATCAATGCTGAAAGACAAGTACCCTCAGTCATCTCGAGATAAAACTTGATATTTGAGACAGATGTAGCCTCGTTTACCGTTTCTTTACTTTTTCGTTCAAATGTACAAATGACACATTGGATTGAAGCTGGTTCTTCGCCCTTTGCAATGGTATAAATCATTTGAAATTTCGCCATCCCGTTCAAGAGAAACGAGTGCGAAAGAAGGGTGGGGGTTCACAACTTTGATAGTAAGAAATTTACATGGAGATCGGTTTTCACTACGCTATCGTAGTATCAACCCTTATAAGGTGTCTCCATATATGGCAGATTTTGTGTATCATTACGCGTCTGAAAGAGCACCCCTCCTATTTTTCAATAACTGTGCCTCCACGCCCTGTTATGTCCTGAATGTGCCAGGAATCAAAATGTCAGTGTATTTTACATGCAAAGATGATGTTTGCAGCTTCTGAATCTCGCTTATAAGCTTTGTTTACTTTTATAGTAAACGAAATTGAGAGGCTCAGTGCATCCCTTTTCTAATGTGCTTCAAGCCAATAACCCAATGATTACATCTCACAAGGAATATTTCATTATTTTCCATGCACGTTTCTTCCAACATCTGAACCGCTCTTCAGCATGTCTATGCTGAGATTCTTCTATTTGAAAATATAAGGATTATATCTGTGCACTTCTCCCTAAAGTAGTCGTCAATGAGTTCATTCATGGATTGGAGAGACCGTAGGGTTGTACATTGCAAAGCGAGATGCATGCAAAACACGGGCATTTACACGCTCCGGCTCACAGTGCTAGGCTTTGCTTTGGTTTTGGAAATTGAAAAAAGAATAATATCTAAATTGGTTTGCTTTGATAAATTTGCTTCTTTATTTTCACATTTGCCGTGTTTGAAATACTGACATTGTGTTACTATATATTTGTTGGCTCTGTGAATAAGTATGTGGCAGCTAGAAATCGTATTTTCGACCTAAAACAATACATCAAAAGGCTTCAAATGGTCAAAAGAGCTCATATATTCGGCTGAATCCTGTCATCGTTGCTTTGTTATATTTAAGGATTCAGCCATAAGGCTGAATCCTTATTGTTATTGGCGTGTTTATTAAGGATTCAGCTTGAAAAGCTGAATCCTTATTGTTATTGGCGTGTTTATTAAGGATTCAGCCATAAGGCTGAATCCTTATTGTTATTGGCGTGTTTCTTTTTTTTTTTATTATTATTCCACGAATTTTGTGGTCAACTTTCAGCCCAAACGGCTGATGCTATCAAAGCCAAATTTCACAGGCTGGTAGACCTTGTTGAGGAATGGCCACAATAAGCTTTTTGGACAATTCGGCCCATACGTTAAAGGTCCAGTTCGATTCCAAAATCGAAAATTTAACATTGACTTTTTTTTCAAAATGCACTTAGAGACCTAATTTTTTTTTTAAAATGTGCGCAATCAAAAATGCTGCAAAAAACCAAATCATGGAAAATTCGTAGGTCACGTGGTTTGGCCGCCATCTTGGATTTAGTGCATTTTTGACCATTGCCGACCCCACCCACCTTTGAGAATCTTCTCCTCTGAAGATACTTGCACTAGAGATCTGAAATTTACACTCAGGGTAGCTGAAGCATTGTAGTTCTTAATTTGACTTCTAGAAAGTCCTAACGTTAATACTTTTTCTGCTGTGACCATTCAAAGTTGACCAAAATCTAAAAATCGCAAACTTAAAGGGCAGATAACTCAAACACCAGACCATAGAATTTTATGATTTTTGCATGAGAGTTAGACATTGGCAAGATCTTTAAGATAAAAGAATAAAATCGCTCGCGAACAGTCATTTCCGGTCAGGGTCAGAGGTCAAACTTTGCATTTTGGAAATTTTGCTTTTACCGTTGCCGACCCCACCCGCCTTTGACAATCTTCTCCTCTGAAGACACTTGCACTAAAGAGCTGAAATTCATACTCAATGTAGCTGAAGCATTGCAGTTCTTAATTTGACTTCTAGAAAGTCCTAACGTTAATACTTTTTCTGCTGTGACCATTCAAAGTTGACCAAAATCTAAAAATCGCAAAATTCAAGGGCAGATAACTCAAAAACCTAGCCAGGGAATTTGATAATTTTTGCATGAGAGTTAGACATTGGCAAGCCCTTTAAGATAAAAGAACAAAATCGCTAAATTTTTTTTCTCGAAAAAAATGGCTTGGAAAAAAAAGCACTTTTTTCGATTTTATTTGATAAAAATCCTTCCCAAGGGCAGGGCAACACCGCAAATGGCCAATGAAGTCTGGACTTATAAAAAAAAAAAAAAAAAAAAAAAAAAAAAAAAATGGAATTTCAAGTATATTTCTTCTTCCTCTGTCCTCTGTCCCCTTCTCTCCCTTTATCCCTGCAGTCTGACTACTTGTCTGTCAGCTCTGAGAATTTCAGGCAGATATCAATTCAAGTTTTCGAGTTATGTGCACTTGAAATGGTAGGTATGGAAAAAATGACCTCAAAACAGCTTTTCCCCCCCTTAAAAAATAAATCATGCCAAAGTTGCTACAAATGGCCTCAAGCACTCATATATTTGGCTGAATCCTGTAATCGTCGCTTTGCGACTATATTTAAGGATTCAGCCATAAGGCTGAATCCTTATTGTTATTGGCGTGTTTATTAAGGATTCAGCCATAAGGCTGAATCCTTATTGTTATTGGCGTGTTTATTATTATTTTTATTATTCCACGATTTTTGTGGTCAACTTTCAGCCCAAACGGCTGATGCTATCAAAGCCAAATTTCACAGGCTGGTAGACCTTGATGAGGAATGGCGACAATAAGCTTTTGGGCCAAATCGGTCCATACATTAAAGGTCCAGTTCGAATCCAAAGTCGAAAATTTAACATTGAATTTTTTTTCAAAATGCACTTGGAGACTTGAAATTTTTTTAAAAAGATGCGCAATCAAAAATGCTGCAAAAAAACAAATCATGGCAAATTCGTAGGTCACGTGGTTTGGCCGCCATCTTGCTTTTAGTGCATTTTCGAACATTTCTGACCCCACCCACCTTTGAAAATCTTCTTCTCTGAAGATACTTGCACTAGAGAGCTGAAATTTATACTCAATGTAGCTGAAGCATTGTAGTTCTGAATCTGACTTCTACAAAGTTCTAACTTAAATACTTTTCTTGCTGTGATTTTTCAAAGTTGACCAAAATGTAAAAATCGCAAACTTCAAGGGCAGATGACTCAAAAGCCAGACCATAGAATTTGATGATTTTCGCATGAGAGTTAGACATTGGCAAGCCCTTTAAGATAAAAGAATAAAATCGCTCGCGAACAGTCATTTCCGGTCAGGGTCAGAGGTCAAACTTTGCATTTTGGAAATGTGGTGTTTTGGTGGGTATGTTTGAAATATCGTAGCGAATCAACGACGTACGCTATCGGCTTGTTCTATACATCATTTGAAAGCCAAAAGCCTATAGATGTTTTTAAAATTTGACAGAAAATTCCCATAGTTGTTTTACATTGAGTTACGGGCCTTTGAATATTGTCAATTCTGCTTTCGCTTTGAATGTATACGATATAGGTATGTTAAAAAGATCGTTACTCATCATTGACAGACGACAAATCATTGTTCCATATATCATTAGAAAGCCAAAAGATCATACAATCTGCGATAAATCTCATCAAAATTAGATAAAACATTAACATTGAAATTCGGAGCATTTAAATGTGGTCAATCCTATTTGCGTTTTGAATGATTCTCATATAAGAATGATTGAAAAATTGTACTTCATTGGCAATAAAACACTAGGAAAACATACTTTACATCGATGGCTACGCTTGTTGAAGACAAAAACCTTTTGTGTAGTACTTCATTATAAAATTGTTCACAGTAAATGACTCATAAGCTAAATTATCTAATTTTTTTAGATAAAGCTTCATATTTGCGGCAGATGTCGCATCGCTCACCGTTTCTTTACTTTTCCATGCTCATAAAGAAAAAATGTATGCAAATAAAGACAAATCTCTCCTCTTAACAATGGTAAAATCAATTTTGAAATGTCTCTAATGGTTCGGCAGATAGGAATGCTGCACGGAGAGTGCCGTCGGTTAATTTTGGGGAAAAAATAGAAAAACTTTACACTGATAGATCACATTGTTAATTAAACTCTTTGTTGGGGACTGACAATAAATTGTCTAAGTGCGTCTCGTACACTTTGATAGCCTTTGTGGTCAAGATTTAGTTTCAAGACCACAGGCACGGTTGGGTGCGTAGGTACAAGCAAGTGTACCTTCCCTTCCTTAAGGAAAAGGGCATAATGACGGCCACTATCAGCTCTTGGGCTCTTGGGCCCTTGGTCATTAGATAAAGGGAGGCCGTCCTGATTCCTGCCTAAATGCTCGGCAGATTCCACTGGCAAGGGTGTGACGTCCTCGATTAACTCTTTTTTCCAAAATGCCTGTCGCCCTCTTGAACTTTGAAATATGCATTTCCTCCCGGCCGCATGTTCTACACTTTGTGCTTGTAGACATTTCATGCAAACACGCTGTCCAGTCATGTACACTCGATTTTGGTCACTAAATCCGTGCATACGGCCACGGGACACCGGAAGACGTCGCTACAACGTTCTCTGAACTCAGAACAGCGCTAGCCTCGCTAGACATCGTACTTTCGACCTAAAACAACACACCAAGGAGCTCGAAATGGTCTAAAGCACGCTCTGACCTCAAACAACACATCAAACAGCTCAAAACGCTGAAAAGCACCCCTCCATACAATGAATTCATTCTCGGATGCGAGATTGTTTGTTTTGCCTTCGTGAATTTCAAAGTCTTAGTGCTAAAATTCCATTCAAATCACAGCCGACTCGCTGGTCCAGTGAAACCAAGATGCTAACTTTTAGGGTTCAAGTCCCGCTTGAGCCAACAAACTTTTGCAGATCTAACTTGTTATTTTTTTGCTTAGGTAGAACATATTTTGGTCACATTACAGTTAAATGGCATGAAATATATATTTTTATGCAAATTGATTTTGGATTCGAATTTGAAATTAATGTCTATCAAAGTACATACACAAACACAGGCCTAAACGTTGAGTATCAAGTGAAATCCGGTCATTTTGATAATGTATTAGTTACTTTTTAAATCTCAGAAAAATACGTCATGTGAAGGTCAAACACTCTGTGAAGGTCAAACAGGATGTCTTGAAGAGCTAAGTACTGCCGCGGCAGTCCTAGTTCAATATGACATTTACGTTTGCAATTGACAGAGTCTTTTTGGCCTTGGTAATACTGAAATCGTGACTTTTAAAATTCGTCTGAACCAACTATTGACTTCATACATACATGTATTGCATATATTTGTCATACATATCATCACCATACATCGCTGAATCCGCTTGTCGTCGCTTGCGACTATATTTAAGGATTCAGCCATAAGGCTGAATCCTTATTGTTATTGGCGTGTTTATTAAGGATTCAGCCATAAGGCTGAATCCTTATTGTTATTGGCGTGTTTATTAAGGATTCAGCCATAAAGGCTGAATCCTTATTGTTATTGGCGTGTTTATTATTTTTTTTATTATTATTATTATTATTATTCCACGATTTTTGTGGTCAACTTTCAGCCCAAACGGCTGATGCTATCAAAGCCAAATTTCACAGGCTGGTAGACCTTGTTGTGGAATGGCGACAATAAGCTTTTGGGCAAAATCGATCAATACATTAAAGGTGCAGTTCGATTCCAAAATCGAAAATTTAACATTGATTTTTTTTTCAAAATGCACTTAGAGACATAATTTTTTTTTTAAAAGATGCGCAATCACAAATGTTGCAAAAAACGAAATCATGACAAATTCGTAGGTCACGTGGTTTGGCCGCCATCTTGCTTTTAGTGCATTTTTTACCGATTCTGACCCCACCCACCTTTGAAAATGTTCTTCTCTGAAGATACTTGCACTAGAGAGCTGAAATTTATACTCAATGTAGCTGAAGCATTGTAGTTCTGAATTTGACTTCTACAAAGTCCTAACATTAATACTTTTCTTGCTGTGATTTTTCAAAGTTGACCAAAATCTAAAAATCGCAAAATTCAAGGGCAGATAACTCAAAAACCAGACCATAGAATTTTATGATTTTTGCATGAGAGTTAGACATTGGCAAGGTCTTTAAGATAAAAGAATAAAATCGCTCGCGAACAGTCATTTCCGGTCAAGGTCAGAGGTCAAACTTTGCATTTTGGACATGTGGTGTTTTGGTGGGTATGTTTGAAATATCGTAGCGAATCAACGGCGTACGATAACGCTTTGTTCTATACATCATATGAAAGCCAAAAGTCAATAGATTTTTTTTAAATTTGACATTAAATTCCTATATTTGTTTTACATTGAGTTACGGCCCTATGAATATTGTCAATTCTGCTTTCGTTTTGAATGCAAACGATATAGGTATGTTTAAAAAATCGTTACTCATCAGTGACAGGAGACAAATCATTGTTCCATATATCATTAGAAAGCCAAAAGATCATACAATCTGCGATAAATCTTATCAAAATTAGATTAAACATTAACATTGAAATTCGGAGCATTTAAATGTGGTCAATCCTATTTGCGTTTTGACTGATTCTCATATAAGAATGATTGAAAAATTGTACTTCATTGGCAATAAAACACTAGGAAAACATACTATACATCGATGGCTACGCTTGTTGAAGACAAAAACCTTTTGTGTAGTACTTCATTATAAAATTGTTCACAGTAAATGACTCCTAAGCTAAATTATCTAATTTTTTTAGATAAAGCTTCATATTTGCGGCAGATGTCGCATCGCTCACCGTTTCTTTACTTTTCCATGCTCATAAAGAAATAATGTATGCAAATAAAGACAAATCTCTCCTCTTAACAATGGTAAAATCAATTTTGAAATGTCTCTAATGGTTCGGCAGATAGGAATGCTGCACGGTGAGTGCCGTCGGTTAATTTTGGGGAAAAAATAGAAAAACTTTACACTGATAGATCACATTGTCAATTAAACTCTTTGTTTGGGACTGGCAATAAATTGTCTGAGTGCGTCTCATACACTTTGATAGCCTTTGTGGTCAAGATTTAGTTTCAAGACCAAAGGCACGGGTGGGTGCGTAGGTAGGTACAAGCAAGTGTACCTTCCCTTAATTGAAAAGGGCATAATGACGGCCACTATCAGCTCTTGGGCTCTTGGGCCCTTGGTCATTAGATAAAGGGAGGCCGTCCTGATTCCTGCCTAAATGCTCGGCAGATTCCACTGGCAAGGGTGTGACGTCCTCGATTAACTCTTTTTTCCAAAATGCCTGTCGCCCTCTTGAACTTTGAAATATGCATTTCCTCCCGGCCGCATGTTCTACACTTTGTGCTTGTAGACATTTCATGCAAACACGCTGTCCAGTCATGTACACTCGATTTTGGTCACTAAATCCGTGCATACGGCCACGGGACACCGGAAGACGTCGCTACAACGTTCTCTGAACTCAGAACAGCGCTAGCCTCGCTAGACATCGTACTTTCGACCTAAAACAACACACCAAGGAGCTCGAAATGGTCTAAAGCACGCTCTGACCTCAAACAACACATCAAACAGCTCAAAACGCTGAAAAGCACCCCTCCATACAATGAATTCATTCTCGGATGCGAGATTGTTTGTTTTGCCTTCGTGAATTTCAAAGTCTTAGTGCTAAAATTCCATTCAAATCACAGCCGACTCGCTGGTCCAGTGAAACCAAGATGCTAACTTTTAGGGTTCAAGTCCCGCTTGAGCCAACAAACTTTTGCAGATCTAACTTGTTATTTTTTTGCTTAGGTAGAACATATTTTGGTCACATTACAGTTAAATGGCATGAAATATATATTTTTATGCAAATTGATTTTGGATTCGAATTTGAAATTAATGTCTATCAAAGTACATACACAAACACAGGCCTAAACGTTGAGTATCAAGTGAAATCCGGTCATTTTGATAATGTATTAGTTACTTTTTAAATCTCAGAAAAATACGTCATGTGAAGGTCAAACACTCTGTGAAGGTCAAACAGGATGTCTTGAAGAGCTAAGTACTGCCGCGGCAGTCCTAGTTCAATATGACATTTACGTTTGCAATTGACAGAGTCTTTTTGGCCTTGGTAATACTGAAATCGTGACTTTTAAAATTCGTCTGAACCAACTATTGACTTCATACATACATGTATTGCATATATTTGTCATACATATCATCACCATACATCGCTGAATCCGCTTGTCGTCGCTTGCGACTATATTTAAGGATTCAGCCATAAGGCTGAATCCTTATTGTTATTGGCGTGTTTATTAAGGATTCAGCCATAAGGCTGAATCCTTATTGTTATTGGCGTGTTTATTAAGGATTCAGCCATAAAGGCTGAATCCTTATTGTTATTGGCGTGTTTATTATTTTTTTTATTATTATTATTATTATTATTCCACGATTTTTGTGGTCAACTTTCAGCCCAAACGGCTGATGCTATCAAAGCCAAATTTCACAGGCTGGTAGACCTTGTTGTGGAATGGCGACAATAAGCTTTTGGGCAAAATCGATCAATACATTAAAGGTGCAGTTCGATTCCAAAATCGAAAATTTAACATTGATTTTTTTTTCAAAATGCACTTAGAGACATAATTTTTTTTTTAAAAGATGCGCAATCACAAATGTTGCAAAAAACGAAATCATGACAAATTCGTAGGTCACGTGGTTTGGCCGCCATCTTGCTTTTAGTGCATTTTTTACCGATTCTGACCCCACCCACCTTTGAAAATGTTCTTCTCTGAAGATACTTGCACTAGAGAGCTGAAATTTATACTCAATGTAGCTGAAGCATTGTAGTTCTGAATTTGACTTCTACAAAGTCCTAACATTAATACTTTTCTTGCTGTGATTTTTCAAAGTTGACCAAAATCTAAAAATCGCAAAATTCAAGGGCAGATAACTCAAAAACCAGACCATAGAATTTTATGATTTTTGCATGAGAGTTAGACATTGGCAAGGTCTTTAAGATAAAAGAATAAAATCGCTCGCGAACAGTCATTTCCGGTCAAGGTCAGAGGTCAAACTTTGCATTTTGGACATGTGGTGTTTTGGTGGGTATGTTTGAAATATCGTAGCGAATCAACGGCGTACGATAACGCTTTGTTCTATACATCATATGAAAGCCAAAAGTCAATAGATTTTTTTTAAATTTGACATTAAATTCCTATATTTGTTTTACATTGAGTTACGGCCCTATGAATATTGTCAATTCTGCTTTCGTTTTGAATGCAAACGATATAGGTATGTTTAAAAAATCGTTACTCATCAGTGACAGGAGACAAATCATTGTTCCATATATCATTAGAAAGCCAAAAGATCATACAATCTGCGATAAATCTTATCAAAATTAGATTAAACATTAACATTGAAATTCGGAGCATTTAAATGTGGTCAATCCTATTTGCGTTTTGACTGATTCTCATATAAGAATGATTGAAAAATTGTACTTCATTGGCAATAAAACACTAGGAAAACATACTATACATCGATGGCTACGCTTGTTGAAGACAAAAACCTTTTGTGTAGTACTTCATTATAAAATTGTTCACAGTAAATGACTCCTAAGCTAAATTATCTAATTTTTTTAGATAAAGCTTCATATTTGCGGCAGATGTCGCATCGCTCACCGTTTCTTTACTTTTCCATGCTCATAAAGAAATAATGTATGCAAATAAAGACAAATCTCTCCTCTTAACAATGGTAAAATCAATTTTGAAATGTCTCTAATGGTTCGGCAGATAGGAATGCTGCACGGTGAGTGCCGTCGGTTAATTTTGGGGAAAAAATAGAAAAACTTTACACTGATAGATCACATTGTCAATTAAACTCTTTGTTTGGGACTGGCAATAAATTGTCTGAGTGCGTCTCATACACTTTGATAGCCTTTGTGGTCAAGATTTAGTTTCAAGACCAAAGGCACGGGTGGGTGCGTAGGTAGGTACAAGCAAGTGTACCTTCCCTTAATTGAAAAGGGCATAATGACGGCCACTATCAGCTCTTGGGCTCTTGGGCCCTTGGTCATTAGATAAAGGGAGGCCGTCCTGATTCCTGCCTAAATGCTCGGCAGATTCCACTGGCAAGGGTGTGACGTCCTCGATTAACTCTTTTTTCCAAAATGCCTGTCGCCCTCTTGAACTTTGAAATATGCATTTCCTCCCGGCCGCATGTTCTACACTTTGTGCTTGTAGACATTTCATGCAAACACGCTGTCCAGTCATGTACACTCGATTTTGGTCACTAAATCCGTGCATACGGCCACGGGACACCGGAAGACGTCGCTACAACGTTCTCTGAACTCAGAACAGCGCTAGCCTCGCTAGACATCGTACTTTCGACCTAAAACAACACACCAAGGAGCTCGAAATGGTCTAAAGCACGCTCTGACCTCAAACAACACATCAAACAGCTCAAAACGCTGAAAAGCACCCCTCCATACAATGAATTCATTCTCGGATGCGAGATTGTTTGTTTTGCCTTCGTGAATTTCAAAGTCTTAGTGCTAAAATTCCATTCAAATCACAGCCGACTCGCTGGTCCAGTGAAACCAAGATGCTAACTTTTAGGGTTCAAGTCCCGCTTGAGCCAACAAACTTTTGCAGATCTAACTTGTTATTTTTTTGCTTAGGTAGAACATATTTTGGTCACATTACAGTTAAATGGCATGAAATATATATTTTTATGCAAATTGATTTTGGATTCGAATTTGAAATTAATGTCTATCAAAGTACATACACAAACACAGGCCTAAACGTTGAGTATCAAGTGAAATCCGGTCATTTTGATAATGTATTAGTTACTTTTTAAATCTCAGAAAAATACGTCATGTGAAGGTCAAACACTCTGTGAAGGTCAAACAGGATGTCTTGAAGAGCTAAGTACTGCCGCGGCAGTCCTAGTTCAATATGACATTTACGTTTGCAATTGACAGAGTCTTTTTGGCCTTGGTAATACTGAAATCGTGACTTTTAAAATTCGTCTGAACCAACTATTGACTTCATACATACATGTATTGCATATATTTGTCATACATATCATCACCATACATCGCTGAATCCGCTTGTCGTCGCTTGCGACTATATTTAAGGATTCAGCCATAAGGCTGAATCCTTATTGTTATTGGCGTGTTTATTAAGGATTCAGCCATAAGGCTGAATCCTTATTGTTATTGGCGTGTTTATTAAGGATTCAGCCATAAAGGCTGAATCCTTATTGTTATTGGCGTGTTTATTATTTTTTTTATTATTATTATTATTATTATTCCACGATTTTTGTGGTCAACTTTCAGCCCAAACGGCTGATGCTATCAAAGCCAAATTTCACAGGCTGGTAGACCTTGTTGTGGAATGGCGACAATAAGCTTTTGGGCAAAATCGATCAATACATTAAAGGTGCAGTTCGATTCCAAAATCGAAAATTTAACATTGATTTTTTTTTCAAAATGCACTTAGAGACATAATTTTTTTTTTAAAAGATGCGCAATCACAAATGTTGCAAAAAACGAAATCATGACAAATTCGTAGGTCACGTGGTTTGGCCGCCATCTTGCTTTTAGTGCATTTTTTACCGATTCTGACCCCACCCACCTTTGAAAATGTTCTTCTCTGAAGATACTTGCACTAGAGAGCTGAAATTTATACTCAATGTAGCTGAAGCATTGTAGTTCTGAATTTGACTTCTACAAAGTCCTAACATTAATACTTTTCTTGCTGTGATTTTTCAAAGTTGACCAAAATCTAAAAATCGCAAAATTCAAGGGCAGATAACTCAAAAACCAGACCATAGAATTTTATGATTTTTGCATGAGAGTTAGACATTGGCAAGGTCTTTAAGATAAAAGAATAAAATCGCTCGCGAACAGTCATTTCCGGTCAAGGTCAGAGGTCAAACTTTGCATTTTGGACATGTGGTGTTTTGGTGGGTATGTTTGAAATATCGTAGCGAATCAACGGCGTACGATAACGCTTTGTTCTATACATCATATGAAAGCCAAAAGTCAATAGATTTTTTTTAAATTTGACATTAAATTCCTATATTTGTTTTACATTGAGTTACGGCCCTATGAATATTGTCAATTCTGCTTTCGTTTTGAATGCAAACGATATAGGTATGTTTAAAAAATCGTTACTCATCAGTGACAGGAGACAAATCATTGTTCCATATATCATTAGAAAGCCAAAAGATCATACAATCTGCGATAAATCTTATCAAAATTAGATTAAACATTAACATTGAAATTCGGAGCATTTAAATGTGGTCAATCCTATTTGCGTTTTGACTGATTCTCATATAAGAATGATTGAAAAATTGTACTTCATTGGCAATAAAACACTAGGAAAACATACTATACATCGATGGCTACGCTTGTTGAAGACAAAAACCTTTTGTGTAGTACTTCATTATAAAATTGTTCACAGTAAATGACTCCTAAGCTAAATTATCTAATTTTTTTAGATAAAGCTTCATATTTGCGGCAGATGTCGCATCGCTCACCGTTTCTTTACTTTTCCATGCTCATAAAGAAATAATGTATGCAAATAAAGACAAATCTCTCCTCTTAACAATGGTAAAATCAATTTTGAAATGTCTCTAATGGTTCGGCAGATAGGAATGCTGCACGGTGAGTGCCGTCGGTTAATTTTGGGGAAAAAATAGAAAAACTTTACACTGATAGATCACATTGTCAATTAAACTCTTTGTTTGGGACTGGCAATAAATTGTCTGAGTGCGTCTCATACACTTTGATAGCCTTTGTGGTCAAGATTTAGTTTCAAGACCAAAGGCACGGGTGGGTGCGTAGGTAGGTACAAGCAAGTGTACCTTCCCTTAATTGAAAAGGGCATAATGACGGCCACTATCAGCTCTTGGGCTCTTGGGCCCTTGGTCATTAGATAAAGGGAGGCCGTCCTGATTCCTGCCTAAATGCTCGGCAGATTCCACTCGCAAGGGTGTGACGTCCTCGATTAACTCTCTTTTCCAAAATGCCTGTCGTCCTCCTGAACTTTGAAATATGCATTTCCTCCCGGCCGCATGTTGTACACTTTGTGCTTGTAGACATTTCATGCAAACACGCTGTCCAGTCATGTACATTCGATTTTGGTCACTAAATCCGTGCATACGGCCACGGGACACCGGAAGACGTCGCTACAACGTTCTCTGAACTCAGAACAGCGCTAGCCTCGCTAGACATCGTATTTTCGACCTAAAACAACACACCAAGGAGCTCGAAATGGTCAAAAGCCGCGGCAGTCCTAGTTCAATATGACATTTACGTTTGCAATTGACAGAGTCTTTTTGGCCTTGGTAATACTGAAATCGTGACTTTTAAAATTCGTCTGAACGAACTATTGACTTCATACATACATGTATTGCATATATTTGTCATACATATCATCACCATACATCGCTGAATCCGTTTGTCGTCGCTTTGCGACTATATTTATTTTTTTTTTTTTTTTTATTATTCCACGAATTTTGTGGTCAACTTTCAGCCCAAACGGCTGGTGCTATCGAAGCCAAATTTCACAGGCTGGTAGACCTTGTTGAGGAAAGGCGACAATAAGCTTTTCAGACAATTCGGCCCATACATTAAAGGTCCAGTTCGATTCCAAAATCGAAAATTTAACATTGATTTTTTTTTCAAAATGCACTTAGAGACCTAATTTTTTTTTTAAAATGTGCGCAATCAAAAATGCTGCAAAAAACCAAATCATGGCAAATTCGTAGGTCACGTGGTTTGGCCGCCATGCTGAATTTTCTGCATTTTTTTCAAAAGTCCGACCCCAGGCACCTTTCAGGAATCACCACTCGGCAACTGCTGATACTAGAAAGCTGAAACTTACACATAATGTAGCTGAGACATTGGCCTATAACAAGTTTGTTTCAAAATTTAAAAAATCGAAATAGTTTTTTTTATAAAAATCTTCAAAGTTTGCACATTTTGCAATATTCAAGGGCAGATAACTCAAAAAAATCCCAGACGAATTTGATGATTTTTGCATGAGAATTAGACATTAGCAAGGTCTTTAAGATAAAAGAATAAAATCGCTCGCGAACAGTCATTTCCGGTCAGGGTCAGAGGTCAAACTTTCCATTTTGGACATGTGGTGTTTTGGTGGGTATGTTTGAAATATCGTAGCGAATCAAAGGCGTACGATAACTCTTTGTTCTATACATCATATGAAAGCCAAAAGTCTATAGAATTTTTTAAAATTTAACAGTAAATTCCTTTATTTGTTTTACATTGATTTACGGCCCTTTGAATATTGTCAATTCTGCTTTCGTTTTGAATGCTAAGGATAAAGGTATGTTAAAAAAGTCGTTACTCATCAGTGACAGGAGACAAATCATTGTTCCATATATCATTAGAAAGCCAAAAGAATACACTATCTTTTAAAAATTAACAATAAATTCAGTTACTTCATTTACATTTAGTTACGGACCTTTGAATATTGTCAACCCTGAATGCATTTGATAACTGTATATTTGCAAAATGCGTAAGTCATCAATCAACAACAGACATATCTCACGAACCATTAGAGATACTTTTATAATTTTTATGTCAACTTGTAGAGAAAAGAATTGTCTTTTTTTCCATGTATCATTTGTCTATGCGCGCACAGAAATGAAGAAGCGGTGCGCGCTCTACTTGCGCTCCGGCGTTCGCTAATTGAACATGTAATTAACTCGCGCATCTTGCGGCACTCATACCTCACGAACCATTAGAGATAATTTTATAATTTTTATATCAACTTGTAGAGAAATGAATTGTCTTTATTTCCATGTATCATTTGCCTATGCGCGAACAGAAATGAAGAAGCGGTGCGCGCTCTACTTGCGCTCCGGCGTTCGCTAATTGAACTTGTAATTAACTCGCGCATCTTGCGGCACTCATAACTCACGAACCATTAGCGATAATTTTATAATTTTTATATCAACTTATAGAGAAAAGAATTGTCTTTATTTCCATGTATCATTTGCCTATGCGCGCACAGAAATGAAGAAGCGGCAAGCGAAATATAAGACATCGTTCACACGCGCTCCGGACAAAACAATGTCGCCACGTGGGCTAGTAGAGCAAAAATATATAGCCGCATCGTAAGGGTTAACATACTATACATCAATGGATGCGCTTGTTAAAGACACACATACTTTGTGTAGTACCTCATTATAAAAATATTAACAGTAATCGAGTATTAAGCTAAAATATCTATTTCTTGAGATAAAGTTTGATATTTGCAACAGATGTCGCATCGCTCACCATTTCTTTACCATTGCTCATAAACAAATAATATATGCAAAGGAAGACAATTCTCTCCTCTACACACTGGTGGAAAGAATATGAACATATCTTTATTGGTTCGGGATATATCAATGCTGAAAGACAAGTACCCTCAGTCATCTCGAGATAAAACTTGATATTTGAGACAGATGTAGCCTCGTTTACCGTTTCTTTACTTTTTCGTTCAAATGTACAAATGACACATTGGATTGAAGCTGGTTCTTCGCCCTTTGCAATGGTATAAATCATTTGAAATTTCGCCACCCCGTTCAAGAGAAACGAGTGCGAAAGAAGGGTGGGGGTTCACAACTTTGATAGTAAGAAATTTACATGGAGATCGGTTTTCACTACGCTATCGTAGTATCAACCCTTATAAGGTGTCTCCATATATGGCAGATTTTGTGTATCATTACGCGTCTGAAAGAGCACCCCTCCTATTTTTCAATAACTGTGCCTCCACGCCCTGTTATGTCCTGAATGTGCCAGGAATCAAAATGTCAGTGTATTTTACATGCAAAGATGATGTTTGCAGCTTCTGAATCTCGCTTATAAGCTTTGTTTACTTTTATAGTAAACGAAATTGAGAGGCTCAGTGCATCCCTTTTCTAATGTGCTTCAAGCCAATAACCCAATGATTACATCTCACAAGGAATATTTCATTATTTTCCATGCACGTTTCTTCCAACATCTGAACCGCTCTTCAGCATGTCTATGCTGAGATTCTTCTATTTGAAAATATAAGGATTATATCTGTGCACTTCTCCCTAAAGTAGTCGTCAATGAGTTCATTCATGGATTGGAGAGACCGTAGGGTTGTACATTGCAAAGCGAGATGCATGCAAAACACGGGCATTTACACGCTCCGGCTCACAGTGCTAGGCTTTGCTTTGGTTTTGGAAATTGAAAAAAGAATAATATCTAAATTGGTTTGCTTTGATAAATTTGCTTCTTTATTTTCACATTTGCCGTGTTTGAAATACTGACATTGTGTTACTATATATTTGTTGGCTCTGTGAATAAGTATGTGGCAGCTAGAAATCGTATTTTCGACCTAAAACAATACATCAAAAGGCTTCAAATGGTCAAAAGAGCTCATATATTCGGCTGAATCCTGTCATTGTTGCTTTGCAACTATATTTAAGGATTCAGCCATAAGGCTGAATCCTTATTGTTATTGGCGTGTTTATTAAGGATTCAGCCATAAAGGCTGAATCCTTATTGTTATTGGCGTGTTTATTATTTTTTTTATTATTAAGGATTCAGCCATAAGGCTGAATCCTTATTGTTATTGGCGTGTTTATTATTTTTTTTATTATTATTATTATTATTATTCCACGATTTTTGTGGTCAACTTTCAGCCCAAACGGCTGATGCTATCAAAGCCAAATTTCACAGGCTGGTAGACCTTGTTGTGGAATGGCGACAATAAGCTTTTGGGCAAAATCGATCAATACATTAAAGGTGCAGTTCGATTCCAAAATCGAAAATTTAACATTGATTTTTTTTTCAAAATGCACTTAGAGACATAATTTTTTTTTTAAAAGATGCGCAATCACAAATGTTGCAAAAAACGAAATCATGACAAATTCGTAGGTCACGTGGTTTGGCCGCCATCTTGCTTTTAGTGCATTTTTTACCGATTCTGACCCCACCCACCTTTGAAAATGTTCTTCTCTGAAGATACTTGCACTAGAGAGCTGAAATTTATACTCAATGTAGCTGAAGCATTGTAGTTCTGAATTTGACTTCTACAAAGTCCTAACATTAATACTTTTCTTGCTGTGATTTTTCAAAGTTGACCAAAATCTAAAAATCGCAAAATTCAAGGGCAGATAACTCAAAAACCAGACCATAGAATTTTATGATTTTTGCATGAGAGTTAGACATTGGCAAGGTCTTTAAGATAAAAGAATAAAATCGCTCGCGAACAGTCATTTCCGGTCAAGGTCAGAGGTCAAACTTTGCATTTTGGACATGTGGTGTTTTGGTGGGTATGTTTGAAATATCGTAGCGAATCAACGGCGTACGATAACGCTTTGTTCTATACATCATATGAAAGCCAAAAGTCAATGGATTTTTTTTAAATTTGACATTAAATTCCTATATTTGTTTTACATTGAGTTACGGCCCTATGAATATTGTCAATTCTGCTTTCGTTTTGAATGCAAACGATATAGGTATGTTTAAAAAATCGTTACTCATCAGTGACAGGAGACAAATCATTGTTCCATATATCATTAGAAAGCCAAAAGATCATACAATCTGCGATAAATCTTATCAAAATTAGATTAAACATTAACATTGAAATTCGGAGCATTTAAATGTGGTCAATCCTATTTGCGTTTTGACTGATTCTCATATAAGAATGATTGAAAAATTGTACTTCATTGGCAATAAAACACTAGGAAAACATACTATACATCGATGGCTACGCTTGTTGAAGACAAAAACCTTTTGTGTAGTACTTCATTATAAAATTGTTCACAGTAAATGACTCCTAAGCTAAATTATCTAATTTTTTTAGATAAAGCTTCATATTTGCGGCAGATGTCGCATCGCTCACCGTTTCTTTACTTTTCCATGCTCATAAAGAAATAATGTATGCAAATAAAGACAAATCTCTCCTCTTAACAATGGTAAAATCAATTTTGAAATGTCTCTAATGGTTCGGCAGATAGGAATGCTGCACGGTGAGTGCCGTCGGTTAATTTTGGGGAAAAAATAGAAAAACTTTACACTGATAGATCACATTGTCAATTAAACTCTTTGTTTGGGACTGGCAATAAATTGTCTGAGTGCGTCTCATACACTTTGATAGCCTTTGTGGTCAAGATTTAGTTTCAAGACCAAAGGCACGGGTGGGTGCGTAGGTAGGTACAAGCAAGTGTACCTTCCCTTAATTGAAAAGGGCATAATGACGGCCACTATCAGCTCTTGGGCTCTTGGGCCCTTGGTCATTAGATAAAGGGAGGCCGTCCTGATTCCTGCCTAAATGCTCGGCAGATTCCACTCGCAAGGGTGTGACGTCCTCGATTAACTCTCTTTTCCAAAATGCCTGTCGTCCTCCTGAACTTTGAAATATGCATTTCCTCCCGGCCGCATGTTGTACACTTTGTGCTTGTAGACATTTCATGCAAACACGCTGTCCAGTCATGTACATTCGATTTTGGTCACTAAATCCGTGCATACGGCCACGGGACACCGGAAGACGTCGCTACAACGTTCTCTGAACTCAGAACAGCGCTAGCCTCGCTAGACATCGTATTTTCGACCTAAAACAACACACCAAGGAGCTCGAAATGGTCAAAAGCCGCGGCAGTCCTAGTTCAATATGACATTTACGTTTGCAATTGACAGAGTCTTTTTGGCCTTGGTAATACTGAAATCGTGACTTTTAAAATTCGTCTGAACGAACTATTGACTTCATACATACATGTATTGCATATATTTGTCATACATATCATCACCATACATCGCTGAATCCGTTTGTCGTCGCTTTGCGACTATATTTAAGGATTCTGCCCCAAAGGGCAGAATCCTTATTGTTATTGGCGTGTTTATTATTTTTTTTATTATTATTCCACGTTTTTTGTGGTCAACTTTCAGCCCAAACGGCTGATGCTATCAAAGCCAAATTTCACAGGCTGCTAGACCTTGTTGTGGAATGGCGACAGTTAGCTTTTGGGCCAAATCGATTCGTACATTAAAGGTCCAGTTCGAATCCAAAGTCGAAAATTTAACATTGATTTTTTTTTCAAAATGCACTTAGAGACCTGAAATTGTTTTTAAAAGATGCGCAATCAAAAATGCTGCAAAAAACGAAATCATGGCAAATTCGTAGGTCACGTGGTTTGGCCGCCATCTTGCTTTTAGTGCATTTTCGGCAATTTCCGACACCACCTACCTTTGACAATCTTCTCCTCTGAAGATACTTGCACCAGAGAGCTGAAATTTACACTCAATGTAGCTGAAGCATTGTAGTTCTGAATTTGACTTCTACAAAGTCCTAACTGCAACACTTTTTTTGCTGTGAATTTTCAAAGTTGACCAAAATCTAAAAATCGCAAACTTCAAGGGCAGATAACTCAAAAACCAGACCATAGAATTTTATGATTTTTGCATGAGAGTTAGACATTGGCAAGACCTTTAAGATAAAAGAATAAAATCGCTCGCGAACAGTCATTTCCGGTCAGGGTCAGAGGTCAAACTTTGCATTTTGGAAATTTTGCTTTTACCGTTGCCGACCCCACCCGCCTTTGACAATCTTCTTCTCTGAAGACACTTGCACTAAAGAGCTGAAATTCATACTCAATGTAGCTGAAGCATTGCAGTTCTTAATTTGACTTCTAGAAAGTCCTTACGTTAATACTTTTTCTGCTGTGACCATTCAAAGTTGACCAAAATGTAAAAATCGCAAAATTCAAGGGCAGATAACTCAAAAACCTAGCCAGGGAATTTGATAATTTTTGCATGAGAGTTAGACATTGGCAAGGTCTTTAAGATAAAAGAATAAAATCGCAAATTTTTTTTTCTCGGAAATAATGGCTTGGAAAAAAAAGCACTTTTTTCGATTTTATTTGATAAAAATCCTTCCCAAGGGCAGGGCAACACGGCAAATGGCCAATGAAGTCTGGACTTATAAAAAAAAAAAAAAAAAAAAAAAAAAAAAAATTAAATTTCAAGTATATTTCTTCTTCCTCTGTCCTCTGTCCCCTTCTCTCCCTTTATCCCTGCAGTCTGACTACTTGTCTGTCAGCTCTGAGAATTTCAGGCAGATATCAATTCCAGTTTTCGAGTTATGTGCACTTGAAATGGTAGGTATGGAAAAAATGACCTCAAAACAGCTTTTCCCCCCCTTAAAAAATAAATCATGCCAAAGTTGCTACAAATGGCCTCAAGCACTCATATATTTGGCTGAATCCTGTAATCGTCGCTTTGCGACTATATTGCAAAATTTCCTTCAAAATCCATTGGAATGGCAATAAGAGCCCAATCAAGTCTATAAATTTGCCAAAAACGTCTAGGACCCTTCCTTAAGTCTAATTTCACCAAGAAATGCAAAATACGTCCTTAAAAAGCCAATATTTTCGAAGATTATTAAGGATTCTGCCCCAAAGGGCAGAATCCTTATTGTTATTGGCGTGTTTATTATTTTTTTTATTATTATTCCACGTTTTTTGTGGTCAACTTTCAGCCCAAACGGCTGATGCTATCAAAGCCAAATTTCACAGGCTGGTAGACCTTGTTGTGGAATGGCGACAGTTAGCTTTTGGGCCAAATCGATTCGTACATTAAAGGTCCAGTTCGAATCCAAAGTCGAAAATTTAACATTGATTTTTTTTTCAAAATGCACTTAGAGACCTGAAATTGTTTTTAAAAGATGCGCAATCAAAAATGCTGCAAAAAACGAAATCATGGCAAATTCGTAGGTCACGTGGTTTGGCCGCCATCTTGCTTTTAGTGCATTTTCGGCAATTTCCGACACCACCTACCTTTGACAATCTTCTCCTCTGAAGATACTTGCACCAGAGAGCTGAAATTTACACTCAATGTAGCTGAAGCATTGTAGTTCTGAATTTGACTTCTACAAAGTCCTAA
The DNA here is from genome assembly GCA_916613615.1 of Steromphala cineraria. Lineage (NCBI taxonomy): Eukaryota > Metazoa > Mollusca > Gastropoda > Trochida > Trochidae > Steromphala > Steromphala cineraria. Next base: position 22,977 of record CAKAJN010000102.1, read on the forward strand.
CTGCAACACTTTTTTTGCTGTGAATTTTCAAAGTTGACCAAAATCTAAAAATCGCAAACTTCAAGGGCAGATAACTCAAAAACCAGGCCATAGAATTTTATGATTTTTGCATGAGAGTTAGACATTGGCAAGACCTTTAAGATAAAAGACTAAAATCGCTCGCGAACAGTCATTTCCGGTCAGGGTCAGAGGTCAAACTTTGCATTTTGGAAATTTTGCTTTTACCGTTGCCGACCCCACCCGCCTTTGACAATCTTCTTCTCTGAAGACACTTGCACTAAAGAGCTGAAATTCAAACTCAATGTAGCTGAAGCATTGCAGTTCTTAATTTGACTTCTAGAAAGTCCTAACGTTAATACTTTTTCTGCTGTGACCATTCAAAGTTGACCAAAATGTAAAAATCGCAAAATTCAAGGGCAGATAACTCAAAAACCTAGCCAGGGAATTTGATAATTTTTGCATGAGAGTTAGACATTGGCAAGGTCTTTAAGATAAAAGAATAAAATCGCAATTTTTTTTTTCTCGAAAAAAATGGCTTGGAAAAAAAAGCACTTTTTTCGATTTTATTTGATAAAAATCCTTCCCAAGGGCAGGGCAACACGGCAAATGGCCAATGAAGTCTGGACTTATAAAAAAAAAAAAAAAAAAAAAAAAAAAAAAATTGAATTTCAAGTATATTTCTTCTTCCTCTGTCCTCTGTCCCCTTCTCTCCCTTTACCCCTGCAGTCTGACTACTTGTCTGTCAGCTCTGAGAATTTCAGGCAGATATCAATTCCAGTTTTCGAGTTATGTGCACTTGAAATGGTAGGTATGGAAAAAATGACCTCAAAACAGCTTTTCCCCCCCTTAAAAAATAAATCATGCCAAAGTTGCTACAAATGGCCTCAAGCACTCATATATTTGGCTGAATCCTGTAATCGTCGCTTTGCGACTATATTGCAAAATTTCCTTCAAAATCCATTGGAATGGCAATAAGAGCCCAATCAAGTCTATAAATTTGCCAAAAACGTCTAGGACCCTTCCTTAAGTCTAATTTCACCAAGAAATGCAAAATACGTCCTTAAAAAGCCAATATTTTCGAAGATTATTAAGGATTCTGCCCCAAAGGGCAGAATCCTTATTGTTATTGGCGTGTTTATTATTAAGGATTCAGCCATAAAGGCTGAATCCTTATTGTTATTGGCGTGTTTATTATTTTTTTTATTATTATTATTATTATTATTATTCCACGATTTTTGTGGTCAACTTTCAGCCCAAACGGCTGATGCTATCAAAGCCAAATTTCACGGGCTGGTAGACCTTGTTGTGGAATGGCGACAATAAGCTTTTGGGCCAAATCGATCAATACATTAAAGGTGCAGTTCGATTCCAAAATCGAAAATTTAACATTGATTTTTTTTTCAAAATGCACTTAGAGACGTAATTTTTTTTTTAAAAGATGCGCAATCAAAAATGTTGCAAAAAACGAAATCATGACAAATTCGTAGGTCACGTGGTTTGGCCGCCATCTTGCTTTTAGTGCATTTTTTACCGATTCTGACCCCACCCACCTTTGAAAATGTTCTTCTCTGAAGATACTTGCACTAGAGAGCTGAAGTTTATACTCAATGTAGCTGAAGCATTGTACTTCATAATTTGACTTCTACAAAGTCCTTACGTCAATACTTTTCTTGCTGTGATTTTTCAAATTTGACCAAAATCTAAAAATCGCAAAATTCAAGGGCAGATAACTCAAAACCCAGACCATAGAAGTTTATGATTTTTGCATGAGAGTTAGATATTGGCAAGGTCTTTGGGATAAAAGAATAAAATCGCTCGCGAACAGTCATTTCCGGTCAGGGTCAGAGGTCAAACTTTGCATTTTGGACATGTGGTGTTTCAGTAGGTATGTTTAAGACATCGTAGCGAATCAACGACGTAAGATAACACAGTGTTCTATATATCATATGAAAACCAAAAGTCTATAGATTTTCAAAAAAATTAACAACAAATTCATATGTTTATTTTACATTGAGTTACGGACCTTTGAATATTGTCAACTTTGCATGCGTTTTGAATGCATTTGATATAACTGTATATTTGCAAAATGCATAACTCATCAATCAACAACAGACATATCTCACGAACCATTAGAGATAATTTTATAATTTTTATGTCAACTTGTAGAGAAAAGAATTGTCTTCATTTCCATGTATCATATGTCTATGCGCGGACAGGAATAAAGAAGCGGCAAGCGAAATATAAGACATCGTTCACATGCGCTAGTTGCGCTCCGGCTATCGCTAATATAACTTGCATTTACCTCGCGCACCTTGCGGCATTCATATCTCACGAACCATTAGAGATAATTTTATAATTTTTATATCAACTCGTAGAGAAAAGAAATGTCTTCATTTCCTTGTATCATACGGTGAGTGCCGTCGGTTAATTTGAGGGATAAAATAGAAAAACTTTACACTGATAGATCACATTGTCAATTAAACTCTTTGTTGGGGACTGACAATAAATTGTCCAAGTGCGTCTCATACACTTTGATAGCCTTTGTGGTCAAGATTTAGTTTCAAGACCAAAGGCACGGGTGGGTGCGTAGGTAGGTACAAGCAAGTGTACCTTCCCTTAATTGAAAAGGGCATAATGACGGCCACTATCAGCTCTTGGGCTCTTGGGCTCTTGGTCATTAGATAAAGGGAGGCCGTCCTGATTCCTGCCTAAATGCTCGGCAGATTCCACTCGCAAGGGTGTGACGTCCTCGATTAACTCTCTTTTCCAAAATGCCTGTCGTCCTCCTGAACTTTGAAGTATGCATTTCCTCCCGGCCGCATGTTCTACACTTTGTGCTTGTAGACATTTCATGCAAACACGCTGTCCAGTCATGTACATTCGATTTTGGTCACTAAATCCGTGCATACGGCCACGGGACACCGGAAGACGTCGCTACAACGTTCTCTGAACTCAGAACAGCGCTAGCCTCGCTAGACATCGTATTTTCGACCTAAAACAACACACCAAGGAGCTCAAAATGGTCAAAAGCCGCGGCAGTCCTAGTTCAATATGACATTTACGTTTGCAATTGACAGAGTCTTTTTGGCCTTGGTAATACTGAAATCGTGACTTTTAAAATTCGTCTGAACGAACTATTGACTTCATACATACATGTATTGCATATATTTGTCATACATATCATCACCATACATCGCTGAATCCGTTTGTCGTCGCTTTGCGACTATATTTTTTTTTATTATTATTCCACGTTTTTTGTGGTCAACTTTCAGCCCAAACGGCTGATGCTATCAAAGCCAAATTTCACAGGCTGCTAGACCTTGTTGTGGAATGGCGACAGTTAGCTTTTGGGCCAAATCGATTCGTACATTAAAGGTCCAGTTCGAATCCAAAGTCGAAAATTTAACATTGATTTTTTTTTCAAAATGCACTTAGAGACTTGAATTTTTTTTTAAAAGATGCGCAATCAAAAATGCTGCAAAAAACGAAATCATGGCAAATTCGTAGGTCACGTGGTTTGGCCGCCATCTTGCTTTTAGTGCATTTTTGGCAATTTCCGACCCCACCTACCTTTGACAATCTTCTCCTCTGAAGATACTTGCACCAGAGAGCTGAAATTTACACTCAATGTAGCTGAAGCATTGTAGTTCTGAATTTGACTTCTACAAAGTCCTAACTGCAACACTTTTTTTGCTGTGAATTTTCAAAGTTGACCAAAATCTAAAAATCGCAAACTTCAAGGGCAGATAACTCAAAAACCAGGCCATAGAATTTTATGATTTTTGCATGAGAGTTAGACATTGGCAAGACCTTTAAGATAAAAGACTAAAATCGCTCGCGAACAGTCATTTCCGGTCAGGGTCAGAGGTCAAACTTTGCATTTTGGAAATTTTGCTTTTACCGTTGCCGACCCCACCCGCCTTTGACAATCTTCTTCTCTGAAGACACTTGCACTAAAGAGCTGAAATTCAAACTCAATGTAGCTGAAGCATTGCAGTTCTTAATTTGACTTCTAGAAAGTCCTAACGTTAATACTTTTTCTGCTGTGACCATTCAAAGTTGACCAAAATGTAAAAATCGCAAAATTCAAGGGCAGATAACTCAAAAACCTAGCCAGGGAATTTGATAATTTTTGCATGAGAGTTAGACATTGGCAAGGTCTTTAAGATAAAAGAATAAAATCGCAATTTTTTTTTTCTCGAAAAAAATGGCTTGGAAAAAAAAGCACTTTTTTCGATTTTATTTGATAAAAATCCTTCCCAAGGGCAGGGCAACACGGCAAATGGCCAATGAAGTCTGGACTTATAAAAAAAAAAAAAAAAAAAAAAAAAAAAAAATTGAATTTCAAGTATATTTCTTCTTCCTCTGTCCTCTGTCCCCTTCTCTCCCTTTATCCCTGCAGTCTGACTACTTGTCTGTCAGCTCTGAGAATTTCAGGCAGATATCAATTCCAGTTTTCGAGTTATGTGCACTTGAAATGGTAGGTATGGAAAAAATGACCTCAAAACAGCTTTTCCCCCCCTTAAAAAATAAATCATGCCAAAGTTGCTACAAATGGCCTCAAGCACTCATATATTTGGCTGAATCCTGTAATCGTCGCTTTGCGACTATATTGCAAAATTTCCTTCAAAATCCATTGGAATGGCAATAAGAGCCCAATCAAGTCTATAAATTTGCCAAAAACGTCTAGGACCCTTCCTTAAGTCTAATTTCACCAAGAAATGCAAAATACGTCCTTAAAAAGCCAATATTTTCGAAGATTATTAAGGATTCTGCCCCAAAGGGCAGAATCCTTATTGTTATTGGCGTGTTTATTATTAAGGATTCAGCCATAAAGGCTGAATCCTTATTGTTATTGGCGTGTTTATTATTTTTTTTATTATTATTATTATTATTATTATTCCACGATTTTTGTGGTCAACTTTCAGCCCAAACGGCTGATGCTATCAAAGCCAAATTTCACGGGCTGGTAGACCTTGTTGTGGAATGGCGACAATAAGCTTTTGGGCCAAATCGATCAATACATTAAAGGTGCAGTTCGATTCCAAAATCGAAAATTTAACATTGATTTTTTTTTCAAAATGCACTTAGAGACGTAATTTTTTTTTTAAAAGATGCGCAATCAAAAATGTTGCAAAAAACGAAATCATGACAAATTCGTAGGTCACGTGGTTTGGCCGCCATCTTGCTTTTAGTGCATTTTTTACCGATTCTGACCCCACCCACCTTTGAAAATGTTCTTCTCTGAAGATACTTGCACTAGAGAGCTGAAGTTTATACTCAATGTAGCTGAAGCATTGTACTTCATAATTTGACTTCTACAAAGTCCTTACGTCAATACTTTTCTTGCTGTGATTTTTCAAATTTGACCAAAATCTAAAAATCGCAAAATTCAAGGGCAGATAACTCAAAACCCAGACCATAGAAGTTTATGATTTTTGCATGAGAGTTAGATATTGGCAAGGTCTTTGGGATAAAAGAATAAAATCGCTCGCGAACAGTCATTTCCGGTCAGGGTCAGAGGTCAAACTTTGCATTTTGGACATGTGGTGTTTCAGTAGGTATGTTTAAGACATCGTAGCGAATCAACGACGTAAGATAACACAGTGTTCTATATATCATATGAAAACCAAAAGTCTATAGATTTTCAAAAAAATTAACAACAAATTCATATGTTTATTTTACATTGAGTTACGGACCTTTGAATATTGTCAACTTTGCATGCGTTTTGAATGCATTTGATATAACTGTATATTTGCAAAATGCATAACTCATCAATCAACAACAGACATATCTCACGAACCATTAGAGATAATTTTATAATTTTTATGTCAACTTGTAGAGAAAAGAATTGTCTTCATTTCCATGTATCATATGTCTATGCGCGGACAGGAATAAAGAAGCGGCAAGCGAAATATAAGACATCGTTCACATGCGCTAGTTGCGCTCCGGCTATCGCTAATATAACTTGCATTTACCTCGCGCACCTTGCGGCATTCATATCTCACGAACCATTAGAGATAATTTTATAATTTTTATATCAACTCGTAGAGAAAAGAAATGTCTTCATTTCCTTGTATCATACGGTGAGTGCCGTCGGTTAATTTGAGGGATAAAATAGAAAAACTTTACACTGATAGATCACATTGTCAATTAAACTCTTTGTTGGGGACTGACAATAAATTGTCCAAGTGCGTCTCATACACTTTGATAGCCTTTGTGGTCAAGATTTAGTTTCAAGACCAAAGGCACGGGTGGGTGCGTAGGTAGGTACAAGCAAGTGTACCTTCCCTTAATTGAAAAGGGCATAATGACGGCCACTATCAGCTCTTGGGCTCTTGGGCTCTTGGTCATTAGATAAAGGGAGGCCGTCCTGATTCCTGCCTAAATGCTCGGCAGATTCCACTCGCAAGGGTGTGACGTCCTCGATTAACTCTCTTTTCCAAAATGCCTGTCGTCCTCCTGAACTTTGAAGTATGCATTTCCTCCCGGCCGCATGTTCTACACTTTGTGCTTGTAGACATTTCATGCAAACACGCTGTCCAGTCATGTACATTCGATTTTGGTCACTAAATCCGTGCATACGGCCACGGGACACCGGAAGACGTCGCTACAACGTTCTCTGAACTCAGAACAGCGCTAGCCTCGCTAGACATCGTATTTTCGACCTAAAACAACACACCAAGGAGCTCAAAATGGTCAAAAGCCGCGGCAGTCCTAGTTCAATATGACATTTACGTTTGCAATTGACAGAGTCTTTTTGGCCTTGGTAATACTGAAATCGTGACTTTTAAAATTCGTCTGAACGAACTATTGACTTCATACATACATGTATTGCATATATTTGTCATACATATCATCACCATACATCGCTGAATCCGTTTGTCGTCGCTTTGCGACTATATTTTTTTTTATTATTATTCCACGTTTTTTGTGGTCAACTTTCAGCCCAAACGGCTGATGCTATCAAAGCCAAATTTCACAGGCTGCTAGACCTTGTTGTGGAATGGCGACAGTTAGCTTTTGGGCCAAATCGATTCGTACATTAAAGGTCCAGTTCGAATCCAAAGTCGAAAATTTAACATTGATTTTTTTTTCAAAATGCACTTAGAGACTTGAATTTTTTTTTAAAAGATGCGCAATCAAAAATGCTGCAAAAAACGAAATCATGGCAAATTCGTAGGTCACGTGGTTTGGCCGCCATCTTGCTTTTAGTGCATTTTCGGCAATTTCCGACACCACCTACCTTTGACAATCTTCTCCTCTGAAGATACTTGCACCAGAGAGCTGAAATTTACACTCAATGTAGCTGAAGCATTGTAGTTCTGAATTTGACTTCTACAAAGTCCTAACTGCAACACTTTTTTTGCTGTGAATTTTCAAAGTTGACCAAAATCTAAAAATCGCAAACTTCAAGGGCAGATAACTCAAAAACCAGGCCATAGAATTTTATGATTTTTGCATGAGAGTTAGACATTGGCAAGACCTTTAAGATAAAAGACTAAAATCGCTCGCGAACAGTCATTTCCGGTCAGGGTCAGAGGTCAAACTTTGCATTTTGGAAATTTTGCTTTTACCGTTGCCGACCCCACCCGCCTTTGACAATCTTCTTCTCTGAAGACACTTGCACTAAAGAGCTGAAATTCAAACTCAATGTAGCTGAAGCATTGCAGTTCTTAATTTGACTTCTAGAAAGTCCTAACGTTAATACTTTTTCTGCTGTGACCATTCAAAGTTGACCAAAATGTAAAAATCGCAAAATTCAAGGGCAGATAACTCAAAAACCTAGCCAGGGAATTTGATAATTTTTGCATGAGAGTTAGACATTGGCAAGGTCTTTAAGATAAAAGAATAAAATCGCAATTTTTTTTTTCTCGAAAAAAATGGCTTGGAAAAAAAAGCACTTTTTTCGATTTTATTTGATAAAAATCCTTCCCAAGGGCAGGGCAACACGGCAAATGGCCAATGAAGTCTGGACTTATAAAAAAAAAAAAAAAAAAAAAAAAAAAAAAATTAAATTTCAAGTATATTTCTTCTTCCTCTGTCCTCTGTCCCCTTCTCTCCCTTTACCCCTGCAGTCTGACTACTTGTCTGTCAGCTCTGAGAATTTCAGGCAGATATCAATTCCAGTTTTCGAGTTATGTGCACTTGAAATGGTAGGTATGGAAAAAATGACCTCAAAACAGCTTTTCCCCCCCTTAAAAAATAAATCATGCCAAAGTTGCTACAAATGGCCTCAAGCACTCATATATTTGGCTGAATCCTGTAATCGTCGCTTTGCGACTATATTGCAAAATTTCCTTCAAAATCCATTGGAATGGCAATAAGAGCCCAATCAAGTCTATAAATTTGCCAAAAACGTCTAGGACCCTTCCTTAAGTCTAATTTCACCAAGAAATGCAAAATACGTCCTTAAAAAGCCAATATTTTCGAAGATTATTAAGGATTCTGCCCCAAAGGGCAGAATCCTTATTGTTATTGGCGTGTTTATTATTTTTTTTATTATTATTCCACGTTTTTTGTGGTCAACTTTCAGCCCAAACGGCTGATGCTATCAAAGCCAAATTTCACAGGCTGGTAGACCTTGTTGTGGAATGGCGACAGTTAGCTTTTGGGCCAAATCGATTCGTACATTAAAGGTCCAGTTCGAATCCAAAGTCGAAAATTTAACATTGATTTTTTTTTCAAAATGCACTTAGAGACTTGAATTTTTTTTTAAAAGATGCGCAATCAAAAATGCTGCAAAAAACGAAATCATGGCAAATTCGTAGGTCACGTGGTTTGGCCGCCATCTTGCTTTTAGTGCATTTTTGGCAATTTCCGACCCCACCTACCTTTGACAATCTTCTCCTCTGAAGATACTTGCACCAGAGAGCTGAAATTTACACTCAATGTAGCTGAAGCATTGTAGTTCTGAATTTGACTTCTACAAAGTCCTAACTGCAACACTTTTTTTGCTGTGAATTTTCAAAGTTGACCAAAATCTAAAAATCGCAAACTTCAAGGGCAGATAACTCAAAAACCAGGCCATAGAATTTTATGATTTTTGCATGAGAGTTAGACATTGGCAAGACCTTTAAGATAAAAGACTAAAATCGCTCGCGAACAGTCATTTCCGGTCAGGGTCAGAGGTCAAACTTTGCATTTTGGAAATTTTGCTTTTACCGTTGCCGACCCCACCCGCCTTTGACAATCTTCTTCTCTGAAGACACTTGCACTAAAGAGCTGAAATTCAAACTCAATGTAGCTGAAGCATTGCAGTTCTTAATTTGACTTCTAGAAAGTCCTAACGTTAATACTTTTTCTGCTGTGACCATTCAAAGTTGACCAAAATGTAAAAATCGCAAAATTCAAGGGCAGATAACTCAAAAACCTAGCCAGGGAATTTGATAATTTTTGCATGAGAGTTAGACATTGGCAAGGTCTTTAAGATAAAAGAATAAAATCGCAATTTTTTTTTTCTCGAAAAAAATGGCTTGGAAAAAAAAGCACTTTTTTCGATTTTATTTGATAAAAATCCTTCCCAAGGGCAGGGCAACACGGCAAATGGCCAATGAAGTCTGGACTTATAAAAAAAAAAAAAAAAAAAAAAAAAAAAAAAATTGAATTTCAAGTATATTTCTTCTTCCTCTGTCCTCTGTCCCCTTCTCTCCCTTTATCCCTGCAGTCTGACTACTTGTCTGTCAGCTCTGAGAATTTCAGGCAGATATCAATTCCAGTTTTCGAGTTATGTGCACTTGAAATGGTAGGTATGGAAAAAATGACCTCAAAACAGCTTTTCCCCCCCTTAAAAAATAAATCATGCCAAAGTTGCTACAAATGGCCTCAAGCACTCATATATTTGGCTGAATCCTGTAATCGTCGCTTTGCGACTATATTGCAAAATTTCCTTCAAAATCCATTGGAATGGCAATAAGAGCCCAATCAAGTCTATAAATTTGCCAAAAACGTCTAGGACCCTTCCTTAAGTCTAATTTCACCAAGAAATGCAAAATACGTCCTTAAAAAGCCAATATTTTCGAAGATTATTAAGGATTCTGCCCCAAAGGGCAGAATCCTTATTGTTATTGGCGTGTTTATTATTTTTTTTATTATTATTCCACGTTTTTTGTGGTCAACTTTCAGCCCAAACGGCTGATGCTATCAAAGCCAAATTTCACAGGCTGGTAGACCTTGTTGTGGAATGGCGACAGTTAGCTTTTGGGCCAAATCGATTCGTACATTAAAGGTCCAGTTCGAATCCAAAGTCGAAAATTTAACATTGATTTTTTTTTCAAAATGCACTTAGAGACTTGAATTTTTTTTTAAAAGATGCGCAATCAAAAATGCTGCAAAAAACGAAATCATGGCAAATTCGTAGGTCACGTGGTTTGGCCGCCATCTTGCTTTTAGTGCATTTTTGGCAATTTCCGACCCCACCTACCTTTGACAATCTTCTCCTCTGAAGATACTTGCACCAGAGAGCTGAAATTTACACTCAATGTAGCTGAAGCATTGTAGTTCTGAATTTGACTTCTACAAAGTCCTAACTGCAACACTTTTTTTGCTGTGAATTTTCAAAGTTGACCAAAATCTAAAAATCGCAAACTTCAAGGGCAGATAACTCAAAAACCAGGCCATAGAATTTTATGATTTTTGCATGAGAGTTAGACATTGGCAAGACCTTTAAGATAAAAGACTAAAATCGCTCGCGAACAGTCATTTCCGGTCAGGGTCAGAGGTCAAACTTTGCATTTTGGAAATTTTGCTTTTACCGTTGCCGACCCCACCCGCCTTTGACAATCTTCTTCTCTGAAGACACTTGCACTAAAGAGCTGAAATTCAAACTCAATGTAGCTGAAGCATTGCAGTTCTTAATTTGACTTCTAGAAAGTCCTAACGTTAATACTTTTTCTGCTGTGACCATTCAAAGTTGACCAAAATGTAAAAATCGCAAAATTCAAGGGCAGATAACTCAAAAACCTAGCCAGGGAATTTGATAATTTTTGCATGAGAGTTAGACATTGGCAAGGTCTTTAAGATAAAAGAATAAAATCGCAATTTTTTTTTTCTCGAAAAAAATGGCTTGGAAAAAAAAGCACTTTTTTCGATTTTATTTGATAAAAATCCTTCCCAAGGGCAGGGCAACACGGCAAATGGCCAATGAAGTCTGGACTTATAAAAAAAAAAAAAAAAAAAAAAAAAAAAAAAATTGAATTTAAAGTATATTTCTTCTTCCTCTGTCCTCTGTCCCCTTCTCTCCCTTTACCCCTGCAGTCTGACTACTTGTCTGTCAGCTCTGAGAATTTCAGGCAGATATCAATTCCAGTTTTCGAGTTATGTGCACTTGAAATGGTAGGTATGGAAAAAATGACCTCAAAACAGCTTTTCCCCCCCTTAAAAAATAAATCATGCCAAAGTTGCTACAAATGGCCTCAAGCACTCATATATTTGGCTGAATCCTGTAATCGTCGCTTTGCGACTATATTGCAAAATTTCCTTCAAAATCCATTGGAATGGCAATAAGAGCCCAATCAAGTCTATAAATTTGCCAAAAACGTCTAGGACCCTTCCTTAAGTCTAATTTCACCAAGAAATGCAAAATACGTCCTTAAAAAGCCAATATTTTCGAAGATTATTAAGGATTCTGCCCCAAAGGGCAGAATCCTTATTGTTATTGGCGTGTTTATTATTTTTTTTATTATTATTCCACGTTTTTTGTGGTCAACTTTCAGCCCAAACGGCTGATGCTATCAAAGCCAAATTTCACAGGCTGGTAGACCTTGTTGTGGAATGGCGACAGTTAGCTTTTGGGCCAAATCGATTCGTACATTAAAGGTCCAGTTCGAATCCAAAGTCGAAAATTTAACATTGATTTTTTTTTCAAAATGCACTTAGAGACCTGAAATTGTTTTTAAAAGATGCGCAATCAAAAATGCTGCAAAAAACGAAATCATGGCAAATTCGTAGGTCACGTGGTTTGGCCGCCATCTTGCTTTTAGTGCATTTTTGGCAATTTCCGACCCCACCTACCTTTGACAATCTTCTCCTCTGAAGATACTTGCACCAGAGAGCTGAAATTTACACTCAATGTAGCTGAAGCATTGTAGTTCTGAATTTGACTTCTACAAAGTCCTAACTGCAACACTTTTTTTGCTGTGAATTTTCAAAGTTGACCAAAATCTAAAAATCGCAAACTTCAAGGGCAGATAACTCAAAAACCAGGCCATAGAATTTTATGATTTTTGCATGAGAGTTAGACATTGGCAAGACCTTTAAGATAAAAGACTAAAATCGCTCGCGAACAGTCATTTCCGGTCAGGGTCAGAGGTCAAACTTTGCATTTTGGAAATTTTGCTTTTACCGTTGCCGACCCCACCCGCCTTTGACAATCTTCTTCTCTGAAGACACTTGCACTAAAGAGCTGAAATTCAAACTCAATGTAGCTGAAGCATTGCAGTTCTTAATTTGACTTCTAGAAAGTCCTAACGTTAATACTTTTTCTGCTGTGACCATTCAAAGTTGACCAAAATGTAAAAATCGCAAAATTCAAGGGCAGATAACTCAAAAACCTAGCCAGGGAATTTGATAATTTTTGCATGAGAGTTAGACATTGGCAAGGTCTTTAAGATAAAAGAATAAAATCGCAATTTTTTTTTTCTCGAAAAAAATGGCTTGGAAAAAAAAGCACTTTTTTCGATTTTATTTGATAAAAATCCTTCCCAAGGGCAGGGCAACACGGCAAATGGCCAATGAAGTCTGGACTTATAAAAAAAAAAAAAAAAAAAAAAAAAAAAAAAATTGAATTTCAAGTATATTTCTTCTTCCTCTGTCCTCTGTCCCCTTCTCTCCCTTTATCCCTGCAGTCTGACTACTTGTCTGTCAGCTCTGAGAATTTCAGGCAGATATCAATTCCAGTTTTCGAGTTATGTGCACTTGAAATGGTAGGTATGGAAAAAATGACCTCAAAACAGCTTTTCCCCCCCTTAAAAAATAAATCATGCCAAAGTTGCTACAAATGGCCTCAAGCACTCATATATTTGGCTGAATCCTGTAATCGTCGCTTTGCGACTATATTGCAAAATTTCCTTCAAAATCCATTGGAATGGCAATAAGAGCCCAATCAAGTCTATAAATTTGCCAAAAACGTCTAGGACCCTTCCTTAAGTCTAATTTCACCAAGAAATGCAAAATACGTCCTTAAAAAGCCAATATTTTCGAAGATTATTAAGGATTCTGCCCCAAAGGGCAGAATCCTTATTGTTATTGGCGTGTTTATTATTTTTTTTATTATTATTCCACGTTTTTTGTGGTCAACTTTCAGCCCAAACGGCTGATGCTATCAAAGCCAAATTTCACAGGCTGCTAGACCTTGTTGTGGAATGGCGACAGTTAGCTTTTGGGCCAAATCGATTCGTACATTAAAGGTCCAGTTCGAATCCAAAGTCGAAAATTTAACATTGATTTTTTTTTCAAAATGCACTTAGAGACTTGAATTTTTTTTTAAAAGATGCGCAATCAAAAATGCTGCAAAAAACGAAATCATGGCAAATTCGTAGGTCACGTGGTTTGGCCGCCATCTTGCTTTTAGTGCATTTTCGGCAATTTCCGACACCACCTACCTTTGACAATCTTCTCCTCTGAAGATACTTGCACCAGAGAGCTGAAATTTACACTCAATGTAGCTGAAGCATTGTAGTTCTGAATTTGACTTCTACAAAGTCCTAACTGCAACACTTTTTTTGCTGTGAATTTTCAAAGTTGACCAAAATCTAAAAATCGCAAACTTCAAGGGCAGATAACTCAAAAACCAGGCCATAGAATTTTATGATTTTTGCATGAGAGTTAGACATTGGCAAGACCTTTAAGATAAAAGACTAAAATCGCTCGCGAACAGTCATTTCCGGTCAGGGTCAGAGGTCAAACTTTGCATTTTGGAAATTTTGCTTTTACCGTTGCCGACCCCACCCGCCTTTGACAATCTTCTTCTCTGAAGACACTTGCACTAAAGAGCTGAAATTCAAACTCAATGTAGCTGAAGCATTGCAGTTCTTAATTTGACTTCTAGAAAGTCCTAACGTTAATACTTTTTCTGCTGTGACCATTCAAAGTTGACCAAAATGTAAAAATCGCAAAATTCAAGGGCAGATAACTCAAAAACCTAGCCAGGGAATTTGATAATTTTTGCATGAGAGTTAGACATTGGCAAGGTCTTTAAGATAAAAGAATAAAATCGCAATTTTTTTTTTCTCGAAAAAAATGGCTTGGAAAAAAAAGCACTTTTTTCGATTTTATTTGATAAAAATCCTTCCCAAGGGCAGGGCAACACGGCAAATGGCCAATGAAGTCTGGACTTATAAAAAAAAAAAAAAAAAAAAAAAAAAAAAAAATTGAATTTCAAGTATATTTCTTCTTCCTCTGTCCTCTGTCCCCTTCTCTCCCTTTACCCCTGCAGTCTGACTACTTGTCTGTCAGCTCTGAGAATTTCAGGCAGATATCAATTCCAGTTTTCGAGTTATGTGCACTTGAAATGGTAGGTATGGAAAAAATGACCTCAAAACAGCTTTTCCCCCCCTTAAAAAATAAATCATGCCAAAGTTGCTACAAATGGCCTCAAGCACTCATATATTTGGCTGAATCCTGTAATCGTCGCTTTGCGACTATATTGCAAAATTTCCTTCAAAATCCATTGGAATGGCAATAAGAGCCCAATCAAGTCTATAAATTTGCCAAAAACGTCTAGGACCCTTCCTTAAGTCTAATTTCACCAAGAAATGCAAAATACGTCCTTAAAAAGCCAATATTTTCGAAGATTATTAAGGATTCTGCCCCAAAGGGCAGAATCCTTATTGTTATTGGCGTGTTTATTATTTTTTTTATTATTATTCCACGTTTTTTGTGGTCAACTTTCAGCCCAAACGGCTGATGCTATCAAAGCCAAATTTCACAGGCTGGTAGACCTTGTTGTGGAATGGCGACAGTTAGCTTTTGGGCCAAATCGATTCGTACATTAAAGGTCCAGTTCGAATCCAAAGTCGAAAATTTAACATTGATTTTTTTTTCAAAATGCACTTAGAGACTTGAATTTTTTTTTTAAAAGATGCGCAATCAAAAATGCTGCAAAAAACGAAATCATGGCAAATTCGTAGGTCACGTGGTTTGGCCGCCATCTTGCTTTTAGTGCATTTTTGGCAATTTCCGACCCCACCTACCTTTGACAATCTTCTCCTCTGAAGATACTTGCACCAGAGAGCTGAAATTTACACTCAATGTAGCTGAAGCATTGTAGTTCTGAATTTGACTTCTACAAAGTCCTAACTGCAACACTTTTTTTGCTGTGAATTTTCAAAGTTGACCAAAATCTAAAAATCGCAAACTTCAAGGGCAGATAACTCAAAAACCAGGCCATAGAATTTTATGATTTTTGCATGAGAGTTAGACATTGGCAAGACCTTTAAGATAAAAGACTAAAATCGCTCGCGAACAGTCATTTCCGGTCAGGGTCAGAGGTCAAACTTTGCATTTTGGAAATTTTGCTTTTACCGTTGCCGACCCCACCCGCCTTTGACAATCTTCTTCTCTGAAGACACTTGCACTAAAGAGCTGAAATTCAAACTCAATGTAGCTGAAGCATTGCAGTTCTTAATTTGACTTCTAGAAAGTCCTAACGTTAATACTTTTTCTGCTGTGACCATTCAAAGTTGACCAAAATGTAAAAATCGCAAAATTCAAGGGGCAGATAACTCAAAAACCTAGCCAGGGAATTTGATAATTTTTGCATGAGAGTTAGACATTGGCAAGGTCTTTAAGATAAAAGAATAAAATCGCAATTTTTTTTTTCTCGAAAAAAATGGCTTGGAAAAAAAAGCACTTTTTTTCGATTTTATTTGATAAAAATCCTTCCCAAGGGCAGGGCAACACCGCAAATGGCCAATGAAGTCTGGACTTATAAAAAAAAAAAAAAAAAAAAAAAAAAAAAAATTGAATTTCAAGTATATTTCTTCTTCCTCTGTCCTCTGTCCCCCTTCTCTCCCTTTATCCCTGCAGTCTGACTACTTGTCTGTCAGCTCTGAGAATTTCAGGCAGATATCAATTCCAGTTTTCGAGTTATGTGCACTTGAAATGGTAGGTATGGAAAAAATGACCTCAAAACAGCTTTTCCCCCCCTTAAAAAATAAATCATGCCAAAGTTGCTACAAATGGCCTCAAGCACTCATATATTTGGCTGAATCCTGTAATCGTCGCTTTGCGACTATATTGCAAAATTTCCTTCAAAATCCATTGGAAATGGCAATAAGAGCCCAATCAAGTCTATAAATTTGCCAAAAACGTCTAGGACCCTTCCTTAAGTCTAATTTCACCAAGAAATGCAAAATACGTCCTTAAAAAGCCAATATTTTCGAAGATTATTAAGGATTCTGCCCCAAAGGGCAGAATCCTTATTGTTATTGGCGTGTTTATTATTTTTTTTATTATTATTCCACGTTTTTTGTGGTCAACTTTCAGCCCAAACGGCTGATGCTATCAAAGCCAAATTTCACAGGCTGGTAGACCTTGTTGTGGAATGGCGACAGTTAGCTTTTGGGCCAAATCGATTCGTACATTAAAGGTCCAGTTCGAATCCAAAGTCGAAAATTTAACATTGATTTTTTTTTCAAAATGCACTTAGAGACTTGAATTTTTTTTTAAAAGATGCGCAATCAAAAATGCTGCAAAAAACGAAAATCATGGCAAATTCGTAGGTCACGTGGTTTGGCCGCCATCTTGCTTTTAGTGCATTTTTGGCAATTTCCGACCCCACCTACCTTTGACAATCTTCTCCTCTGAAGATACTTGCACCAGAGAGCTGAAATTTACACTCAATGTAGCTGAAGCATTGTAGTTCTGAATTTGACTTCTACAAAGTCCTAACTGCAACACTTTTTTTGCTGTGAATTTTCAAAGTTGACCAAAATCTAAAAATCGCAAACTTCAAGGGCAGATAACTCAAAAACCAGGCCATAGAATTTTATGATTTTTGCATGAGAGTTAGACATTGGCAAGACCTTTAAGATAAAAGACTAAAATCGCTCGCGAACAGTCATTTCCGGTCAGGGTCAGAGGTCAAACTTTGCATTTTGGAAATTTTGCTTTTACCGTTGCCGACCCCCACCCGCCTTTGGACAATCTTCTTCTCTGAAGACACTTGCACTAAAGAGCTGAAATTCAAACTCAATGTAGCTGAAGCATTGCAGTTCTTAATTTGACTTCTAGAAAGTCCTAACGTTAATACTTTTTTCTGCTGTGACCATTCAAAGTTGACCAAAATGTAAAAATCGCAAAATTCAAGGGCAGATAACTCAAAAACCTAGCCAGGGAATTTGATAATTTTTGCATGAGAGTTAGACATTGGCAAGGTCTTTAAGATAAAAGAATAAAATCGCAATTTTTTTTTTCTCGAAAAAAATGGCTTGGAAAAAAAAGCACTTTTTTCGATTTTATTTGATAAAAATCCTTCCCAAGGGCAGGGCAACACGGCAAATGGCCAATGAAGTCTGGACTTATAAAAAAAAAAAAAAAAAAAAAAAAAAAAAAATTGAATTTCAAGTATATTTCTTCTTCCTCTGTCCTCTGTCCCCTTCTCTCCCTTTACCCCTGCAGTCTGACTACTTGTCTGTCAGCTCTGAGAATTTCAGGCAGATATCAATTCCAGTTTTCGAGTTATGTGCACTTGAAATGGTAGGTATGGAAAAAAATGACCTCAAAACAGCTTTTCCCCCCCTTAAAAAATAAATCATGCCAAAGTTGCTACAAATGGCCTCAAGCACTCATATATTTGGCTGAATCCTGTAATCGTCGCTTTGCGGACTATATTGCAAAATTTCCTTAAAAATCCATTGGAATGGCAATAAGAGCCCAATCAAGTCTATAAATTTGCCAAAAACGTCTAGGACCCTTCCTTAAGTCTAATTTCACCAAGAAATGCAAAATACGTCCTTAAAAAGCCAATATTTTCGAAGATTATTAAGGATTCTGCCCCAAAGGGCAGAATCCTTATTGTTATTGGCGTGTTTATTATTTTTTTTATTATTATTCCACGTTTTTTTGTGGTCAACTTTCAGCCCAAACGGCTGATGCTATCAAAGCCAAATTTCACAGGCTGGTAGACCTTGTTGTGGAATGGCGACAGTTAGCTTTTGGGCCAAATCGATTCGTACATTAAAGGTCCAGTTCGAATCCAAAGTCGAAAATTTAACATTGATTTTTTTTTCAAAATGCACTTAGAGACTTGAATTTTTTTTTAAAAGATGCGCAATCAAAAATGCTGCAAAAAACGAAATCATGGCAAATTCGTAGGTCACGTGGTTTGGCCGCCATCTTGCTTTTAGTGCATTTTTGGCAATTTCCGACCCCACCTACCTTTGACAATCTTCTCCTCTGAAGATACTTGCACCAGAGAGCTGAAATTTACACTCAATGTAGCTGAAGCATTGTAGTTCTGAATTTGACTTCTACAAAGTCCTAACTGCAACACTTTTTTTGCTGTGAATTTTCAAAGTTGACCAAAATCTAAAAATCGCAAACTTCAAGGGCAGATAACTCAAAAACCAGGCCATAGAATTTTATGATTTTTGCATGAGAGTTAGACATTGGCAAGACCTTTAAGATAAAAGACTAAAATCGCTCGCGAACAGTCATTTCCGGTCAGGGTCAGAGGTCAAACTTTGCATTTTGGAAATTTTGCTTTTACCGTTGCCGACCCCACCCGCCTTTGACAATCTTCTTCTCTGAAGACACTTGCACTAAAGAGCTGAAATTCAAACTCAATGTAGCTGAAGCATTGCAGTTCTTAATTTGACTTCTAGAAAGTCCTAACGTTAATACTTTTTCTGCTGTGACCATTCAAAGTTGACCAAAATGTAAAAATCGCAAATTCAAGGGCAGATAACTCAAAAACCTAGCCAGGGAATTTGATAATTTTTGCATGAGAGTTAGACATTGGCAAGGTCTTTAAGATAAAAGAATAAAATCGCAATTTTTTTTTTCTCGGAAATAATGGCTTGGAAAAAAAAGCACTTTTTTTCGATTTTATTTGATAAAAATCCTTCCCAAGGGCAGGGCAACACGGCAAATGGCCAATGAAGTCTGGACTTATAAAAAAAAAAAAAAAAAAAAAAAAAAAAAAATTGAATTTCAAGTATATTTCTTCTTCCTCTGTCCTCTGTCCCCTTCTCTCCCTTTATCCCTGCAGTCTGACTACTTGTCTGTCAGCTCTGAGAATTTCAGGCAGATATCAATTCCAGTTTTCGAGTTATGTGCACTTGAAATGGTAGGTATGGAAAAAATGACCTCAAAACAGCTTTTTTCCCCCCTTAAAAAAATAAATCATGCCAAAGTTGCTACAAATGGCCTCAAGCACTCATATATTTGGCTGAATCCTGTAATCGTCGCTTTGCGACTATATTGCAAAATTTCCTTAAAAATCCATTGGAATGGCAATAAGAGCCCAATCAAGTCTATAAATTTGCCAAAAACGTCTAGGACCCTTCCTTAAGTCTAATTTCACCAAGAAATGCAAAATACGTCCTTAAAAAGCCAATATTTTCGAAGATTATTAAGGATTCTGCCCCAAAGGGCAGAATCCTTATTGTTATTGGCGTGTTTATTATTTTTTTTATTATTATTCCACGTTTTTTGTGGTCAACTTTCAGCCCCAAACGGCTGATGCTATCAAAGCCAAATTTCACAGGCTGCTAGACCTTGTTGTGGAATGGCGACAGTTAGCTTTTGGGCCAAATCGATTCGTACATTAAAGGTCCAGTTCGAATCCAAAGTCGAAAATTTAACATTGATTTTTTTTTCAAAATGCACTTAGAGACTTGAAATTGTTTTTAAAAGATGCGCAATCAAAAATGCTGCAAAAAAACGAAATCATGGCAAATTCGTAGGTCACGTGGTTTGGCCGCCATCTTGCTTTTAGTGCATTTTTGGCAATTTCCGACACCACCTACCTTTGACAATCTTCTCCTCTGAAGATACTTGCACCAGAGAGCTGAAATTTACACTCAATGTAGCTGAAGCATTGTAGTTCTGAATTTGACTTCTACAAAGTCCTAACTGCAACACTTTTTTTTGCTGTGAATTTTCAAAGTTGACCAAAATCTAAAAATCGCAAACTTCAAGGGCAGATAACTCAAAAACCAGGCCATAGAATTTTATGATTTTTGCATGAGAGTTAGACATTGGCAAGACCTTTAAGATAAAAGACTAAAATCGCTCGCGAACAGTCATTTCCGGTCAGGGTCAGAGGTCAAACTTTGCATTTTGGAAATTTTGCTTTTACCGTTGCCGACCCCACCCGCCTTTGACAATCTTCTTCTCTGAAGACACTTGCACTAAAGAGCTGAAATTCAAACTCAATGTAGCTGAAGCATTGCAGTTCTTAATTTGACTTCTAGAAAGTCCTAACGTTAATACTTTTTCTGCTGTGACCATTCAAAGTTGACCAAAATGTAAAAATCGCAAAATTCAAGGGCAGATAACTCAAAAACCTAGCCAGGGAATTTGATAATTTTTTGCATGAGAGTTAGACATTGGCAAGGTCTTTAAGATAAAAAGAATAAAATCGCAATTTTTTTTTTCTCGAAAAAAATGGCTTGGAAAAAAAAGCACTTTTTTTCGATTTTATTTGATAAAAATCCTTCCCAAGGGCAGGGCAACACGGCAAATGGCCAATGAAGTCTGGACTTATAAAAAAAAAAAAAAAAAAAAAAAAAAAAAAATTGAATTTCAAGTATATTTCTTCTTCCTCTGTCCTCTGTCCCCTTCTCTCCCTTTACCCCTGCAGTCTGACTACTTGTCTGTCAGCTCTGAGAATTTCAGGCAGATATCAATTCCAGTTTTCGAGTTATGTGCACTT